>JABACO010000009.1:2193952-2413952 GCA_013339895.1 Ephydatia muelleri | reverse complement strand
AGCAACGCTGTAGAGTGTGCGTAAGCCTTTTGGTAGCTAAAGAAAAGAGGACGAGGTCATCACATAAGTGTACAGAATTTTCTGAATAGTAGTCTCGTACCCAGACATGCGAACCTGACCACATAGGTTTATATTTTGAAAGACATCTCTGACTTAACACAACTGTCATAACCACTGAGGCCAAACTTTGCTGGGAAACACAGGCATAACAAAGAATACAGTATAGATACTTCTCCCCAGTCCCTTCCCTTCCATACATGCACACACAGGGTAGGTTGTAGGCTCAACAATACTGTGATGATGCAGAAAGACTGACATTTCTTACTTGTACAGAGAGGCACCCTTGCTCACTGTGAGAAATAGATATACATCTAACGTAAGCTTCAATACCTTGCAGCGGACCTACCAGGCTATGCATGATAAGATGGAACGCCTGCTGTGCATAGTAAAGGAGCACAACAGCTCCACAAAACGTGGAAGCGAAACCATATTATTGTACCATAACTACAAGTCTACCTGTATACGCAATACGCATGCACATTCAACTTTAAACGAATCAACAACCGCGGAGAAAAAATGTGGCAGTAGTTGCTGTTCTATACCATTGGCATACGCTGTAGGCATCTTCTGACTCGTTTGGTTTTCCACTTTCTGTTTGGTCATAGAATTTGTCCTACGGGAGAATAAGCGATTCAAAGTGGAGATGTCTCGGTCGTTTCACTTGAGCTGTACCATTTAGTGGAGCTACATGTACAACCAAGCTATGTGATTTTGGGCCATAAATAGAACAATAGCTGTTCATTCATTGTATTAAATGGCAACAGAATCTGTCGTGTTTCCAAGTAGTCTCTTGTTTAAAAGGTCAGTGGTTGGCAAGGCTGTTGCTAGGTCATTGTGTTATCATTTCAATACTTCATGCAGGGAACGAGGCTACTGAATGGCTGCAAACAGCTGTGCCTGAGCCAGGTTTATACAGCTTTAAATTCATTATGGTCAGAAACATGAACATATATGGTATGTTCATGCACATATGACAAAAAGTATACACAAGCAGACTACCAGGTCTGCTCAGCTCAAATCTCACACTCTAGCAAAGCAGACCACACCTGCAGCTCACTGTTTGTCTGCTCAAGTTGCTTAACCCCTCACACTCTTGTAAAGTAGACCACACCTACAGGGCACTATTGTTGGCTCAAGTTGCTTAACCCCTCACATTCTTGTAAAAGTAGACCACACTTTTTGATATCAGCTAATATTGCTTAACACCACATGACTCACGTGATGGAAACAGGCCCATATGAACAAACCATCCTAATAAGAAGAGGGAGCTCAAATGGCTGTGTGAGATTCAGAGTCCAATGACCATCACATCTGAAGTTATGAACGACAGTCAAAGAATCATGACTCACATGACGGAACCATGCCAATATGAAGGGGTGCTCTGAAAAGGTTCTACCGGGCACTGTATCTTGCTCAAGTTTCTTACCCCTCAAACTGTTATACTGTAGACCACACCTATAGGACTGTTAACCTCCCTCACCCTCCATACACACACACACACTTGTATAGAGACTACACCTAACCAGGCACTTTTTCTTGCTCAAGTTGCTTAACCCCTCACACTCTTGTATAGTAGACCACACCTACAGGGCGCTGTTTCTCACTCAAGTTACTTAACCCCTCAGACTGTTGTATATCAGACCACACCTACAGGGCGCTGTTTCTCACTCAAGTTACTTAACCGGGCACGGGTTCTCGCTCAAAATTTGAGCGGGAACCAGTGCCCTGTAGGTGTGTGGCTCCCACGCACGCATTGCTCATATTGAGTGCGAGGCGATACCAAGATTTAGCAACGTGCCGGACCACTGATAGTGCCACGTAACATACGCAGTCATTAAGAAATAGGTAGATACTGTACGCGAGATCGCATTCGTCTATTCACTAGGCCGATTAAAAAAAGATTTCAGCAAACAAGGGCATATTGCGAAAACGACAGGCTCCTCCCACACATCAGCACCACGCACGCACACCAGCGCGTATAATTTGCACTAAGCGAGGGGGAAAGAGTGGGGAGGACAAAAAATATTTGTCAACACCTATCCCCTTACCCACCACAACTACGCCTCACACGTAACCACAAATTACAAGTAGTAATGAATATCTGACAACACTTTAGTCCTTGCTTTGTGGTTGTACGTATGCAAAAGACTGAAAGTTGCGCCAGTTTGTTTCTCCCCCCCCCCCCCCCCCCCCCCCCCCCGAGGAACCCATTGCCGAAGCCAACCAGAGTCACAGCGGTTGACTAAGCTGTCCTGTTGGGAGATGTGTTTGTCCATAACTGGGCACTTTAAATGTCATTGTGTGTGTGTGCCAGGTGTGCATGGACAACAACAAACTGACAAACGATATGGTGCAATATAATCACAGTAAGTTGAATTGTGGCAACTGCATGGCACACACCTGGCACACACACACAATTACATTTAAAGTTGTTACTGCCAAGGGATGTGGGTACCCACATAAGCAACACATATCTATAGGCATGTCTGTATTGATGTTGATTGTGGGTGAGAAAGGGGCGAGAAAATAAGATAGCACCACCCACACACACACACACACACACACACACACACACACACACAACATAACACACCTATGCACTAAAAATTAAAAGGGAACTGGTCAGTAAAATTAGTTACAGTACAAGTCTGAAAAGGTTGGCACAGAGTAATTTTTATGAATGCAACATAGCATGAACAATGATTTTACGTTTCAAGCATATGCGTTCTGCTCCATTTTTAGGAGCACGTGTAAGGACAACTTGGGACAAGGTAATGATGCCCGTTACAGTGACTATGGGTGAGGTGCATGCGCGATACTGTACAGGTAAGTTTATAGGCGCGTTTATAGTAATCATGCACTGCTGGGGGAGGATCAACGGGCAAGTCCACCCTCTAATGAGTTCATGAATACATTAGCTTGGGTTGCATGCACAGATCGATTAGTGGGATTGCGCAGCTACTGTAAATGGGACATGTAGTTTGTTTTTTGTACACATCAGAACAATTATACATTGCATGTTGCAATATGGTCGCGCTAGAGTTTGCAGTTATAATAATTGTATACACCTTACAAAGAACAACAAAAGATCTTCACCCACAGCTGCGTAGCAGTTAGGTGTGAATAGGACTCTGTTTATTTTGATCTTTTTTGAAGCACTCTGGTGTTGTGGGCTAAATGTTCTTGTGTCATTATTGGAGCAACTGATAGTTTAGCTTCATATCTTGTGCCATTATGGGAGCAACTAGTTTAGCTTCATATCTTGTGCCATTATGGGAGCAACTGATAGTTTAGCTTCATATCTTGTGCCATTATGGGAGCAACTGATAGTGTTGCTTCATATCTTGTGCCATTATGGGAGCAACTGATAGTGTTGCTTCATATATTGTCGACCAGTGTTCTTGACCAGACCCTTTGCGATTGGGTCATCTTTTCCCAAGGTGCATGATGCCACATAGAGTGACCACTTCTCCATTGCTGTGAGTTCCAGGGTCTTAAGATAGACTACTTGGACTTGCATGCGTAACAGGAAAGCAAGTGCTAGCCGCAAATATACAACATGATGGATTGGGGGGGGGGGGGGGGGGGGGGGGGGGGGGGGGGGGGAAAGAAAGTGTCTCACTTGCGGATTGCGGTCCAGATTAAATCCATTGGTTACAATCAGTAAATCACAAAAAGCACCTTTGAAGTTACATGTATTGCAACCAGTTGACGGTTGATGGTTGATACAAACTGGCTGATGGTTGATGGTTGATACAAACTGTGGCTATCGTTTTGACCTTCAGAGCCAACATACACCCTCCTCCTGGCCAACATACACCCCTTCTGGTATATCACGTGCATGTGTTTTGAACATCAGGGCCAACAGTGGGTACACATGTGGTATCATGTGCATGTTAATCATTGTGTTTTGGACAATAGTGGCTCAGCTGTAAAAGCTAGGGTTGAGAACAAGATGGAGGAGGCTGATGACCTGACAAGCTTCAACATATGATCACAACTTTACAATGTCTGTCTCTGTGTTATTTTGTTTGCTGTCATGCTATATAAGTAGCAAGGACTCCCCCGGAATTCCCCTACAAGGGTGGGTGAACATCAACACGACGAGCACACATGCACATACACACATACTACAAAGACTACAAGGTCCTGATGAGGATGTGCTGCTGCATTGAGATCACAACATTCTACACATGCAGGGCCACGTACTTTGGTTTGCCGATGGTGAGCCATGGCAAGTCATGAGGCAACTGCTACTAAAAGATCTGAAGCCTCAGTCCCACAAGTCACTGCAAGGGTCAACAACCATGGAGGCACACTCCCAACCAAGTTCCAAGAACTTGGGCCATCAGGTCTTGTGCTTCCTTATCAGTGACCCAAATAGCTGCAAGGATCAGTGGATGAAGCATTGTCATGAAATACAACATCAAGAGCTGATGGCCCGCCTAAATATAAGTCTGGTAACAAGGTTTGTTAGCTGGATGGGTCCTGCTGTGATTAGTGGACAGTCTCTGAGATATTTGAATATCATTTGATGGCTAGATTATGGTTGGCTCGCTGTCCTCACTTTGACCACTCTGACGAGTAGCTTTTCGAACTTTATTTTGCGACTGGAGCTTCAGTTGTAAAGGACAAGATGCACTGAGGATCACGAACGTCATGCAGAAGATTCACGAGCGCCATAGATTATATAGACTACGTACGCACAGCTGTTTGCGGTCATTCAAACCATGCACAGCAGTCTCGTTTCCCGAAATATTGAAATGAAAACGTAATGACCTAGCAACGAGCCTTCACAAACACCGACCTTTGAAACACGAGACTACTTGTATACACGATAGGTTCTGTCGCCATTTAAAAGCCGTACATGAATTGAACAGCTATTGTTCTATTTGTGCAACCCCCCCCCCCCCCCCCCCCCCCCCCCCCCCCCCCCCCCTTTCAATTATTGATGTTCTACTGTATTCACTTGTCTATCAAATGCACCTGTCTATACATCACATTCTGTGATTGATGGCTTTTACTGTGGTTCTTGTGGTGAATTTTCCTGACCTACGTTCTAAATCATGTGATGGCCTATTGACATGCTTATTCTCGATAATGCTGCGTACTGACCGTCTTGGGAATTTGTCTGGCGTCCGCCTGATTAGCTTGAACTGACCCTCTTCCCTAAGACAATGGTGTAAAAGTAGGATGCGCATTTAAAAGAAACGCAATAAAGCGCTTGCGCGTACGCCTAGTCTCGTACCCAGACCTGGTTACGTAAGCATCGAAATTTACGTAGCATTATAAAATTTATGCGCATAAATAGGTCTGGGTACGATGGTATTAATCTCGTACCCAGACCCACATTGCAGCTGCGGATGGATTACATCACTGCTACTACTGCATCAGTATAAATACGCAGAGCTGCTAACACAGAGTGTAGGTATTATTTGGAGAGGAAGTGGGAGAAGACCTTACCTGACCACGTACCGCCAGAGTAAGATCTTACGACTCGGATGAAATGAAATGAATTTGAATTCGCTTCATATGAATTCTACAGTTTGCTTCACAGATAGTCAAACCGGCTTGTAACAGACAGTATACGAGGAGCTCGATAATAGACGGTAAATGTGCTGATAAATCGGATACGCTTTATGTAATACTTGCTTGCTTCTATATAGGCACAATCGTATATAGACCGACGCTCGTACTATTTGAGGGGCGGAACGACAAAGTGTGACCATTTAGTGTCAAACACTGATTCGCTGCGGCGCGTTGTACGACGAATACACCTCAGTGTTGCTAGCTCAGCAGGGTATGTTGGAAATGCTGTTTGCCTTTTGCGTGTGGGAGTAATTGTGGTCAAAGCAGAGAGTGAGATGAAATTTCATAGTGAAATTATCTCTCAACCGCATCCGCCCCCTTGCCAAGTGTGTCTATGTTTAGGAGACTACGACGAAACATTGGTACGGTGGCCCTGGAAGGCCCGACCAAACATTGCACGACACGACTGAACAATATAGCAACGGTCCGATTCCGCGACCAAACAACGATCCAATTCCGCTACCGTACAACAGGCCAAACGAGCATTGATCTGTTTCTGCGATTGAACAGTGATCTATTTTTGGGATCGAACAACGGGCCGTTTCTCCGACCGACCACAGTCAAACGTACTATGGGATACCTTGCGCATGACGTCATAAACAATCTTGGTTAATTAATACTACGTATGGTACACAGAGACGATCCTGTACTGCAGTCGACCGTAACGATACGTATACACGCACAGGACAAATAGGAGGCAGCAGAAGACAATCCTGGTCATCCTCGCGATGGCGTATCGTGGTTTTTGGGTAAACTGTAAGTGTTTCTACTAGCTACATTAGCGCAGTACTAGTACCAGTAAACTACTTCAGGCTAACATGACTTAAGAAAAGGCTCGCTGCGTTAATTGGAACTAAAACGGGCAGTGTTGTAGAAACACGCTCACACTAGCGCAGATACGCGAGTGTGACCAGGATTGTCTTCTGCTGCCTCCTATTCGTCCTGTGCGTGTATACGTATCGTTACACTATCTACGGTCGACTGCTAGTACAGGATCGTCTCTGTGTACCATACGAGTATTAATTTACCAATTCTTGTCTATTGCTTATGACGTCATGCAAGGTACTTTTTACTGGTCAGTCTGGTCGGTCGGAGAAACGGCCCGTTGTTCGGTCATAGATCACTGTTCGATCGCAGAAATAGATCAATGCTCGTTTGGCCTGTTGTACGGTAGCGGAATTGGATCGTTGTTTGGTTTCGGGTTCGGACCGTTGCTATATTGTTCAATCGCAAAACCGTGTTTTGGTCGCGCGACCTCCAGGGCCACCGTATCTTCTATGGCTAGGGTGGTTGACTTGAACATGCCTGGAGTTGTTTTGTCATCCGTGATTTCCCCCTTGGAAGTAGTATTACTATAGAAACCACGCTCTACTACTTTATACAAAACAGTTTACATAATAAAAAACAGCTGAGGTGTGTTAACACACTTCAGGTGATTCCCTTGTTATGAGTATGGTGTAATAGAATGGTGACATAAGTAAACAGATAAACAAAAGCAAGCCTAATGGATGTGATTTGTATCAGATACCAATGTTATGGTATACAGCAGGTAGAGCCTGTCTTGTAGAAACTTAATAACAAAGAAGCATACAAAAAACAAGCAAACCAACAAAAGAACATATACAACAAGGCAGAGTCTCAATGGATAAATTTATAAAAGCATAGTTTTAATTTTCTACATTGCAGAATTGATGTGTTGTTGTGTGGTAGTTGGGCGGGCCAACCTTACAGCACGCACTGGCCACACCATCAGACCATACAAAGACCATCAGACCATACACAGACCATCAGGCCATACACAGCCCATCAGGCCATACACAGCCCATCAGACCATACACAGCCCATCAGACCATACACAGCCCATCAGACCATACACAGCCCATCAGACCATACAAAGACCATGCATCCGGGGATTCTCCTAAAAATATAACATGCAGGGGGACCTTAACAATTTCAATCGTAACAGTTGAATGTCTTTTTACTTAAAGATAGTCTATACCACACACACCATTGTGTTCAAATAAACTAGACAAACAATCCTTGTGTTCTTTGACAGCCTCTGCCTAAAATTCATATAGGACATGTAGAAGACTTATTTCATATTGCAGTGGTTTCTGTCAATCCTAAATCTATGCTAATAAAGAACAGTAATATTATGAAGATGGCTGGCACATCCTCCAAAGTCCATTTATTGTTCTATGTCCCACACCCCTTTGCTAAATATACACTCTTAGATTACCTTCTTTCAAATTGGTCATTACCGGCCGGCCATCAGCCAGGCAGGCGTCTTTTATACCGCAACACGTTCTTCAAGAACGAACGTTAACTTGAATAGCTTTAAGACCCTTGTTTCCACTACTTGTACATCCTTTTCTCTATAAAACACATTGCCTGTCTCCGGAAGATCGATCACCCTTATTTTTTTTCTGTCTCTAACGCTTTTTTCCCGCCCCCCCTCTTTTATCGCGCTCACAACGTGCTACGCGGGGAGTGATAGTTGGGGTATGAAACGCCAAAGCACTGTAGGCTTACCCTTCAAGGCAAAGATCTTTTGAGAACGAGATAACGCACACGGTTGTTTTTTTCTTTTTTTTTCTTCTTTTTATTTTTTATTTTTTTATTCTTTTTTTGTCGAGGAGGCAGCCTTCGCCGTTTTCTAGTCATTAAATTTAAGGGCTTTGAACGCATTACATTTCTTGTAAGCTAAGTGGCAAAATAGGCGTGCATCGTGCGTGGTATAAGTAGTGTGCTCTTCACAACACTCCTAGCTCGTCACGTGAGTAGGGTTTTCCTCCTGGCCAACCGGCTATTTTTATAACTCTTGCAAAACGTCGAACGTGTGCGCATAACTTCGTTACGCAATGCGTTGTATTTACTCTAACTTCCTGGCTATGACCTGATTGGTCTCGTACAGAAAACCCGTGTTGTGTTGTAGCTAGCACCACGCACTATAATTGATTATGGATAGCGGATCTGTTATCTGTTACCACAAATTCCGTATAAAAAGAGCTTGCAAGTGACAAAGCTTCTGGCCAAACGCAAACAAAAACGGCAAATAACCACACAGAAGGAAAGTAAAACACATCTCCCCATGTTCAATTGGAAGTTGCAGGCACATGATGAAAAGCATGTCTTTTTTTAATGGCTTTGAAGTGTGGTTCTTAGTAAATACTTTGTACTCGATTAGTGGTTAGTGGTTAATGGATGCATTAATTAATGGATTTGTTGGATTTAGCTTGGAGATTACAATGCATTTCATTTCGTGATAAAATTACTTCATAAGGACTTAGATATTTTGCAATTACATGTAAATTGGGTATAGACATCCTGCAAGTTTACATGTACTGTTTGAGCGAAAGAATACAGTTCGCAATGCAGAATAGAGGGCTGTCCACATTTCAGGGGTTCTTAATGTACGTAAGTCAATGGGATACCAGGGAACATAACAGAGTAGGTAGAGGCAATAAATGCAGGGTGGTGTTAACACTGTAACTCTTTCACAGGCAACAGAGCAATATTGTGCCGCAAGAAGCCACTTTTTATCTATATAATCTTTATCATTTTTGGAGTCAACAACACATTGTTCACAGGAAAAGTTATTGCAATAATTGCCAATGCCATCAAAATTATACTAATCATATCCAGAAATGGCCCATACATAGGCGGTCATCTTGCCTTTTTAATTCAATTTGAATTTTAACCAACTCTATGATGTACTGTAAGCAGGTCTGATTATGATATATGTACTTCAAAAAATTATTCCATTAACCATTCTATAACTAAAATCAAGACAAAACCATATCCGTTAAGTAATTAATTCGCGGTTTGCGAATCAACGTATATCTTCCCGCAGACATGTATGGGGTACTTCAATACCAAGCACGCCAGATTTTTCTCAGCATTTGCCATGAGGGATTGTTGGTACACTACATTTGCCAAGATTTTTAGTGGGGTCGCCGTATTTTTCCTATTTAAGACGTCGCTTCCCTAGGATTGTCCTCAATGTCAATCCTAGGGAAGCGACGTCTTAAATAGAGGAGTTGCATGTGACGTCACGCGCGTCTTACATCATGTGTATTGTTTACTTTCTTGTTGCGTTACGTCATGTTTTGTTCGTGCGTCATGTTTTGCTGCGTACGTCATCAATTTAGCGAGAGCGCTATTAATGGAACTCGATTGGTTGCCGTTAGTACACCGTGAAGAAAACGCATTAGTAAAGGACAGTGAACACAGAGAGGAAATACCAGGAAACAGTCAAGACACAGAGGATATATTTGGAGACAGTGAAGGCATGGCAGAAGGTGGCGGTGAAGAGTTTGAAGACAGTGAAGACACAGATGAGATACCAGGAAACAGTGAAGATACAGAGGAGATACCAGGAGATAGTGAAGACACAGAGGAGATACCAGGAGATAGTGAGGACACAGAGGAGATACAAGGAGACAGTGAAGACACAGAGGAGATACCAGGAGATACTGAAGACACAGAAAAGATACCAGAAGACAATGAAGACACAGATGAGATACAAGGAGACAGTGAGGACACAGAGGAGATACAAGGAGACAGTGAAGACACAGAGGAGATATTTGGAGACAGTGAAGGCATGGCAGAAGTCGACAGTGAAGAATCTGAAGTAGACAAGGTATGCAGTTGTACCATGTTCTCAAGTAGTGCATGCAAACCTGTTCCTCATGAGAAAAAGTTGAAACAAGTACTGCATGATAACCAATATCTACGGAATGAGATCAAGAATCTTAAGGCTACTATTAAAAGACTTTCATTGTCATCAGAAGCTCTTGAAGCTGATTCAGCTAAACTACTTCACTACACTGGTATCCCAGATTGGACAGTTTTCAAAGCTCTGTTAGCACTTGTTGAACCTGCATTACCAGAAATGCGATCTGAATTAGAGTTGAGTAAATTCCAGAGACTCCTAATGTTTTTAATGAAAGTTAGATTAAATCTTCATGATATGGATCTTGCATATAGATTTAATGTTCACAAAAGTACAGTGTCACGAAACTTTCATGCGGTTCTAGATGCTTTGTATATTAGACTTCAACCTCTCATTATATGGCCAGATAGGGAGACCCTTCGAAAGACCATGCCCTCATGTTTTCGACGCTTTTTTGACAAATGCTGTGTCATAATTGATTGCACTGAGGTTTTTATAGAAAGACCAAAGAACCTTTTGGCAAGAGCGCAGTGCTGGAGTAATTATAAGCACCATTCTACAATAAAATTCCTTTTAGGCATCACTCCTCAAGGAACTATTTCATATGTGTCCAGATGTGTAGGTGGAAGAATGTCTGATAAGGAGATTGTGGAGAGATCTACTATTATGAATTACCTTCTGCCTGGGGATTTAGTTATCGCTGATAGGGGATTTACAGGAGATAGTATGAGCATTGCAGAAGTTAAAACACCTCCGTTTACTAAAGGGAAGCTACAGTTGGATAAGTCAGATGTAGATTGGGGTCGTGAGTTATCATCAGTGCATATTCATGTGGAACGTGTTATAGGGTCTCTAAAGCAGAAGTACACAATCCTGAACAGCATAATTCCAATTGCAACAATAACTGCTAAAAGTGATCATCAATCAAGTATTGACAAATTGGTTAGGGTATGCTGTGTTTTAGTAAACCTTTGCCCCTCAGTTGTTCCACAAGACTAACCTGTGGGTGTCAATTGTAATGTGATTATTTGATGCATTTGATTTTTGAGAACCATATTGGTCATCAGGATATGGATCATTCAATATACAAAATTCATACACCTTATGTACAAAAGTAGAGCATAATGAAACTTTAATACTTTTACTTGTATAATCATCAAACAACTACATGATACACTACTGTGCTTTATCTTTCTTTCTTGAACCTCTTGTCAGTTTTGTACATGAAGGACAATACCATTTTCCTTTAGGAGGACAGCGTGTACGCAGGCAATCAAAGTGGAACCATTGAATTGCACAATCACTGTTATCACACATAATCATTTTCCCTGAACAAGGTGTCCCACAATAGCACCATGGCTTGTCCATGTCTTCTTCTATGTTCTGGTCACTTTGAGAAGATGTAGAACATTGCAGGATTGGTACAACTCCTTTTTCATTTGCTACATTCTTTCTTGTAAACCATTTGCCAAGAAGTTCAGGTAGAATTCCATACACAAAAAAATGTTCAACTTTGATACACTCATTGTCAAAAAACTCTTTGTCTATTTTAATCCTTTCTATAATTATGTTTTTCTCAGTCCAAACTACAAAATCTGCATTTGCTATATTACATACATTCATCTGTGCCTGTACTTGATAGTAATAGCAGTGGTTCCGTTTTAATTTCCAATTACATTCATCTACCTTTTCCATACAAAACTCTCGATCTTCATCTTCACATACACCATCCTTTATACAATGTGGACACTTTACCTCTAGAATCACCTTATCATTGCAGCAGTTACATTCAACAATTCCGTCTGGAGATGCACCAATGTATGGCCTTTCAAAAGACACATAAAAACCACATTGTTGTACTTGGACTTTGCTATGATTTTGTGCAATTATATCAATGTAAGCTTTTATGGCATCTTTCTCATGTTCACATCCCCACCTGAGTTATAAAAATATAATTCATGATCATTTAACAATGCTTAATAATGAAGCAGCTACATGTATGGACAAGGGAGTACCTTGTAGCAGGTGTTGAGAACATAAATGCTTCTGGGTAACAGATCTGCTTTATAAGGCTTTGAGACGGCATTTGTGAACTTGTACAAGCTGCAGATTTAAATCGTGATGCAGTAATCCTTCCTGCTCTGTACCTTGACCACATTTTGTTCACTGCTTGACCCTTGGTATAGCTCTCCAAATGCTGTATCTGTTCATTAGATACCTGTATAAATATGTGTTATGATATATTATGTATGCATGATAATTCGTACCTTCAAAGTCTTTACAATATCCTCACACTTCTGCAATAGTGAAAGATAATCCATTTGCAGATACTCAGGTTCATACAGATCAGTGAGCAAGGGTGGAAGCAAGGAAGTAAAGCTGAGGGGGACAAACTGGTCAGCATAGGGAGGCACTACTTTTAGAATGCCAGGCTTGTGCTTAGCACCATTGATTGTTTTGAAAAACGTGTCAAGATCTGCCTCTGAAGGGGCATTAACACAGTGTGGCGCTTGGGTGTTACCATGACCTGAGCTGACAGCATTTTGATCTGTGCTTTTATGGTGTGCAAAACTGATCTCACGAACTTCACTTGGTATAACCTAAAGACACAAGCAGTGCATTGGCTGATGTTATCCTGTGTTTTACCTCTTTGGCAGCAGGGAGCCATGAGCACTTTTGAGAGGTGCATGCACCTTCACCACTTCTCTGACTCAATTCATATGCTCTGACTAAGCATGAAATCACAGCAGCTATATGAGAGCAAGCCTCGCCCAGTCTGCACAATATAAAAACATTTGTTTTGTTCAAAGCTTTTGTGTGCAAGTGTTAGACATACCCTGCCATACAAGTGCAATGTGCACACAAAATCTGTCCACTTTCCTCAAGAATAACCCAAGGATCAAGGGCTGCTGCACTCATCCTTTGGGAGCTAGTGTTTAACCTACACACATTCCTTTGAACTAATTATAAAACTTACCTTACCCATTACAACGCAACGGTTACTATTACCGTAACGAAAGTAATGTATTTTGAGGTTATGTATCCATCCATCTTTCACGTAGCTATCACTTCCTGTCATCCCTTTCCATGCCTGTACAAATCACATTTTCGCACACACAAACACATATACCCACATGCATACATATACATATGCATAACGCATACCTTCATTTCTTCTCTAGTGTAAGGGCTAGGAGTACAAATCAGATACATAAACATGTCACTCCATTTGACCTCTGGAATATTAGCAACATCCATCTCTTTGACCCAACAATCGTCTCTGATGGCGTATGGATCGACTGTGATTCCGCTATTGCGAACCTTCGATTCATAACGCGCTTTTGCCTCTCCTGATAACTCGCTGTAGTACTCCGAAACCTGTTCCATAACAATAACTAAACAATGACGTGCCATCATCAATAACTAAACAATGACGTAGCTTACGTAAGTAAACAATAACACATAACGTAAGACGCGCGTGACGTCAATGCAACTCCTCTATAGGAAAAATACGGCGACCCCACTAAAAATCTTGGCAAATGTAGTGTACTAACATTATGGCAAATGCTGAGAAAAATCTGGCGTGCTTGGTATTGAAGTACCCCCTACATGTCTACGGGAAGGTATACAGGAATATTCGTTGATTCGCAAACCGCGAATTAATTACTTCTGACTTTTGACCGCTCATGTCTGGATATGCTTCAGCATCGTGATCAGAAGAACTTTAATTTAATATAATTTAAATTAGTGCGTTGGTGGTATTGTGGTATTTGCGAATTTGACAAGCAAATAAACTTTTCCTCTGAACAATGTGTTGTTGACTCCAAAAAAGTTAATGATTAGATAAAAAGTGGCTTCGATATGGAGAGATGTCACTCAACCTAGAAATGATGGAGGCAAGTTCGCCATGACTGTACTAAAGAACGATGCAATTGTAATGCCCGTGTTCTCACTATTTCCACTAAAGATGTTTCCGAAATAACTCTTTGCGGTCAAAAGCGCAATATTGCGCGGCAGCAGCTATAATAATGCTCCATGCAAGCAGGCATGTGTGAACACTTTAACAGATATCAATGTGATGTTTGTATGCAAGTGGATGATGTGGTTGAATGTCACATGCTTATATTGTGACACGTAGTTTGCCTCTTTGCAGCTGCTCTGTTTCAATATGTAACTCCTGACATGAGGAGATGGGGACACTTAACTCCATTCCCCATGGTGTAGCATTGGAGCGTTTCCACTTCATTTGTGTTAACTACCTTTTGTCACTAATTTAAATTACTTGGAGCACATACATGTATTTAGGAATGTCAAAATGGAATCTGTGGCTTTAAATGTGCTAGCACGTATATAGTAGCACACATCCACTTGTGGATGTGTTTCTTCACTCGGGCACTTCGTAAAAGACCTGTCTTATATATGACTGCAAAACTTTCTTCAGTCATTCAAATACAGAAGGGTGTTTTGTGACCTTGGACTTACCTGTCAAAAATTTATTTCTATTGACATAAACTCCCACAATACAAGGAGTCACTCCCTAGGCTGATACGTGCTTGAGGTTTGTCTGTCTCCTATTGTAGGGTCTCGCAACGAGTTACAAATGTCTCTCCCCGCCAATGCTGTTGAAGCTAGAAACCTTCGAACCACGCCTGTCCCAATTGACTTATCAAAGTTTAAATTTTGTAATGTGTACGCCATCTAACAGGGAATATGTGCACGCCATTATTTAAGCTTCTTCAGTGTTTTTATAAATTTAATTCAAAATTCAAAGTATATTGCATTCTGAAAGGAGCAGCCACAAAGGCAGGATGGCCTCCTCCTCGCTAGGTCAAGGAAACTATTGCATCACAGAATGGACAGAAACAGGAACAAGGTAGCGAAGGGTTTAACATCATATGAATTCAATTTGTTCCAGCTTGCCAGCAACATTGCCAGCAACAAACACTGCTGCTTTCTTTGTGCATGTAATGGAGGTTCTTCCAATGCCCACGAACTGTCCAAGTCAAAGAGCTCTCAGAAGCCAAGCTGCTGAACATCAGGAATACGGTCTCAGTATAATTGGGTACTGTAGAACACAGCCTGATTAGTGACCCTAAGCTAACAGTACTCCACAGGGCCCACACACTTCTCCTATTACATGAATTATGTGGAAATGCAAGAATCTGTCATGTAATGGTTCCAAGGGACAATTTTGAAAATGAATCACATGTTCCTTTTGTAAGCTTGCAATGCAAAAAAAGTATTAGTATTATATCTGATTGAGCTATACATGTAGTTATAGCTGGTAGCCCAGTGTGCTTGATCTGTTGGTAGCCATGGATGGACTTAGTGGTGTTTTTTAGCCATGCATATAAGTGAAGTGTTGGTGTCCATTGTTGTTACTTAGTGATGTGTTGGTAGCTTGTGCTGAGTGTGCTTAGTGTCATGTGTTGATAGTCGTGCAAATAGCTGCAGGTACTATGACATTAACAGACGCTGCATCCCTCCTATACATGAAGGCTATTAGATAGCAACAGTTCTATTTAACATTTGTTGGTAACCAATCACTCATTTATGCACTTCTCTGCATGGCAATATAGTCATGCTATATATATACGGCCAGAGCTGAAGGCATCATACCACAGTGAACACAAATCATCTGTGTCTTCTGCATACAATCAGTTAACAGGGAAGATGTGTGTTTACTCACATTAGGTCAGATTAGGAGCACTGAATGTAAAAAATGCAGGCAGATTTAAGGAAATCTGATTATGGCAGAATTACATGTCCACACCTTTGCTCAATGTTGATTATGTATGTGTAAAGCTATGTATATCTAAACCTATTTTATGTGACTTTGCTAAATTTCATTTCAGTTAGCCAAAAAAAAAAAAATTACAACTTTTTCGTGGGTATTTAATGAAGAAGCAGAATAAATTCAGCAACAAATGGTGTGCAGACCAACACGTTGGTAAAAACAGCGGTCTGCAAAATTCGTTTTCGACACCACCAAAAAAATGGAGTCCAAATTGCACTACTAAGAGCAGCAGTTCTGGAAAGAAAAGATGCGACGTAACATATGAAGAATGCAATAGATTGGATAGCACATCATGTGTCATAGATGAGCGTGTGGTTGTGTGTAGAAACATTTGTGAACTGCTCAAAGAAGTGCCTGCTCATCTCATTGTCACTGGTATTGAGAACAAAAGGAAAAAGTACCCTCAAGCAACATTTACTCGGAATATAGAGCATAGTATTAATAATGATTACTTGAATGAACCACAAAGGACAGTAGAAAACACAGATGACATTCCAAACATGACATGCGTGTATCCTAATAATAGCACATCATCTACCATATATGACAGCTGTATGGCAGAATTGAATAAGGCTATTGAATGCCTTCATGCCCAGGACTACAACACAATGCTAAGTATAGTCACATCTCTATTGCCACATGATATTGAGGACATCCTGCTGTGCACATTTGGCTGTGGTCTTGCGTATTACAAGTTATCCAAATTATCTGCTGCTACTGGCTACTTCAAAGACTACATGCAACTTTCCCAAGCCAATCACAAAACTGCAGATGTCTCTCTAGCCCATGTGTACCTTGGAGACATTTCATCTATGGAAAATAACTACATCACTGCAGCAGACCAATACTTGAAAGGTGTCATGAACCATGGAACTAACAACGTCAGTAGAACATTCAAACTGCAAATGCCAACCGTATCCACTCTGTATGCCAAGCAAGGGGCAGCACTAAGGCAAGCCTCACACATGGCCATGGCTGTTGATGCCTTCAGAAATGCTGTGATGACGGCAGAGTGGGGAAAAGACAAGTTGTCCTCTCACAACAGTCTGGGAAACCTGCTGCAGTCCTTAGGGGACCACGCTGGAGCTCTTGAGGAGTACAAGCTCTGTATTGAGCTTTGTGAAGATCTGAAAGACTACGTATCTCTTGGATGGACTCATGGAAACATGGGAAATGCATACATAGGTCTCCATGAGAAAGACAAAGCCCTGTACCATCTAAAGAAGTCTCTGGATCTTGTGTTAGTTCATGAGCCCACACCTGCAGCCATTTGCAGGGCATACAATAATCTTGGTACAGCACACCAAGCCCTGAATGAACTGGATCTTGCTGAACAGAACTACAGGTTAGCCCAAACCCAAGCTGTATATGGTAATGACAGAACAGGGGAAGGTAGGGCACTTGGTAACCTTGGAAACCTTTTTTTACTACGTAAGAACTACTCCAAGGCAGTTGAATGCTATTCGGAGGTCCTTCAACTATCCAAAGAGAGGTCAGTAGTGTCCACAGTATACCACAACAGGGGGTGTGCCTACTACGAGTGGGCAGAGATGAAGAGGTCCTCTTCCTCAATACCTGATTTAACCCTCAGTGCACAGGAGATGTACAGTTTAGCAATTAATGACCTGCGTGAGACCATCAAACTTCATGAAGAAATATATGAAAGTACTAAGGGTTCATCAAAAGGGCTGAGTCTTTCAGTGTCACTCACTGAGAGTAACTCACGCACATTCCATAGGCTACAGGACTGTCTTGTGAACCTCGAACAATCAGAAGAGGCACTTGTTGTTGCTGAAAGTAGCCGAGCTAGGTCACTTGGAGAGGTTTTACTGGACAAAAATAAACATGCTTCACCCAATTTTAGATATACACTTACCTTGAACACAATAAAACGGATTGTTGCATCTCAGGAGTATCCAATCGTATATCTCTCTTATACTGGGGCACGACTGTTACTGTGGTTACTGGTACCTGGTAATAGCAAATGCATGATATATCATGAAGCTGTACAGGTTGATAAATTGGAGCAGGAGAAATTTGATGGACAATCATTTGATCACTATGTGTGTTACAATGTGACCAGAGCAGCTGGAGATGCTCAATTAGAACTCTTTGGTGATTCAAATAATGACAAAATGTCCCTCACAATACTGTATGAAATTGTGGCCATACCTATTATCAAGATGATGGCTGCAGCAAACATAAAGAATGAAACTAAAAAGCTGATCATAATTCCAGATAGTTACACATGTCTTATTCCATTTGCTGCCTTGCATCAGGACCTTGATGACACATTTGGAGACATGTTTTGCATCCATATTATGCCATCACTACTGGCCTTGGGAATATTAGGGTCTCAGACAAATCAAACCATATTGATTGAGCCGAACAATGCATGTGTGGTGGGTAACCCTGACATCCCAATATTTGAGCACAATGGAGAGGAATGGAACCTGGGCAGACTCCCTCATGCTGCTAAGGAAGCAGAGTGGATATCCTGTGCCCTCAAAACATCTCCCATCTTAGATCAGCAGGCAACCAAAAATGCAGTTCTCAGTCGCATGATGTCAGCTAACATTATCCATATTGCTACACATGGCAGTGCTGTGTCTGGATTCCTGGCATTCTCTGGTGTGAAGACCTCCTTCAGAGGTAGTCCAGCTGATACTAAAGATGTCCTTCTCTTCCCAAGTGAGGTGGAAAACCTCACCATCACTCCAGCTGTGGTAGTTCTTAGTAGCTGCGACAGTGCACGTGGGACTGTGCGTGCTGATGGCATTATGGGTATGGGGAGGGCTTTCTTTATTGCTGGTGCCCAGTCCATCCTATGTACGCTGTGGAAAGTTCCAGATGAGAGTGCTGGGGTATTTATGCAGTTCTTCTACCAGTACCTGGGGGAGGATGGTCTGAGCACCACCCAGGCCCTCCAGAAGGCTGTGTGCAGTTTGAGGTGCTTCAGGAAATACTCCCACTATGCCCACTGGGGTGCATACCAGCTGTGTGGAAAGGGAATGGTGATGGATCTCAAGACAAAAGCTAATGGTGTGTTTCTTGAGCAGAGACTAGGACCCAAAGTAGCCTTCCCAAGACATGATGTTGTGAAGAAGTTAGAATTATCTCTGCTGGATACTCCAACTACTTCTTCAAATGTTCAGGTAAGATCTATAGCTCAGGGATGCACTTTACACCTACATTCTTACGTACACAGATTCTATGGGGCTGCTCTGGCAGTAAACCATCAGAAGTTGCTATTAGTTTTATATATTCCTTTGATAATCGTTTTGAGGGTGGTATTTATTGGATTGATGGAAATTTCTCAGAAGGAGTTGAAGCTTCTTTCCAGAATATGTTGAAGGTAATTATTTTGTTGTTTTGTTTTTATGTACTTCAGCTTTCCATATTGCCCTCCAGGTATTACAAGAGAGGACATTTCAGCATTTCTCAGAGGACCATCAATCACTAGTGGTGTTAGATAATATTGAGAGCATGCAGCCAATCCTGGATTCACCCAGTGGTAGTTTGCTACTTGGCTTTTTAAAGCATCAAAACACTTGTGTCATAGCTATTACAAGATGTTGCAATTGTCCTGTAATGCTGCAACAAGATATTGACTACCATCTATCTCGAGGCTCAACAGTTCATGAAATATTTCCTCTTCCCCAAAACCTTGCAATGCAGCGATTGGTGTATGAACTTGTGAGGGTCCAGGTCCCAGTAGCACAGAAAGACCAGACTGTACTTGAGGAATGTGTGGAGCATGCATATGGCTCACCTGACCTCCTAAACCTCACAGCATCTGTTCTGATCAAGAGTTATGAAAATCACTCCAAACTGCAGGGATGTGTTGAGCCCCACAGAGAATCTAACATGTTATCTAGTCTCAGATTTGACTCGGAGCAAGTTGTGACTCATTTGGTGGAGCAGTGCAGTTTGAGTACACGGGAACTTCTCATCCTCTACTGTCTATCAGGACTCTCCACTGCACCCATTCCACTCTGTGTGGTTAGAACCCTAATTAATGATTGTGGTATCTATGAAACATTGTTGTTAGATAAACTGGAAACATTGAAGTTAGTCTCTCGCTATCCACAATCTGTCATACTGAACAAAGTATTGAAGCAAGAAATAAAGATGGAACCTTTGTATTATGTTCCACGGACACTCTCAACAGCTCTGTGGAACCACACAATGAGTGATGAGGACAAGAGGATGTCATTAACAGTGATGTACAAAACATTATACAATATCTGCACTGAACACATAATGGATCAAGCCAATTGTCACAATATCTTCACTTTAGTTAAAGGTTTTCACGGGACTTTTGGAGCACATATTGATCTGATGGGAGAGGAATGCTACACTGAAGTATGTAAGCTTGCACATGATATAGCCATGCATTCAACCTCTACTACCCAATCGTTGCTGAATTGAATAAACGCTATTATGCAAAGTACCACTTTTATGCTTATTTCTATTACTATTATTTAATGTTTAATTAAAGAGGCTTATCAATTGCAATTGGAGAAGTTCTTATATGTCTGGAGTGTACTAATAAGCCACACTGTGTACTGGAAGCATTTAACAGGTTCAATGATGATCTCCTTCACTGTCCCACTGAGTTACAACAAACATCTCAAGCCAGCAAACTAATTCAAATTGGCCAGAGACTTCAGAGACTATAATGGATCATGATGAAAATGAACACCTTGAATAGGACACCAATGAAACCATCAAAACTGTTCATTGTGAAGGTGGAGATGTGGGTTATGGTGGTGGCGTTCAAGCATCACAAGATGATAGTGGTCACGATAATGATGATGTGTAAGGGGAGAAGGGAGGGGATGTGAGAGTAAGAATAATACGTACTTCTTAGTTACATTCATTTCGGACATTGATGACGCAAGACTGACGTGATATCGCGCACATCCGTTATTTCGCCGTTCACGCACCCATTGAAATTTATGGGTTTTTGTTCAGCAAAAATCAGGACATGACAGAAATCAAAATGCCAAGCAAGAAGTTACTGAAGGACATTATAAACTATGCTTTATTGATGAAACAAAAAAATTCCAGGGTCTATCTGCCGGTTCCATGCCTCTACGTCCATCGACACCTGTACAATTTTTTCAAGACCTTTGTACATTTTTCTCAGGGTATGTGATAGTTGTGGTAAATGCGCACTTGGTTATGTTAGCCAGATCATCAAGGCAGGTGTCTGATACCGTAGAACACTCTGTGCCCTATTTCTCTAGGTTCCTGAGTCACGTTTAGTGGTTGAGGTACTGAATCTTTATTATTTACGTAATGGTGGTTGAACCTGGGCACGAGTACCTGGCACTGCTTGGCAATGCTCTGAATCAGACATATGTTACAACTGAGGTGCTTAGGTGTTGTACAGTGAACTGATTAAAACCCTTAAAACGATCACGAGATGAAAAATATTTGGGGGTATATAACAACTATAGCTAGCTATTTTGCACCGCATGTGTGCCGGTACACCGTTCACTCCATAAGAACGATCGAGAAATACACGTATGTGGTACAGTGTGCCGGTAGTCAAGTTAGATTTGGCATCCAAAAAAAATGGCACACGCTGTTCGTATAGCGCTATGTATCTGTATTTGATGGTCGATGGAGATCCATGTATTTAAAGCTGTATCGCTTGTATGCGTACCGATTACGTATACCGGTCAGACCAGCGCAAAGGTAAGAAATACACAACCAACTACAACTGTAACTGTGTGATAGTTAAAGGAGATTGCCTAGTTGTTGGGTGAAGCGTAGTTTTCCTAATTAAAGCTCTCTCTTTATTTGTGTTGATGTCAATACTAATTGTGCACGTGAGCTAAACAACGGGAGAATAGAAGTGAACTGTAGTCAATACTGGACAGAGCTAAGAGGGGCGTGTATGTGTGTGTGTGTGTGTGTGTGTGTGTGTGTGTAAGTACATTTAGTAGTGTGTATGTGCAGTGGCTGATCCAGGGGGGCAGGAGCAGGGGCAGGGGGGCCCATTCAATAACCACACTTTATTCACGTGACGTGGCCTTGCCAAAATATCAAGTGCGTCCTCCTAGCAGAGCGACCATGGATCGCGCAAAACGAAGTTCTGCGTTTGTACCGAAAAGTCATATCGTTATTCATACTTAGCCGCTTGTGGTTTGTGGTTTGTTGATTGTTGCGACTAGCTAACAAGCATGTAAGGTATCATTAATGTCCATCCCAGCTATACATGTAAACATGCATGTGTGGTATCATGCCACATGAGGTCTTGTGACTACATCTGCCACATGTAGGTCTTGTGACTACATCTGCCACACGTGGTCTTGTGACTACATCTGCCACATGTGGTCTTGTGACTACATCTGCCACATGTAGGTCTTGTGACTACATCTGCCACATGTGGTCTTGTGACTACATCTGCCACATGTAGGTCTTGTGACTACATCTGCCACACGTGGTCTTGTGACTACATCTGCCACATGTAGGTCTTGTGACTACATCTGCCACATGTAGGTTTTGTGACTACATCCATCCTGATGCACTGTCATCTTCAAGCATGAGGGACCATTGTTATGAGGCTGATGACAGTAGCAAAGCTCAGAGGTAAATTGCAATGTTTGGGATTTATTTTAGGTCTGATGATGGCATACAAAAAGTAGGGAGTGCAGAAGAAGCTGCACATAATTTCAATTACTCATCCTACTGTGATATTGGGGAAGTCAACGATCGACATCATTTTGAAACACCATTTCATTCCATAGTTTTAATAGTTTTCATTTAGATACATAAATCAAAAGCTTCCGCGCTTCGCACAGAGGCATACTCCCCTCCCACACCCACACCCTTTTGGAGACCAACGCCCACTTTCTAACAAAGTGTGCCCCCCTCCCCCCCCCCCCCCCCCTTCCAAAATTCCTGCATCCGACCCGGGTGTACATTTGTCTGTTGAGTATGTACGTGTGTTTGTGCATGTATTTGTGTTGAGTGTGTATACTTGAATGTGTGTGTACATTTGTGCATGTGTTGTCACTCATTTCTTTCACTCACGTGGGTCTCACTTGCAGAGAGTCAGAGGGCAATGGCTTGTCCAGGGAAATGACTGGGGATTCAAGAAGTTCATCAGACGAGGCCAATGTGATGACAACCTTACATTGTACTGCAAGGTGAGCAGCAGCCATTACTCTTGGCCTGATGTTTGTTCATTACTGCTTTGCTACTCCTTGTGTTTGTACACACATATCACACCCATACATACACAATCACTATCACACATGCACGCATATACATACACACTCAACACACATACATGTACACACACAACGCACACACTAAGGCTTGAAACCAGTTGTGCCAGAGTTCCTGTTAACCGACGGTTAACCGATCATGAGAATCAAACAACCGCCTCAACCGGTTCTATTTCAGCTAATAACCACTTCAAACCGGTTGTTCAAATTTAAAGCAACCGGTTGATATTTTGTAGAGGAGTTGCAAGTGGCATCACACGCGTCTTACATCTAGCAATAATGCTGGGCACAAGAAAACAATAAGCGGACGAGAGTGAACAAAGGGGAGAAGGCTGGTGATCTGCCCCGTGCATCGTCATCTTCTGCTTGTTTTCAGTCACGCTCTTCCTCAGAACAAGCGTGCTTACAACTGCTTAAATGTTCAAGCGGCTCCCAAGTATCATCCTCATGGCTAAAACCTTTCCATCGCACGAGCCATTCTTTGTGCTTTTTTGCCATTTGCTCGGCAATCATATCCTCCACTGCGAGGGTAGATGTCTTTGTACGCGGGGGGATCCGCGACATGCTTAGGGGTACGCCATGGACCATCTTTTTGCCATGTGGCAAAGCCCGATGTTCTGCTGGTTTAGCTTTTGGTCCCATCAATTATGCATCAATAATCACTAATTAATTGTTAAACTGGAAATAACGGGTTGTTTTAAAATGAATAACCTCAACCGATCGGTTATTTTTTAAACAATCACCTTAAACAATTCTGTTTAGTTTAAAATTCGCTCTTTCTATTGCTCAGCAGTCACATGGCAACCAAACTGATAAAAGTCACATGATACCCTCCAAAATGACCGACCAGTTTTTTTATAAATTTTAATAACCTCTTACAACCAGTTTTTTCTAAACTTACAGGTTTCAAGCCTTAGCACACACGCAAACACAAACTCACACAGGTGTCGGACCTGATAAACCAAAGTGGCACATTGGTGATACCCAATGGTCCAAGGTCCCCCTAGGATCCCTCTAGGAAGATAGCCATTTCAGCGACATCATGTTGGTTGTGGGAAGTCATGAGGTCAAAGCACACGATGACATGGGGTAGGTGTCAAGGAGATAATGGTGATGGTGACATGGAGTGGGTGTCAAGGAGATAATGGTGATGGTGACATGGAGTGGGTGTCAAGGAGATAGCTGGTGAGATACAGATGTAAATAGGGTCATGGGTGGTAGTTTATAAATTTCAAATCAACCACTGTGATGCACAGACATTGAAGGAGTGGCTATAACTAGGAACACCCCTTTGATGGAGAACAGGTTTTGTTCTGTTACTGCACCCAAAGGGGCAACAATTAGAAGCCCAGGAGTGAGAAGAGAGCAGGGTGTAGAAGGTTTGATGTACATCAGAGATGGGAACAGAAGGACCAATATGGTTTACCTAACCTTAGTGTGGTCTTATCTGGGTGTGATGGTCACCTGGGTATGGTGGTCACTTAGGTGAGCACCATACCCAGGTGGCCACCATACCTGGGTTTTGTGGTCACTTCTCCATCTTGGTTGCAGATTCCAGACAGTCCCAATTGATGCTACTTACTCTCTAGATACACTCATTCACACCATCCATTTGTATTGCAGCCCTTTCCATAATAGGGTCAAAACAATTATGATCCTTAAGTGATCGCTTTTTAGGCAGTACAGACTACATGCAGCACCTTTATGACAAGCGTGCACTTTACATTGGGAAGTGCTCAATTGTGATGGATTCCACATGCAGGCAGTCTCCACACTTGGCCTGTACAGCAATCCACACTGCAATGCTGTGTGGAGTGGAGTGACCTTGATGTGCTGTTGATGAGGTGTGACCATGCACCTGATACCAAGGTGTTGTCCCCTCCCACTTTCCCTCCCACTTCCCCTCAAATACACTGGTTGCATACTGGTGGAGCTAGTTGGGCCACTAGACCAACCTGGGCTAGCCAAGTGAAGGGGGAATTCCAGGCTAGACAGGCCCCAGCAAGTCACATGTTAGATAAACAAATTACATTAAAGTATAGTACACTGGATGTTGCTGTTTATATGTAGCAGACTCTGTCTTTACACCAGAGATATTCAGCATGACCTAAAACAGGATCAGAAGCAGCAGACATTTTCAATGAGTATTGAAGCCACATAGGTAAGAAGAGCACACATCTGTAAGGTAAACGTTATTGTTTTTTCAGGGAATGCTCAGATGGATCCTGACAGCAGCCATCAAGATAAGCGTTTGTATGATCTTATCGCACTACACTATTTGTGGGCACAGACATTTATCTGTTGTGGTTGCAAACGCCCCCTTCAGTACAAGCAAAGTCTCGCAGCAGACATGGTCAGGAAGTGGTGCCACACCCACTAAATATAATGTTTTTTCTGTTGTGCATTTGAGTATTGTATGGATATCGCGTTCGTCTCAGGCTAGACATCGGGTGGAGGTACACTGAGATGGTATTTTGAAACTAGGCACTTAATATTGTCCATAGAGTGAAATGTTGCCTATCTGTAGGCTAATAAGCACTATAATACATCGCATATGACACATACATAAATGGAATGAAAAGTTTTTCAAAAACGAGGGTTATAAAAAGTAACTTTTTCAAAGGTCACTGTCATGTTACATGGGTGGAGCGTAGCCTAGTTCATTTCCGCCGCACGTTGCTGACAGGTAAACAACCGCGGCTTGGCTCCAGCTTAGCAACTATGGGAGTATGGGAGGTGATGCGTACTTCGTTATCTCAGTGACCCAAATAGCTGCAAGATCGATCAGTGGATGAACATTGAAGCGTTGTCATGACAGACACATCGAGGGCTGCTGGCGGGCGCAAATACCAGTTTGGTAACAAGCTGTTAGCTGGATGGGACCTGCTGTGATTAGTGCACAAATCTCTACCGTCTCTGAGATCGATGATTATCATTTATTTTGATGGATATCTTTGACACTAGTCTTTTATAGCAGATTTTCGAGCGGTGAGGAAAAGATAGAGCGCCTGACGCACGTGATCCGTTCCACTGTATATATACACTGTATATAATGCACCAACTAGAATATTAATATAGGTAATATTTGAAGAGGAAGTGGGAGAAGATCGAGCAAGATCTTACGGTAAATGTCTAGGGTGAAATAAATTCGCTTCATTGGCTACCGCTTGATTATTCACAGGTACTAAAATCGGCTCGTAAGGTACTCTAGCAAAATCGAACGCACAGTGACGGTAAATGTCGCTGATAAATCGGATACGCTTTATGTAATAACTTGCTTGCTTCTATACAGGTGCAATCGTCTCTTAGAGTATATAGACGCTCGTGCTATTTGAGGGGCGGAACGACAAAGTCCGATCATATAGCGTCACACTGCCGCGCCTTGTACTACGAGTACACCTCCCGGTGGCCTAGGGCTGCTCGAGTTGATCTTCTAGCTCAGCTAGGTAAGTTGGCACTGCTGTGTACCCTTTTGCGGAGATTGTTAATTAATCTTTGCGGTTCTAAGTGTAGTTGAGAAGATATTAACTATCAATTTTTCACCATACAATAATGTGGTCTTATTAAAACCATAGTGAGACTGTAGTGTTCTCTTAGGAGACCACTATGACTAGTTGTTGACATAATTACAGTTATCCGTGATTCCCCCTTGGGACCAGAAAGTGGAAATAAGGTGATTTTAAACAGCACTATACTACTTCATAGAAAACATTGTACATAGTAAAAACGTGAACATCTCAGGTGTGTTAACATGTCACGTGATTCTAAACTAAACCTTGTTATAATGGTGACATACGAAGTATAAATAAATACATAAACAAAAGCAGGCTAATTTGTACCAGGTAGCAATGTTATGGTATGTATAGTGCCTGTCTTGTGGAAAACAAGAAAAAGAACATGTCAAAATGGCTGTATGTATATAACAAGGGCAGAAGAGTCTCAATGGATTAGATTTATAAATTTTGTGTATATTGCACAATGGTGTACTATTATGTGATGAACAGTTGTGGGTGCATGGTATAGTCTATCAAAAAGACGTTCAGCTCTTGTGGTGAAAACACACCAAAGAGGGGAGGAAATTTAAATTTAGGACCTTATGTGATCAGCTGAATTAGTAAACCTGATTGGCTAACTGGAGGGGACTACATTATGACCACATGGTACTGGTACAAGGGGCAGTTGTACCTGTCATTCTGTCCTTTCTCACAGGAAAGAGATATTTGGAACTTGCCAACAGAGAACATGAAGGGGAATGTTAACAGACATATTTAGGACATGGAGGGGGTGCATGTTGTCAAGCACTGCGTTTTATATGGCCTGATATTCTTATTATGCTATACACCATTTCCGTCATCGAATTCCCATAACATAGCATTCCCCCCCCCCCCCCCCCCCCCCCCCGCCGAGTACCAGTACCATGTGGGCATAATGCAGTCCCCTCCAGTTAGCCAATCAGGTTTACTATCACGTAAGGTCACTTTCTGCCCTAAATGTAAATTTCCACCCCTCTTCCTTTCTTTATATGTGTTTTTCACCACAAGAGCAGAACGTCTTTTAGATAAGTCTATACCACCCACAACTGTTCATCACAATGGTCAGTAGTTATAATAATTGTGTATAGACGGCCGTAAACGAGTCCATGCAACAAGGTATAAAAAGTTAAATAGCTATTATTATGATCTTACAGTCTTCATGTAGGGGAGGGATGCAGCCATGATAAGGTCTTCGAACCTGACACTGCACACTCAGCGCACATACACGGCTAACAACACATCACTAAGTACATTCAGCTTACAACCATGTATGCACCCACACAACACTAAGTCCACTCAGCGTACAGCCAGAGATAATATTATCTCTGGTACAGCTACGCGCTAGCAACTACAAACGTAACTATGTATAGCCAATACTAATGATCATCTCTGGCTCAAAAGCCTCTCTGGCTCAAAAGCCTCTCTGGCTCAAAAGCCTCTCTGGCTCAAAATCATGTCTGGTCCACCGCACAATGGTGTGCAATGTCGTGCTATACACGGCCAGGGCTTCGTACGCAAATTTGCGTCCGTGGCCGTACAGCATGTATTGCACGATATCGCCAGCGCAGACAGCCGTAAGCGACTGATTTTTTTACCAATAGGGTCGTAGCATTAAATTATTGCTATCAGGGGCAGCGCATATAAGGTCTTCGAGCCTGCAGCTTATACACTGCACACTCAGCGCACATACATATACATGACTAGCAAACCACTCGGCCTACAAATGGCGGATTTGAAGTGCCGAATCGTCATTCCACTAAAACGGCACTTGTATGTACATATCTGTCGTGTCTTTTATTGAATTTGCGCGAGCGGGCGAGTAAAGGTAAAGCTTCGTTAAAACGCTCGAACAAAACCACGCCCACGGAGCCAATCCCCCACTACGTGGGTTCTGATTTGGCCACGTAGCTATTATGGTTTCAATAATTAACTCTTTCAACTCCAAGTGCATAAACATCCATGCTCACAAAACGAGAACTATCTGCCTCACCATTCATGCAGGGCTGTGTGTTGATCAAAATCACTTTGAATAAATATGTGATCCTGGTGTAAGCATATTTTGTGTGTCCATTATAACCCGCTGCACATTTTATTGCAACAACCCATAATGCTAACTTGCAAAAAGGGTGGGGGGGGGGGGGGGGGGGGGGGGGGGGGGGTTAACAGGCATGATATACTACACTGATTTGGGTTACGCATTCTTGTTCTTGGAGTATTGAAGTGATTTGAAGTGAAACATTGTACATGGACTTATAAGGTTACAAGTGCAGCAAGCATTTGCATGCATCATTGAACTGCGACTGATCAACACATTTTTGCACGCAATACCTAACTCATGCATGAATGGTGTAATGGTTGTGTGTGCATGCATGAATGGCATTGAAACAGTTTAAGGATTGTCACAAGAATCGGTGGCTTTATATTTGCAAGCATTTTTATAATTAACTCTTTTGCGGGTGAAGCCAATATTTGTGGTATAATGCAAAAACAAGCTGTTTTTGCATTGCAGGAAACTGTTTTTTGTAAACAACTTTCACGAATTCGACAAGCAAAAAACTTTTCTTCTCTGTGTGGCTGCTCCTTTCAGAATGCAAAATAATTTGAATTTTGAATTTGACATTTTCAGGTATAAATACACTGGAGGAGCTTAAATAATGGCTTGCATGTATATTGCCTGTTAGATGGCATACACTTTACTAAATGTTGATAAGTCAAATCGGGACAGGCGTGGTTTGAAAGTATTCAAGTTTCTAGCTTCAACAACATTTGCAGGTAGAGAGACGTTCCACACACTTGTAACTCGTTGCGAGACCCTCCAACAGGAGACCGACAAACCTCAAGCATGTACCAGCCTAAGGGAGTGACCCATTGTAATAGGGGAGTTTATGTCAATACAAATAAATTGTCGATAGCTATGTCCACTAGTCTGTACACAATATTTAGTGTTAGATGAGTCCAAAAGAGGAGACAAGCATAAGAAACCAAGAAGGATAATGAAGTGAGAGAAGACAGAGAAATGTTCATAAATGTCTATATAGACGGATTAAGGAAGGGAGAGGACAGCTGATATGTTTCAGATCTGAAATACTTTTCTTGTGCCACAATGAGTATAAACACTCGATTTCAAATGTATGTAATGGAGGAGCGCAAACAACCGCTTAATTTAATCCCAAGGTGCATGTACCATCCCCTATCACTGATTTTGAGCTAACGAACACGAGACCAGATCTATAGGGCAAGACAGCACAGCATGCTAAATCAAACCCATAGAGCACAAACACTCGAGATGTACAGAGCAAATGCCCTGTTCCTTAGTTGTCATATTGCTTGCAGTGCCATTCCTTAACTCTTTCACGGGCAACAGCGCCACCACGCTGCTATACAAAAGCCACTTTGTTTATCTAGACCATTGACGTTTTAGTAGTCAACAACACAGCCTCCTCCTCCCCAGGTGCAGGACACTATTGTATCACAGAAAAGACAGAAACAGGAACAAACAAGGTAGCGAAGCCAATTAACATTATATGAATTGAACTTGTTCCAGCTTGCCAGCAACAAACACTGCTCTCCTTGTGCATGTGATGGAGGTTCTTCCAATGCCCTCAAACTGTCCAAGTCAAAGAGCTCTCGGAAGCCAAGCTGCTGAACATCAGGAATACGGTCTCAGTATAATTGTGTAATATACAACACAGCCTGATTAGTGGTATTGACCCTAAGCTAACGGTACTCCACAGGGCCAACACTCTTCTCATATTACATGATTTATGTGGAAATGCAAGAATCTGTCATGTAATGGGCCAATTTTTAAAAGGGATCATATGGTCCACAAAAAGGGACCTAACACATGTTTTTTCAAGATTTCAATTTTTTTAAATATTCTACAAGTGTGAAATGTCCTCCTCTACTACACATTGCTTCTTACGCACTGAGAATCGGATTAGCTGTCATGTAGTTGCAAGGCCTTGAATTTTATATTAGGCATACATTTCAACACAGGGTTTACTTTCTATTGCACATACTGAAAATTTTATAACGTATGTGTTAGGTGGTTTTGTTGTTACTTAGTGATGTGTTGGTAGCTTGTGCTGAGTGTGCTTAGTGTCATGTGTTGATAGTCGTGCATATAGCTGCAGGTACTATGGCATTATCAGACGCTGCATCCCTCCTATACATGAAGGCTATTAGCAACAGCTCTATTTGACTTTTATTCAGACTTTTTTGGTAACCATCACACGTTTATGTACTTCTACGCAATACCCCTGCATGGCAATACATTTATATTATGGTCAGAGCCGGAGACATCATGCCACAGCAAGCGCAGATCTGCATCTTCCACACATAATTAGTTAACAGGGAAGGACACATGTGTTCACTCACATTAGGTCAGAGTAACAAATGCAAGTAGATTTAAGAAAATCTGATTATGGTAGAATTATATGTTCACAGTTTTGCTCAGTGTTATGTGAACATATATGAGTGTGCATACGAATTATTTTGTGGATTATATGTATGTGTAAAAAAAGGCTATGTATTTCTAAAACTCTATTACATGAATTTGCTAAATTTCATTTTAATTAGCCAAAAAAAAAAAAACTTGGACATTTAATGGAGATGCAGAATACATTCAGCAATGAAAGGTGTGCAGAACAACACATTGGTGAAAAATGCAGTGTGCAAAAATTGTGTTTGACACCACAACAACAATTGGGTTCAAATTGTACTACCAAGAGCAGCAGTGCTAGAAAGAAAATTCCTACAACAAAGACATCAGCATCACCAAAGAATAATACTCCGTTTGTTGTGGAAAAAGAAAAAGAAAAAGTCGAGGGATGCAGTGTAACATATGAAGAATGCAATAGATTGGACAACACACATTGTGACATACATGAGTGTGTAGTTGTGTATCAAAACATTTGTGAACTGCTCAAAGAAGTGCCGCCTCATCTCATTGTCACGGGTATTGAGAACAAAAGGAAAAAGTACCCTCAAGCAACATTTACTCGGGATATAGACCATAGTAATAATAATTTCAAATTAGATAACTTAACTAGGTCACAAGAGACAGTAGAAAACACATATGTCATTCCAAACATGACATGCGCGTATCCTAATAATAGCACATCATCTACCATATATGGTAGCTGTATGGCAGAATTGAATAAGGCTATTGAATGCCTTCATGCCCAGGACTACAACACAATGCTAACTATAGTCACATCTCTATTGCCACATGACATTGAGGACACCCTGCTGTGCACATTTGGCTGTGGTCTTGCGTATTACAAGTTATCCAAATTATCTGCTGCTACTGGCTACTTCAATGACTACATGCAACTTTCCCAAGACAATCACAAAACTGCAGATGTCTCTCTAGCCCATGTGTACCGTGGAGACATTGCATCTATGGAAAATGACTACATCACTGCAGCAGACCACTACTTGAAAGGTGTCAAGAACCATGGAACTAACAACGTCAGTAGAACATTCAAACTGCAAATGCCAACCGTATCCACTCTGTATGCCAAGCAAGGGGCAGCACTAAGGCAAGCCTCACACATGGCCATGGCTGTGGATGCCTTCAGAAATGCCGTGATGACGGCAGAGTGGGGAAAAGACAAGCTGTCCTCTCACAACAGTCTGGGAAACCTGCTGCAGTCCTTAGGGGACCACGCTGGAGCTCTTGAAGAGTACAAGCTCTGTATTGAGCTTAGTGAAGATCTGAAAGACTATGTATCTCTTGGATGGACTCATGGGAACATGGGAAATGCATACATAGGTCTCCATGAGAAAAACAAAGCCCTGTACCATCTAAAGAAGTCTCTAGATCTTGTGTTAGTTCATGAGCCCACGCCTACAGCCATTTGCAGGGCATACAATAATCTTGGTACAGCACACCAAGCCCTGAATGAACTGGATCTTGCCGAACAGAACTACAGGTTAGCCCAAACCCAAGCTGTATATGGTAATGACAGAACAGGTGAAGGTAGGGCACTTGGTAACCTTGGAAACCTTTCCTTGCTACGTAAGAACTACTCCAAGGCAGTTGAATGCTATTCAGAGGTCCTTCAACTCTCCAAAGAGAGGTCAGTAGTGTCCACAGTTTACCACAACAGGGGGTGTGCCTACTATGAGTGGGCAGAGATGAAGAGGTCTTCTTCCTTAATACCTGATTCAACCCTCAGTGCACATGAGATGTACAGTTTAGCAATTGATGACCTGCGTGAGACCATCAGACTTCATGAAGAAATATATCAAAGTACTAAGGGTTCATCAAAAGGGCTGAATCTTTCAGTGTTACTCACTGAAAGTAATGCCCGCACATTCCATAGGCTACAGGACTGTCTTGTGAACCTCGAACAATCAGAAGAGGCACTTGTTGTTGCTGAAAGTAGCCGAGCTAGGTCACTTGGAGAGGTTTTACTGGACAAAAGTAAACATACTTGGCCCAATTTGAGATATCCACTTACCCTGAACACAATAAAACGGATTGTTGCATCTCAGGAGTGTCCCATTGTTTATCTCTCTTATACTGGGGCACGACTGTTGCTGTGGTTACTGGTACCTGGTAATTCCAAATGCATGATATACCATGAAGCTGTACAGGTTGATAAATTGGAGCAGGATAAATTTGATGGAAAATCATTTGATCACTATGTGTGTCACAATGTGACCAGAGCAGCTGGAGATGCTCAATTAGAACTCTTTGGTGATTCAAATAATGACAAAATGTCCCTCACAATACTGCATGAAATTGTGGCCCTTCCTATTATCAAGATGTTGGCTGCTGCAAAAATAAAAAATGAAACTAAAAAGCTGATCATAATTCCAGATAGTTACACATGTCTTATTCCATTTGCTGCCTTGCACCAAGACCTTGATGACACATTTGGAAACATGTTTTGCATCCATATCATGCCATCACTACTGGCCTTGGGAATTTTAGGGTCTCAGACAAATCAAACCATATTGATTGAGCCAAACAATGCATGTGTGGTGGGTAACCCTGACATCCCAATATTTGAGCACAATGGAGAGGAATGGAACCTGGGCAGACTCCCTCATGCTGCTAAGGAAGCAGAGTGGATATCCTGTGCCCTCAAAACATCTCCCATCTTAGATCAGCAGGCAACGAAAAATGCAGTTCTCAGTCGCATGATGTCAGCTAACATTATCCATATTGCTACGCATGGCAGTGCTGTGTCTGGATTCCTGGCATTCTCTGGTGTGAAGACCTCCTTCAGAGGTAGTCCAGCTGATACTAAAGATGTCCTTCTCTTCCCAAGTGAGGTGGAAAACCTCACCATCACTCCAGCTGTGGTAGTTCTTAGTAGCTGTGACAGTGCACGTGGGACTGTGTGTGCTGATGGCATTATGGGTATGGGGAGGGCTTTCTTTATTGCTGGTGCCCAGTCCATCCTAAGTACACTGTGGAAAGTTCCGGATGAAAGTGCTGGGGTATTTATGCAGTTCTTCTACCAGTACCTGGGGGAGGATGGTCTGAGCACCACCCAGGCCCTCCAGAAGGCTGTGTGCAGTTTGAGGTGCTTCAGGAAATACTCCCACTATACCCACTGGGGTGCATACCAGCTGTGTGGAAAGGAAATGGTGATGGATCTCAAGACAAAAGCTAATGAGGTGTTACTTGAGCAGAGACTAGGACCCAAAGTAGCCTTCCCAAGACATGATGTTGTGAAGAAGTTAGAATTATCTCTACTGGATAGTACGACTACTCCTTTAAATGTTCAGGTAAGGTCTGTAGGTCTCAGGGATGCACTTTACACCTACGTTCTTACCTACACAGATTCTATGGGGCTGCTCTGGCAGTAAACCATCAGAAGTTGCCATTAGTTTTATATATTCCTTTGACAATCGTTTTGAGGGTGGCATTTATTGGATTGATGGAAATTTCTCAGAAAGAGTTGAAGCTACTTTCCAGCATATGTTGAAGGTAATTTATTTTATTTTGTTTTTATGCACTTCAGTTTTCCATATTGCCTTCTAGGTGTTACAAGAGAAGACATTTCAACATTTCTCAGAGGACCATCAATCACTAGTGGTGTTAGATAATATTGAGAGCATGCAACCAATCCTGGATTCACCAAGTGGTAGTTTGCTTCTTAGCTTTTTAAAGCATCAAAACACTTGTGTCATAGCTATTACAAGATGTTTCAATTGTCCTGTAAAGCTGCAACAAGATATTGACCACCATCTATCTCGAGGCTCAACTGTTCATGAAATAATTCCTCTTCCCCAAAACCTTGCAATGCAGAGATTGGTGTATGAGCTTGTGAGGGCCCAGATTCCACTAACACAGAAAGACCAGACTGTACTTGAGGGTTGTGTGGAGCATGCATATGGCTCACCTGACCTCCTAAACCTCATAGCATCTGTTCTGATCAAGAGTTATGAAAATCACTCCAAACTGCAGGGATGTGTTGAGCCCCACAGAGAATCTAGCATGTCATCTAGTCTCAGATTTGACTCGGAGCAAGTTGTAACTCATTTAGTGGAGCAGTGCAGTTTGAGTACACGGGAACTTCTCATCCTCTACTGCCTATCAGGACTCTCCACTGCACCCATTCCACTCTGTGTGGTTAGAACTCTAATAAATACGTTAAGTGATTGTGGTATGGGTGAAACGTTGTTATATAAACTGGAAACATTGAAACTAGTCGATCGGTATCCGCAATCTGTCATACTGAACAAAGCATTGAAGAAGGAAATAAAGATGGAACATTTGTATTATGTTCCACGGACACTCTCAACAGCTCTGTGGAACCACACGATGAGTGATGAGGACAAGATGATGTCATTAACAGTGATGTACAAAACATTACACAATGTCTGTACTGAACACATATTGGATCAAGCCAATTGTCACAATATCTTCACTTTAGTTAAAGGTTTTCACCAAACATTTGGAGCACATATTGATCTGATGGGAGAGGAATGCTACACTGAAGTATGCAAGCTTGCACATGATATAGCCATGCATTCAACCTCTACTACCCAATCGTTGCTGAATTGAATAAACGCTATTATGCAAAGCACCACTTTTATGATTATTTATATTTATTTATTAATATTAATGCATCGAAACATTTAGCAGACAAAATGAATGCAAGACAAATTTGTTAATATGTGGATGCAGATTTAGTAGTTGGACACTTGTATCATAATTATAATATCGGACAAGCGTGCCCGGTTTCATCTCCTGGATTATGCATCCCAATTAGCAAATCTTGGATTGTCATCATTAGAATATGTGTTATCAAAGCTTGTGAATGTTAATGCTTCTGAGCTGTTTAGTGTCAGCCTAACGTACATTCCACCTGAGCAAACTCTTGCAAGCTACAGACCATTTCTATACCTCGCCATGATTTTTGACTACACTGCTTTACTTGTCAAGTCATACCCATTTGGTACACCTTGCCTGAACATGTTGTAACTGCCCTCAATCGTGTCATCTTTAAGTCACGTCTTAAAATTATTGATCAGTCCCATTTTTGTTACATTGTATCCCTTTAAATAGGCAATATGCAAGTGCATTATTTTCATGTCATTACTTGCCTCTTCAGTGTGTTAGTTGTGTAATAGGTGAAGTCTGCACCTGCGCAGTGCATAAATGGAAGGAACCTTTTGTAATGGATTTCTCACACGCTCACTCGTGATCACACACATATCTGCACTCTATTCTTGTATTTATAGTTATTCTGTATCTCTTGTACCTCATAAATCTTGGCCACTTACACTTATATATTGCACTGAGAAATTTATCATTATAATTATTACACTTGTGTTGACATATTTGCTCTTTCCATCTAGTGAGTGCCATGGGTGGAAGCAGGTGCAGTTGAACCCAGATCAAAATACAGCTACCTCACCTCACATGTCCACCATAGCTTTACTCCAGTTCCACTTGAGACAACTGGTGTCTTCAGGCTGTGCTATTTGGCATTCCTGTCAAAGATGGGTCACAATTTGTGTCACTTGGAACGAAAACTCTCTTTCCTACAGCAGAGCTTATCAGCCAAGAGAGATAATGTAGCATTGGAACTTTGCACCACCCCCACAACCTTTAATGTTGTTCATTTTATTTGTTACTGTCTGTACATTTTAAAAACAAGTTTTAAAAATAACACAAAGGGGAAAAAAGTTAATTAATGTGAATTATCAATTGCAATTGGAGAGACATCTGGCATGTGTATTAATCAAGGAGAAAGCCACACTGAGTACTGGAAACATTTAACAGGCTCGATGATGATGTCCTTCACTGTTTGTAGTATCCTGCTGTTTTAAAACAAACATCTCAGGCCAGTAAAGTAGCTCAAAATATATGGAAGGGCTCTATATAGAACTTTTCTTTTATTGTGAAGCATAGTCATTTCACAAAATATCCACAAATCACTGTCTACCACCACTGGATGAAGGTAATGGACGCAACTTTGTGAATCTCAGCTGTTCAGGTAGAGTCACAGCAATTCAGGCGTCTGATTGCGTATCATTACGAATCACGCATTATAAGGAATCTACGTAAGTTAACGGAACGAAAGATTGCGGGTACGTACGAGTTGAAACGACGTCCGCAAGCCCATTGTAGTCTCGTACCCAGACCCAAATGTACGTAACAATGATTGTACGTAGCTTACGTACGTTTGGGTCTGGGTACAAGACTATAGCCTATTCACGGGTTTATAAAAGCAGTTAATTTTAAAAATCAATGCTATCACGTGAAAGACTTTTTTCAAATTTGTGCGATGAGCGGCAAACGACGTTTCTGCTACCACTGTAGCGAGTATGTGAGCAAATCGACGTATTTTGAACACCAGAAAGAACTAATCAGCAGGAAATCCAACGATGACTCTCTGCAATTACAAGATGGTATTTTACTAATTTAAGTGACGATCGGCCGATTTGCTAAAATTGTCTTGACCCAGATGAACATACAGACGATTTCGATTCATCCAACGATGAACCTGAGTATATAGGTGCGTGACGGCATGTGTTGGCCTACAAGTGTGCATTCTAATACATTCTTGTCTTGCTTCCCTTCATGCCCTCAGTAAGTGCGCAACAGTGCTGGCCTTCTACTAATCTGAATCAATGCCAATACACCTGTGTATGTGACGGTGGTCCGACATAGGGTGAGTCAACTGTTCACTCTTCTATGTGTTTACATGTACAGTATTGTAATCATAACATTCCCTGGTATAGGTGTGTATTGTATGTCAGCTAGTGTTGCCCTTCTGACAGAGCTGTCTCTGTGATGGGCAGGGAGTGTGATCTTGTTGTGACACTTTGGGTGTCTTTCCTCTTGTGCCTGGGTAGCATTCTGTATGTGCATGTGGTGATTAATTAGAATATCAAGCCAACTGTATGTCGGCTAGTGTTGCCCTTCTGACAGAGCTGTCTCTGTGATGGGCAGGGAGTGTGATCTTGTTGTGACACTTTGGGTGTCTTTCCTCTTGTGCCTGGGTAGCATTCTGTATGCGCATGTGGTGATTAATTAGAATAGCAAGCCAACTGTATGTCGACTAGTGTTGCCCTTCTGACAGAGCTGTCTCTGTGATGGGCAGGGAGTGTGATCTTGTTGTGACACTTTGGGTGTCTTTCCTCTTGTGCCTGTGTAGCATTCTGTATGTGCATGTGGTGATTAATTAGAATATCAAGCCAACTGTATGTCGGCTAGTGTTGCCCTACTGACAGAGCTGTCTCTGTGATGGGCAGGGAGTGTGATCTTGTTGTGACACTTTGGGTGTCTTTCCTCTTGTGCCTGGGTAGCATTCTGTATGTGCATGTGGTGATTAATTAGAATATCAAGCCAACTGTATGTCGGCTAGTGTTGCCCTTCTGACAGAGCTGTCTCTGTGATGGGCAGGGAGTGTGATCTTGTTGTGACACTTTGGGTGTCTTTCCTCTTGTGCCTGGGTAGCATTCTGTATGTGCATGTGGTGATTAATTAGAATATCAAGCCAACTGTATGTCGGCTAGTGTTGCCCTTCTGAAAGAGCTGTCTCTGTGATGGGCAGGGAGTGTGATCTTGTTGTGACACTTTGGGTGTCTTTCCTCTTGTGCCTGTGTAGCATTCTGTATGTGCATGTGGTGATTAATTAGAATAGCAAGCCAACTGTATGTCGGCTAGTGTTGCCCTACTGACAGAGCTGTCTCTGTGATGGGCAGGGAGTGTGATCTTGTTGTGACACTTTGGGTGTCTTTCCTCTTGTGCCTGGGTAGCATTCTGTATGTGCATGTGGTGATTAATTAGAATATCAAGCCAACTGTATGTCGGCTAGTGTTGCCCTTCTGAAAGAGCTGTCTCTGTGATGGGCAGGGAGTGTGATCTTGTTGTGACACTTTGGGTGTCTTTCCTCTTGTGCCTGTGTAGCTTTCTGTATGTGCATGTGGTGATTAATTAGAATAGCAAGCCAACTGTATGTCGGCTAGTGTTGCCCTACTGACAGAGCTGTCTCTGTGATGGGCAGGGTTTGTGATCTTGTTGTGACACTTTGGGTGTCTTTCCTCTTGTGCCTGGGTAGCATTCTGTATGTGCATGCGATGATTAATTAGAATATCAAGCCAACTGTATGTCGGCTAGTGTTGCCCTTCTGAAAGAGCTGTCTCTGTGATGGGCAGGGAGTGTGATCTTGTTGTGACACTTTGGGTGTCTTTCCTCTTGTGCCTGTGTAGCTTTCTGTATGTGCATGTGGTGATTAATTAGAATAGCAAGCCAACTGTATGTCGGCTAGTGTTGCCCTACTGACAGAGCTGTCTCTGTGATGGGCAGGGAGTGTGATCTTGTTGTGACACTTTGGGTGTCTTTCCTCTTGTGCCTGTGTAGCTTTCTGTATGTGCATGTGGTGATTAATTAGAATAGCAAGCCAACTGTATGTCGGCTAGTGTTGCCCTACTGACAGAGCTGTCTCTGTGATGGGCAGGGAGTGTGATCTTGTTGTGACACTTTGGGTGTCTTTCCTCTTGTGCCTGTGTAGCTTTCTGTATGTGCATGTGGTGATTAATTAGAATAGCAAGCCAACTGTATGTCGGCTAGTGTTGCCCTACTGACAGAGCTGTCTCTGTGATGGGCAGGGAGTGTGATCTTGTTGTGACACTTTGGGTGTCTTTCCTCTTGTGCCTGGGTAGCATTCTGTATGTGCATGTGGTGATTAATTAGAATATCAAGCCAACTGTATGTCGGCTAGTGTTGCCCTTCTGACAGAGCTGTCTCTGTGATGGGCAGGGAGTGTGATCTTGTTGTGACACTTTGGGTGTCTTTCCTCTTGTGCCTGGGTAGCATTCTGTATGTGCATGTGGTGATTAATTAGAATATCAAGCCAACTGTATGTCGGCTAGTGTTGCCCTTCTGACAAAGCTGTCTCTGTGATGGGCAGGGAGTGTGATCTTGTTGTGACACTTTGGGTGTCTTTCCTCTTGTGCCTGTGTAGCATTCTGTATGTGCATGTGGTGATTAATTAGAATAGCAAGCCAACTGTATGTCGGCTAGTGTTGCCCTACTGACAGAGCTGTCTCTGTGATGGGCAGGGAGTGTGATCTTGTTGTGACACTTTGGGTGTCTTTCCTCTTGTGCCTGGGTAGCATTCTGTATGTGCATGTGGTGATTAATTAGAATATCAAGCCAACTGTATGTCCGCTAGTGTTGCCCTACTGACAGAGCTGTCTCTGTGATGGGCAGGGAGTGTGATCTTGTTGTGACACTTTGGGTGTCTTTCCTCTTGTGCCTGGGTAGCATTCTGTATGTGCATGTGGTGATTAATTAGAATATCAAGCCAACTGTATGTCGGCTAGTGTTGCCCTTCTGACAGAGCTGTCTCTGTGATGGGCAGGGAGTGTGATCTTGTTGTGACACTTTGGGTGTCTTTCCTCTTGTGCCTGGGTAGCATTCTGTATGTGCATGTGGTGATTAATTAGAATATCAAGCCAACTGTATGTCGGCTAGTGTTGCCCTACTGACAGAGCTGTCTCTGTGATGGGCAGGGAGTGTGATCTTGTTGTGACACTTTGGGTGTCTTTCCTCTTGTGCCTGGGTAGCATTCTGTATGTGCATGTGGTTTAGAGTATCAAGCCAACTGTATGGAACTCTATCCTTGGTATTAGAGCAGAGAGTCATGTGACCATGGTGGGTGTGGTCAGGTCAGGTAAGCCGATAACTAAACGTATATGTATTGTGTGCATGTGTACTGAGTCAGGAGTTGTTTGAACTATCCTTGGTATTAGATGTCCTGCACACTTGGTATTTGCCAACCATGTCAGGGTGATGGTTCAGCAGAGAGTCATGTGACCATGGTGGGTGTGGTCATACATCGGGTAAGCTAAGGTTCAATTACCAATTTTCTCTGTCTCATACACATGCACTTTCTTGGTTCTGCAGGAGTTGTATCTGTACCTTCCTCTGTCGTCCCCAGCAGCAAGCTTAAATTTGACTGGTGCTTTATTTTTTACACGTGTACGTAATTCGTAATTGTAAACATGTTGCTGTTATATTGATTGATTTGGAACCAGCGGGGCACGATGAGCCAATCACTCGTTTTAACGCGCGTGATGCAACTTAAGGGGGTAACAAGTGCTACAATGTACTAACGATAACATCACTAGAAAGCGCGGGTGAACACTTCGCTCTCTAGTTTATATATTAAGTTACGATCACAGTTTGCAGACGGGGGCGTGGCATGTAAACATCGGGACTAGGAAAAGATTTTGGTTGCGAATACATGACGTCCATCAGCTAATGTCGTTTCTTATTATTGGAACTGCATGCTTCTCGGGCTAGGCCACTGCCCGTGCCTTGCATCATTCATCGAGATATCGATGCTTATATATAAGCAGCAGAGCCAATTATCGTATAACTGCATCATAATTATTATGATTATTGTATTGGCGGTGCTGTACTTGTACGTATGTAGTTGCTTTGGTGCATATATAAGCAGCTGTACATATGTAGTTGCTTTGGTGCATATATAAGCAGCAGAGCCAATATTATCGTATAACTGCATCATAATTATTATGATTATTGTATCGGCGGTGCTGTACATATGTAGTTGCTTTGGTGCATGTTGCATGGGGCTGTCAGCTAATTAATAAAAGCGTCATATCACCATTCAATGTTCAACTCAAGTTCATCGTATCCCATGCATGCCTAGGTCGTAGCTGTCATGCTCAATTCACAGACACAGTACACTAGCTTAATATATATATTAATGATTATTATGTATATCATATATTAATGTACATGTATAGTTCATATTTGCCTTGCTTGTAATTGTGTGCTACAATGTTATTACTGAGGACAATTTCAATTTTCACGTACATCAGGTGTATTTGGCTATCGAATTAAGTATAACAACTGAATCTTGGACAGTACATTTTGTAAATAAAATATAAAATAATAAATACGGATATAATACCGATATATGTATATGCACGGATTGCATGCAGATATCGATATCAGTTGTGCACGTATAATATAAATGATATTATTATAGATTAAGCAATTAATGACATACCCGGTCCGTACCGTACGCACTTCATGTATATATACTTTTGGTAATATCAAAGCCAATGGCTTGAAACTATATATGCTTCCTAGACTCTTTCATTGTCATTTTCACGGTGGGTAATCTAGTGACTGTATCGGACCGATGGGCCGGTGAACGTTACTAGTGATATAAGATAAGGAGATGGTATATATTAGTGCGCTCGCTGATACAATGTCGGTTAATCGAATAGTCTCATCTTGCAGTTTTATAGAGGACATTGACAACAATGACAAGTGGCATGTAGAATTGTACATGCCGCCTGTGACATGTACAAGTCCAATTTTAAATTAACAAAATAATTATCCCTCACGTGACCTAATCTTTTTTGGCGGTTAAAAAAAAAGGGGTGGATGTAGCCAGTATATTTCCAATGGTGAATTTAGGCTGGCACGAGTACAGTGTAGCTGTATTAGGAGCAATAAGGTTAGCCCGATCCTTATTCTAGTTACTATGTCTTTATTAACGTTTCGCTTCATTTTTCAGTTTAAGTCTCAGTTGTTGACAACGTCTTCTAGGTAAGAGAAGTGTACTTTAGTAGCCAAATTGTCGTCGGATAGGATTTTCAAATGGATGCCACACTGTAAGTTGGTATTTTTATTATGGTTTGTGTTCTACATGTATTAGCAGCAGTGTGACGCGTCTCACGCCAATCAAGGTTAGTATACATTCTCCTAAACCACACTGCTTCCGTACTCCCTGATCCGAACAATGGCAATGTAATGAGCGTATCAAGTTATCTGGTAAGTCATTTGTGTAGCATTCAACATTACATTGTGGTGCTTAGTGTTCTGCAGGCGTTCGAGGACATCATACGGATATAACAGGTTGGATTTGAGAATGTATTTCAATAGGTCTATTCGTATGATGTGTTAATGTTTTAATACAGAGAGCAAAAAGAAGAAAATTGGAATCGTAAGCTGACATTATTTGATGCCTGTTTATGTTGTTTACTTTTTAATCCTATCTTAGGTCATCCTTCTGAAGTCACGCAGGCCTGAATGTACAATTCTTATGCATACATGTATATGCTTTTCCAAGTTATATGTGTATTCAAATATCAAAATTAAACATCATTTAACTATTAATAATGAGTTCAGGGAATGGGGCGGGGCTAGCTTGGATGCTGTTTATTGATTTTGATAAACCTTAAATTAATTAATTAACGACACATTTGAATGACAACTACAGTGGGGACGAGAGAAATCACGATGAAACAACGTAAGCTCGCGGTATTGTTCACGTACTCGCGCGGATGAATGTCACGGCCCGCAATACTGTTCGTGAGTAATCGGTCCGAACGCGGGTAGGTGAGCCTGAATCCAACGTAATCCGTCACGTCAGGGTTACAAATGAATTTACGTGACGTTACGGGCCCGCAGCAGGGCAGTCGAATTGCTGTGAGTGGTTCAATATCTCACTATGTACGAGCAGACCCTTTGAACACCATTTCATCCACCAGTTGACCATCTCAGTGACCATCAACATGATTAATGCAAAAGTTCCAGCCTGTGAGCAGCTTGATGCCCAGGATGTATCCTCTGCCATTGCTTCCTTTCATTGCTTGAGGGGTCATCCACAGTAGATAAGGTCATATTCAGCCCCACAAGCCCATGCTTGGCTCAAGGCACAACCTTCTTAGTGTTGCTGCCACAATGATGCCCAAGCCCTAGCAAAATGGTGGCTCCACTTCCAATGTCCCGCTGCTGAGCATATTTGTCTGCCCTGCTCCCAACCCCTCCACATTCATGGCCATCATGCCCTGACATGTTGGTCAGGGGGTGATGCAATCATAAGGCACAATCATCTACATGATTGCTTCTTGTAATGACCCCTGAATTTGAAAACGGTTGTGGCCTTACCCTCACCTAAACCATTCGCTGTCCATCTGGTGTCTTGGTCCCTAACTGGTCCCTCTCCATGCACTCTTCAGCATTTGGCCTGAAGGTCATCAACCCACTCAAATCAAACTGTCTGCTGGGAGTGAAAAAGCATGATCTCAGGCAATACTGCTGAACTGGGGGAGTTTGAAAACACTCTAGGAGTGAAGGTATTTAGGAATTGGGGAGCAAGGTTCAGCAAAGCTTGTCAAGGGTAACCACAATTGTTAGAATAAGTTAACACAAATTGGCCACATGTGCTGTAGACTAGTTCATTTTGGAGGATGTTGATCAATGATGAATCATTCACTGCTTAGTAATGCCCCAAAATTATGATTGAATTAGTTCATTTGAACACATAGCCTCTACTAATGTATACACACCAAGAGCTCTGTAGCTTAAAATATCGTAGTCCTGAGTATTTTAATTGTACTGTTGACAGGTGAGTTTATAATGTAGCTTCTCAGGTCCAGATCGTCTCACGACTTGATTCTACCTGTAGTTCAAGACCTTTGCAACTTGCATCTTTCATTCAGTACCCTCACAACAACCCACTAATTGAATAACTGCACACAACCACCCTCATTCATTCGATAACCTTCATTCACTCCCATCATCCTTCAATACAACACTCTTCATTCAATGATACCTCTCCAGCTCAACTATTGATCACTGCACTAACTCTGTATTGTGAATAGTGGTAATAGTGTGGTATTAGAAGGTTGGAGGAGTTGAATATCATCCAAGAATGTCATACAGGGAATTTTTAGTTCTACCTAATTAATTAGCTCCCAATTTAGAAATCTGCTTCGCAACGTGGCTAGGATCCACGATAGCGGTGGTGATGTCCGGGGTGACGAGAAGAGGAGGCAAAGCCTCCATCCTGTCCTGGACGGACCGCATCTCCGCGGCCAGCAGCTCCCACAGCGGGGCCACCTCTTCCTCCTCGTGATGAGTGTCGAGCGTGTGTGTCGCCACCTCGCAGTACTCCGTCATTTCGCTGCGAAGCATCCTCAGTTCCTCATTGCGATGGGCTAGGGCCGCCTTCTTCGCATCGCTGATCCCTTCCACTCCCTCCATGAGCTCCCGCCGTCTCACCTCCATCACCCTGTGCAGTTCGTCGAACGCTTTTTGAATGGACGCACAGGCATTCCTTTTCGCCGCCTCCACCTCCTGAACGAGGGCCTCCCTGTTCTGGTCGCTGTCCGTTGGCTCCTCTGCGGCCTCCTGCGGGCTACGAACTGCGTCCACCGCCTCCGTACCGGCTACTTGGGACGACGGCTTGCAGGCGTGGCTCACGTGTACCGACGACGCACGCTCATTGCAAACAGCGCGACTGCAAACCGCCTCGGGCACACGCGCGCAAGAACAGGGGGCGCCCCCGCCTACAGCCACACCAGCTACCTCTCCCGGGACTGCCATTGTAGCCGATTCTCCTGCAGGGTTGGTGATGTAAACTGTTGAGGTGTCGATTGATCGACCGATGCTTGGAATAACAACCCCTTCCGGGACAGCCGTCGTAGCCGATTCTCCAGCGAGGGTTGTGTACACTTCGGAGGCGTTGATTGGTCGATAGATGCTTGGAAGCGGGTTTGCTTCACAAACAAGTTGTCCCTGCGTTTGACAGCAATCGTCACTTGCTACTGTGTTTCGCCCATCTGTCGCAGCCATTTTGTTCAAGTTTTATTTTTTAATGATTATGACAGTCTTTGGTCTTACAATTTGATGACCGCTAAGGTAATATTCGTCGAAGGCAGCTTTCCAGTACGTTAATGCTGATATAACTGAATTGGCACGAGAGACTTCGTACCATTACTATCACCGTACACAGTAAATAAGTGATCGTGGTGTGACGTCATGCCACATGACATATTTACGATACACTGCACTTCCACCTTACAACTCTAAAGATGAATGTGAAAAGATTCTAGTTTTCTGAATAGAAGTTGACGTTCAGAAGTCTTTGAGCTGTGCGGGGAGTGGAGGGACCCAGGCCTCAGTGTGGTACACCTTCTCCCCAACCACCCACCCTGGTACGTCCTTCATAATGGCAGCCTCTTCTTCGTCTGCCTTTTTCAGGGACTTCAAAACCCTGATCGGGAACATCCAAAATTAAAAGAAGAGAGGGAAGAGAAAATAACAAGGTTATTCACGTGAATGAACGAATGAACTAAACTACTGCAAGTTGTTGGAACCTTTTCCTATCTGGATACATGCCCTCAACCTTACCCTATTGTCTGAGAAAGACTAGGTGTTGCATGTACCTCCTCTATTGTGGTTAGGAGGTAAATATCAATATCTTTCAAGCAATTAAAAATAAAACATTCCCACAACAGATAAATACACAATGGCATTAGCAAAGAACTAGAAGTGGTGCCAGAGGTGGTGCTTAGCTACACTGCTAAAAACTTCGTATCAATGCTGACACCAGTCAATAAGTTGCTATGTCACATTGGCACTGCAATACTCCCACACACTCCCTGCTGTGAGTTGTGCCCTAGTACCCTGGTGAGTACAATGGTTTGTCTATCCTTCTTCCTTTCCCAACCAAAATACACTAAATGGCTGCCTCTAGGGCACACCATCAATGCAGATTGATTAGATTGATTGTAAAAACAGAGCAACTACCTACAATGTCAACACTAATGGTGTGGCTTTAAGTGACCAATATTGAAACAACCACCCAACCACATCCTCAATGCCCTGGCCACATCTCTATATGAGGTACTTTATGTCTAATGTCCAAGGCATCAATTGGAAGGGGGGGGGGGGGGGGGGGGGGGGGGGGGGGGGGGGGGGGGGGGGGAATAGGGGTAGGGGGGTAGGTGTAAGAATTGAAATCCAACAGCACATGTATGTTGTCATGCATGTTTAGCTCTGGGCTGAAATAGGTAAGGTGTAGTACCTTCTAACCAGTTTGCCAAAGTGAAGTATATGCCTCAGAAGACCTCACTTGGATACGTGGTTAGAAGTTTGTAGAAGGAACTACAGTGTACCTATTCTGGCCAGAGCTAGAATGACAAACACATATTTGCTGTCAGAAGCTGTAAGGAAGGGTATACTGGGTGGGTAATGTGCTTTAGCACAAGGTGTTTGAGGCAATCTCACTAACTCTCATGCGCTAGATTAAACACCAAACCATGCAGCAATGGTAACACTGTGAAATGACAGAAGGATGCAACACATGCTAGGCCCACGCTAGGCAGCTCTATCGTCCCAGAGGGCTACTTTGGGTGTGGCCATTGTTCCACTTGAAACCTGCTTGTTCCCTAATAACCTCCCCCCCCCCCTTACCCCCTGTCCACACGTGATGCAGCCATACCTTCAACCATCCTGACAGCATCACCAGCTCACAAACACACCTACTGTGTTAGCCAAGTCATAGGAATGTACATATGCTGGTACTATCTGGTCATACCGTCACTAGGGTCATACCGTCACTAGGGTCATACTGTCACTAGGGTCATACTGTCACTAGGGTCATATTGTCACTAGGGTCATACTGTCACTAGGGTCATACTGTCACTAGGGTCATACCGTCACTAGGGCGTTCATTGGTAGACAACTGGTCACCAGTCATGAGGGACTTAAAAATAAATGATACATTTTAAAATTCACCATTTATCACCATGGAATGGATGAAGTCAAGATGAATCACACTGTAACTGTGGTGCCCCTGTGCACATGACACACCCCCCAAAACACAGAACGCATGTCAACCATATGTCTACACACTGCCCCCAGACTGGAAATGGCATGGCATTGTGACAAGTGTAACCCAACATGTGTTCCTGCCTCACTCCCCACACCAACAATGACATGTGTTCCTCCCTCACTCCCCACACCAACAATGACATGTGTTCCTGCCTCACCCCACACCAACAATGACATGTGTTCCTCCCTCATTCCCCACACCAACAATGACATGTGTTCCTCCCTCACTCCCCACACCAACAATGACATGTGTTCCTCCCTCACTCCCCACACCAACAATGACATGTGTTCCTCCCTCACTCCCCACACCAACAATGACATGTGTTCCTGCCTCACTCCCCACACCAACAATGACATGTGTTCCTCCCTCACTCCCCACACCAACAAAATCTGCAACCATTTAAATGGTAACAGCAAACTTTTTGTCAGGCTTTACAGAAATGTGTCATGCATCCCATGATGTGTTTGTCCTGTGACACCAACATTAGAAAATTAGGTCACGAGGCATGCCTACCTAAATATAAATCAGAATGATGTCATGGTACTGTTGGAATGTGACTAGTTAGGACACCTGTACAGGGGCCTTGTATTTTGTAACACCTGCATATTCACACATCCATAGTCATCGATAGTGCAATACTCTCCATCATAAGGGCCCCATAGTGACACGTATGCACACATGTGCACACATGTGCACACATGTGCACACACACACACACACACACACACACACACACACACACACACACACACGCACACACACACACACACACACACACACACACACACACACACACACACACACACACACACACACACACACAGTCAAATGCATCAAACAATGATTTTTATATCACATAGAATAAGCCTGAGGTAAATTGATCTCTGTCTCAAAATAAGGGTAGGAATTTGACCTCTGGTTGCCAAGGATACAAAGTACTAGAAACATACTATATGACAATAGTGAATCTAATTCAACGTTTAATAAGATTCATCTCATACCAAGATGGTAAATCCTGAGTGTTCTATCAGGCAATGCACACTAGCTGAGGAATTTTTCAGCACAAAAGGATGCACTAATGTCATGCCATGTGCTCAAATCTTTCCACAGCACCTCAACAGTGAAGGACACACTCACCTAAAATCACTGAACATGTTATTTTAGAATGTCCAAGATTGAAGCATTCAACTGAACATAGGCCTTTTGCATAATCACTTTGTTTGAGATCAGACTTTTCTACAACTATTGTAGTGTCATAACCAATTACAGTACTAGTTCTGTAATCCCACATGTACCACATAGTCACCTCTCAATATAGCCACTTAGAAATTACAGCCCAACATTTATTTTCTTCTTAAAGGACAAAGTTGGCAATTAATGAGATCATTAGTACTATATAAAATAATACCAGAGAATGGACAAAATGCATTTCCAACAATGACAGCTACAGTTGTCATGCTCCTGTGCCCCGCCCACCAGTGACCATATCCATGAGTGACCCCACCCTTTCAATGACCCCCTCCCCTATCAGTGGCCCCACCCTTCAGTGGCCCCACCCTTCAGTGGCCCCACCCTTCAGTGGCCCCACCCTTCAGTGGCCCCACCCTTCAGTGGCCCCACCCTTCAGTGGTGCAAAGAACGTAATGAGTGAAGGTACTGTAAGATCCCGGTAAGGAGCCCAATGAAGTGGAATCATTCCCAACATGGAAGGCGTGAATGCAAACTGCACAATTCAGACAGGTTTGCTTACGAATCATGCACACTAAAAAAAAAAAAAAAAAGACAGAAGAGTGTATGTGTGTTGCACCGTGCATTGTGAATGCTGCACCTTCTGTCATACTCTGCCTGGAGGAGAGGAAGTAAGAAGAGCCGCGCATTCAGCTTCTCTTTACGAACCTCCCTGCAATAGGAAGGAGACAGAAATATACCGGGACCGTAAGTTGGTACATTGCTAAGCGATATGGGGAATTTTATCGATGCCATCCCCATCCCACCACACGAGCTTTGATAACACGTTTTCATTTAAAACAGCTGACAACACAACACACGCATAATCCTTAGCACGCCTCTGATATTCCTGAAAAAACAAACAAACAAAACAAAAGACCTGGCAAGCTCGAGAGAGCATAGCTGCAATCCTGTATCGTCCCGAACCAGTCACCTTAGGACAGGATCAACTTTTTTTTTTTTACTTTTACCCGCCTGTGCTCCGTATGATGTCATGGTGCCACCCACCTCCTATGCTGGTTATGGCGACCGACGATAAGCAAGCCGAATCCCATTACCGACACACCTCCGAGCATCATCACCAAACCAGAAGGCCCCCGTCTCGGCAGGCTTCTCTTGATGCTTATTTCAGGATAGCCCCCTGGCGGTGGCTTGTCTTGCCGATAAGCAGCCTCGGCCATATTTCACCAACCCCCGCGGCACTAATTAGAACAATGACTAGGGCGGGGCAGTCTTGTGCCGAGGTCACGCGGGTTAAGGCGAGTCTGATCATTCGAGATACGAAAACAAGTGCCAAACCAAGTAGCGCTTTGGGAGCCGCACTACTTCTCTTCGGTAGTGTTGATTGGTTTGGAGTCTACAACTTCTCGGGTGTCCTTTCTGCCTCTAGTTTTTATGATGGTTGGACTTGGTTTGTGACAGCTGCTTGTCGTCGCCAAACTAGCAGTAATAGGTATAGTGAGTTATTAGACAACTAGTACCATATTTAGTTAAGTACGAAGACGTCAGCCTTCCCTCAGAACGTGACAGAGGTGACCATACACTGTACATTGAGAATAAAACTATTTTGGACGGACTAATCAACTGTCGGTTACCAATCGCCTCATCTTTCGACACCTGTGTGACTGGAGAAAACCAAGTACGTCAACCTGATGGCCTCTAACGATAGGGACAGGAAGGCAAACGCTGACCCCAGGAGAGCGTCCAGACCCAGCAGAACAAGTAAGGAGAGTGGACGTAGCGCAAGCATTTCTTCCTCTTCGGGAGTGCTGATGGTCGGACCCAACTTCAGAGTTGGAAAGAAGATTGGTTGTGGAAACTTCGGTGAACTAAGATTAGGTTTGTTCCAGTGTGCATTATGTCGCGTGTGTATGTTAGTGAGTATATGTGTGTGTGTTTATGTTATTATGTAGTGAATGTGGCACAAAAGCAGTCGCAATTGCTTTATGTTCGTTTAAGTGTGTGTGTGTGTGTATATTGTGCGCAAGTGTTTGTGTGTGTAGTGTGTGCCGCCATTGCTAAGTGTACGCATGTATCGTAACACACGCATTTGAACGCGTGCTCACACGCCGAGTACCGTTTATTGTGTGCGCCGTAGAGGGGTTTGTCATATGCGTACACGTATCATGCTTGTGTGGTCTAGTGAGCTCCCATTGGAGTCGTTATCGACAGCAAGCAGGATACGTTATAGAGCTGAATACATTCCATTCTCATTACTTGTAACGGGTTCTACATGTAACTCTCCGTGGAAGTAAGTATGCAAATGACTTGCTTCCCTAACTGTGGTGGGATTAATTGTACAAGTCCCGGGCAAGGTGCAGTTTGCAAACATTGCTGCTGTGTGGACTCCGCTTATACATTACCTATGTGGGTGCGCGTCTTGCAGCAACGTTTGGTGAAACCGGGATTGGAGTGGTCTGAACACTACAGATACCACACCTACCACCTCCCACCCCTAAATTGAGTGAGAGCTTCGCCTCCTGTCACAACTAAACTGGTGCACAAAAAGGATGATGTGGCCTTTTTCCCCTCCAGAATCCTCCCCCCCCCAAAAAAAATAAATAAATAAAAAAAATCATGTTTTGAGTTGTACCATATGTGCTCCTGCTGTGTGTCTTGTATGCACTGCACTGGGCTCAGGGGTGTGGGAGGGAAGGTCAGGTGAACACCCCTCACCTTGCTTCCACTGCATGTGAACTGTTTTTTGTTGTGGTGGTGACTCCTGTTTATGTATATATTTAGCACAATGGAATGCTATTTTAGGTACTGCCCTTATTAGGAAGGCAAATGTATTCATAGCTGGGCATTTAGCCAATTAATGGTTGACTGGTGTGAAAGATGTCTTGGCTTCCCTTGCAGACTATGGGGCCTTGGAGTGTGTTGTGTTGTGTGGTTCCCTTGTCAAGCTTGAGCAGCTGTTTGTTAATTTAGTCCTAGTGCTCCAATGTCATTCATAGAGGCAACTCCCATGGCTAATTCATAATCATTAATAAAATAAATCAGTTTTAAAAATGAAGTGTATGGTAGTGCCGTTTATCCTTTCCCCTAATCCCTCTTCTTCCCCTCACCCCACTGTCTCCTTCCCCTCACCCCACTCTCTCCTTCCCCTCACCCCACTCTCTCCTTCCCCTCACCCCACTCTCTCCTTCCCCTCACCCCACTCTCTCCTTCCCCTCACCCCACTCTCTCCTTCCCCTCACCCCACTCTCTCCTTCCCCTCACCCCACTCTCTCCTTCCCCTCACCCCACTCTCTCCTTCCCCTCACCCCACTCTCTCCTTCCCCTCACTCCACTCTCTCCTTCCCCTCACCCCACTCTCTCCTCTCTTGTTTGCTTATCCCCCCTTCTCCTCCCCTTCCCTTATCCCCACATCTGTCCCTTCTTCATGTCATCCCCTTGCTTTTATTTCTCTGTGTTTCAGTCTAACTGCCTTCATGGTGTGGCTGTCTTTTATATTGTTCTGTTTCTCTTTCCAATCCCTTTTTGTTCAGGCAAGAATTTATACAACAATGAGCATGTGGCAATCAAGCTGGTGAGTTTCTTGTGTGTGTGTGTGTGTGTGTGTGTGTGTGTGTGTGTGTGTGTGTGTGTGTGTGTGTGTGTGTGTGTGTGTGTGTGTGTGTGTGTGTGTGTGTGTGTGTGAGGGCCATAAAGGTGTTGTCGGCAAAGGGGAGATGACGACAACTGTTGTACTCACCCCATTGGATTGCGAATAACCTAACTTTGTGTGTGTGTGTACAGGAACCCATGAAATCTCGAGCGCCACAATTACATCTTGAGTACCGATTTTACAGGACACTAGGGAATGCAGGTACGTGATTTCCCATCTCTCCGTCACACACACACACACATCAAATGCACATGGACGTGGACTCCAATCATTTTCTGCTCTTCCTCACTTCAACAATTACCATCATCTCCACAACCATGCCACCACCACCACACCACCTTCACCACCACATCACCACCACCACCTCCACCACCACATCACCACCTCCACCACCACCTCCACCACCTCCACCACCACCTCCACCACCACCACCTCCACCACCACCACCACCTCCACCACCACCTCCACCACCACCTTCACGAACCTCACCAACCACGCCACCACCATCACCACCCACATTGCATATGTTCCCTTAACTCCTCTCCATGCTTCCCTAACTCTTCCTTACGATCCCCAACCCCTCCTATGTTCCCCTCGCTAACAACACCCCATGTACCATAACTCCTCTCCATGTTCAGATGGCCCTCATTGTGTGTCCCTCCCCTTAACATTCTCGCCCACCTCTCCCTCCCCTTAACATCCTCCCCCACCTCTCCCTCCCCTTAACATCCTCCCCCACCTCTCCCTCCCCTTTGCATCCTCCCCACCTATCCCTTCCCTTAACATCCTCCTCCACCTCTCCCTCCCCTTAACATCCTCCCCACCTCTCCCTCCCCTTAACATCCTCCCCCACCTCTCCCTCCCCTTAACATCCTCTCCCACCTCTCCCTCCCCTTAACATCCTCCCCACCTCTCCCTCCCCTTAACATCCTCCCCCACCTCTCCCTCCCCTTAACATCCTCCCCCACCTCTCCCTCCCCTTAACATCCTCCCCCGCACCCAATAACCCTCTCCCTCCTCCATGCAGTGGGGATCCCTCAGGTTTATTACTTTGGTCCATGTGGGAAGTACAACGCCATGGTGCTGGAGCTTCTGGGACCCAGCCTGGAAGACCTCTTTGACCTGTGCGAGAGACACTTCTCCCTGAGGACAGTACTACTCATAGCAATACAACTAGTGAGTGTCCAGGCCCAACTGCCCCTGTACACACGCACACACACACACACACACACACACACACACACACACACACACACACACACACACACACACGCACACACACACACACACACCAGAGCATACACACACCAGAGCACACACACACACACACACACACACACACACACACACCAGAGCACACACACACCAGAGCATACACACACCAGAGCACACACACACCAGAGCACACACACACACCAGAGCACACCAGAGCACACCAGAGCACACACCTCAATAAGGATATGTAGAAGTAGACACTGTAGACACAGACTATACAGATTAGGACATTTGATAGAATTAGTGGACCTAATTAGTGGCATCTGTCTGGTGGGAGAGTGAGTGGTTATCCTCTGTGTAACTATGAACTACCTTGTGCCTTGTGCCTTGTGCTGTGTTGTACTGTCCCTGTGTGGTATCACACTTTACAGCACATGACCTTCACCTACTTAAAACAATGGCTGCCTTGTATAGCAGGCTGCCAAGGCCAAAAGTGCCACACACACATCCCAGGTCACACACATACATGTAGGTGCCCTACATCCCAGGTCACACACATAGGTGCCCTACATCCCAGGTCACACACATAGGTGCCCTACATCCCCAGGTCACACACATAGGTACCCTACACATCCCAGGTCACACACATAGGTGTCCTACATCCCAGGTCACACACATAGGTGCCCCAGGTCACACACATAGGTACCCTACACATCCCAGGTCACACACATAGGTACCACACATCCCAGGTCACACACATAGGTGCCCTACACATCCCAGGTCACACACATAGGTGCCCTACACATCCCAGGTCACACACATAGGTACCACACATCCCAGGTCACACACATAGGTGCCCTACACATCCCAGGTCACACACATAGGTGCCCTACATCCCAGGTCACACACATAGGTGCCCTACACATCCCAGGTCACCACCACAGAGATACACTACTCAGGAATTTGCTTTGAGCAGTGTGGAGATGCATGGGTGTGAGAAAGAAGCTTCCATTGCCCTCGCAACTGCACCCTTCTATCCCCACACATCGCATCCGTAGTGGCACACCATCACTCCACTCCACACCATCACTCCACTCCACACCATCACTACATCACATCACTACATCACACCATCACTACATCACAGCCCTCATCACATCGTCAGTGGCTTTCCCAAACCACCACATTGCACTGCCATTCTCTAGCCACATTTCTGGATGTCCTAACAAAAGTCTGATGGCACTCACCTTGTCCTGTCACTGTTCCCCTTGTCCCTACGCCATTCCCTGTGTCCCTGTGCCATTCCCTGTGTCTCTACGCCATTCCTTGTGTCCCTATGCCATTCCCTGTGTCCCAACGCCATTCCTTGTGTCCCTATGCCATTCCCTGTGTCCCAATTCTGTACCTATGCCATTTCCTGTGTCCCTATGCCATTCCCTGTGTCCCTGTGCCATTCCCCTTGCTGTTCTTTTTGTCCCACACACCCACCGTAGAAGTTTTCTATATCTTAAACACATAGATGCATGACAAATGCACACTTTACCAGACACACACACACAATCTCATACACACTTGCATTCACATGCACACGTGTTATACTGTCGTGTTTGTCAATTCATTCACTCATAGCTGTACACCCGTTGGGGACACACGCACGCACACAGACATGCACCAACATATTTCCACTGTCATTCTCATCGTTACACTGTATTCTAGCGAACACACACCATCCACATGAACTTCTACAGGACACACGGAAGGTGTTTCACTTGCACTATGATATCTCAGTCTCTCTACCCCATATAGATCACCAGAGTAGAGTATGTTCACAGTAAACACTTGATCTATCGCGACGTGAAACCAGAGAACTTCTTGATCGGCAGGGCTGGTACCCCGAAACAGGATACCATCAACATCATCGACTTTGGTCTGGCCAAGGAGTACATCGACCCAGAGACCCAGAAGCACATTCCATATAGGGAGCACAAGAGTCTGACGGGGACAGCAAGATACATGAGCATCAACACGCACCTGGGCAAAGGTAGGCTTCAGGGTTGGTCACTAGTGTCAATTTTGTTACACTGTACGTTGTATCCAGATGTTCTAAATAGTGTTTGGATTTGGTGAATTTGTTCGGGTTTACTAAAGATACGCAACCAGCATGGGTCCTAGCACCATGACAACCGTTATGGGTCCCTATCACCATGACAACCGACATTCGTCCCCTATTGCTATGACGACTGGCATGGGTCCCTATCACCAGGACAACTGGGATGGGTCCCCGACTGTCGAGCTTTAGCCTACTTGGTCGTTCGAATTATGGATATACTCCCTTTTCTCTCTTCTCTAACGTCTGCACCTTTGTCAACTGTCTTACCTTACTCCTTGCAGCCATCTTGTACACACAGATCTCATGCTGCCCGCTTCCTTATGTTGACCGTCCTATGCCAGCCTTTGATCAAGTGTCTTGTAAGCTCGTTTGCTTTCAGAATTGTGCAATCACGTGCACAATGATTTCGGCGAGGGGGTGTCTTGTGCCCACTTTGGCGAGGGGTTGTCTTGTGCCCACTTCCAATAATGCTGTTTGAGCACATTTGATTTGTTGAGGGTACAGATTAGTGGACGGTCTACTGTATCGGCTACCTGAGTGAGAGGGGGAACAAACTTTCAATAATATCCTATGAATAAGAGCTCAACTTGGTGAATACGTTAACAAGTCACATACAAAAAGAACGTGTGTGTGTGTGTGTGTGTGTGTGTGTCAATCCACATCAATTCAAACAGCAAATGGACATCACCTCTCGGAGTTTGGTGCAACTTCCCACATATGGTTGTCTTCATACTGCATGAGAAGATGTTTGACCATTTATTACTTTACTGATGATTAGTTCAACTTGTCTCCCACTTTGAGTACAGTTGCATGTTTGACATGAGATATGATATGCATTTTGTTGGGAACTGAAAGGGTTAAAGAATAAAATCACAATTACTGTATCAAGAAGGTTGATAAACACCACTTCTTAACCACATTGGACGCAATATTGAACTTGGTGTTTGCAAAATAAAAATGTTGAATATAGAAAACCTTAAATGGAGGGAGTTGATTTAACGTTCCAACCTCAGCAATCAATACTTTACCTTTTAAGGAAATCACTGTTGACACAACTTACTGTAAATCAGCTCAATATGGTTGCCTTCTCAGGGTTTTTCTATAATCAACTTTTTTTATGTAGCAAAAACTCTAAATTCAATATTGCGTCCAATGTGGTTAAGAAGTGGTGTTTATCAACCTTCTTGATACAGTAATTGTGAAATCAGTGTTATAAACCAATTATATTGTTTAACCCTTTCAGTTCCCAACAAAATGCATACTGTATCTTGAATTTATGTCGTGAGATCTTTGTTTTGATGTCAAACATGCGACTATACTCGAAGTGTGAACCAAGATAAGATACTGCAAAGTTGAACTAATCGGTAAAGTGGTTAATTCAGCAATGCATATCTCCTAAACCAGTGAGGCTTTAATGGTCAAACATCTTCTCTTATGAAGACAACTACACCAAAATCTGAGAGGTGCTGTCCATTTGCTGGTTGATTTGATGTGGATTGACTTGTGTGTTTGTGCATGTGTGTTGCGTGTGCATTGTGTGTGTTTGCGCATGTGTGCAACTTGCATGTACATTGAGTGCCAAAAGTTTATGTTTGGTATAGATGTGTGTTTTTATGGGTGTGTATCCCTTTTTATGGGTGTGTATCCCTTTTTATGGGTGTGTATCCTTTTTATGGGTGTGTATCCCCTGTACAGGGACATGTACATGTGCATTTTTGGATGTACATCTGTGATGTGTCTTCCACTCATTTGAATGTAGTTCAATTACATTGTCCTTTTATCTTGTGACCATTGTTCTTTGTACTCCTGCCACCTCCACTTCTATCTTTCCACCTTCATGTTACCATGGTGATATTCTCATCACCCACTCACCTTTCACCATCACTATCTGTCACCTTCCCTCCCACCATCACCATCACCCCCCCAACAGAGCAAAGTCGAAGGGACGACTTGGAGGCACTAGGTCACATGTTCATGTACTTCCTAAGAGGAAGTTTACCATGGCAGGGGTTGAAGGTGAGCATTATTTAGAATGTGTGATGATGACCATGCAGTGGGAGGTGCTTGTGGAAAAGGTTTGGAGAAGGTGGATGGCAAGGAAGTGGTATGAATGCTCAGGGGTTGTAGTGTGCCAACACAGAGTCACCCCTTCCATTCAGGGCATGACTGGCTCAGCACCTTTTGTATTGCAGGACCTTTCCTATCTTGGTGTCCATGACTTCACTCTTGCCCACGTCTCTGTTTAGGGGTCGTGTGCGTATTCAGCACATATGAGTTGTAGCAATCTGTGTGTCAACTGTGGCCATCTATGGAGGGTGTTTGTGGTGGGGAGGCCAACATCATGATCCTGCATAGTCATCGGGCTATTCCATTTAATGACCTCTTGCAGGGGAATGAAGGAAAACCACCCCTGGACGATTAGTAAATCCACCTGGATATTATGAATATCATAACTAACCACCTTAGATAACTTTGCCATCCTCATTAAATGGAATAGCCATTATTGCAGGATGGGTGTCATGTGGCATGTTGGCTGTGTCACATGCCTGTCATGTGGCATGTTGACTGTGTCACACATTGCCATGTAGGATGGCTCACATGCCTGTCATGTGGCATGTTGGCTGTGTCACATGCCATGTAGGATGGCTCACATGCCTGTCAAATACGCTTGCAATGTGCATTACATGCTTGTCATGTGGTTTGTAGAGGAGCATTTCATGCCTGTTGTGTAGTTTGTAGCCTGTAGCTTGTAGGATTGCCTTTCATGAGTTTTGCAGGGTGGGGGATGGCACCACATGCTTCAGTTAGTGCCCTGCTTGTGATAACACCTTCCTGTAATTGGTTGTACTGGTCCTGGGTCTGCAGTTACGTTGGGGAACTTTGTGATGTTGCCAAATGACATACATGTATGGCTTTTATGGGAGTGATGAAGGAATTGGGATTTGTGGTGTCATCAGTGTGGCGTGTAAACATGATGTGTTTAAAGCTTTCTTTGTTCACACATGCATAACACACACACACACACACACACACACACACACACATGCACACACACACACACATGCACACACACACATGCACACATGCACACACACATGCATAACCCCCCCCCCCCCCACACACACACACACACACACAATGCAGGCTGACACTCTGAAGGAAAGATATCAAAAGATTGGAGACACCAAGAGATCCACTCCCATAGAAGTTCTTTGTGATAGCTTTCCTGGTATGCTGTATGTAGTTAGTATACAACATTTCTATACCATTCAAGCTATGGGTATTCTCTTATTTCAAGAGCTTGAAAATATTTGGCATTTAAGTTACATGTAGGTTGCCATAGGTTATTAAATTTGACTAAGATACCATTTATTGTATTTTAGAGGGTCTGTCTTAATTTATTACCATATCCTCCAATCAAAATACAGCAGGTTACGAAGTTATTTCCTACATTCTGTAGTACTGTCATACAGCTCCCAGAAGTGGTAGCCATAATTGCGAGAGACCCTTTATGCATGTGTAGCGCACAGCGGAACAAGTGTTCACTTACCTGAAGCTCTAGTTGATGGCTTTTTTGTTTTGTTGCCATAGCTCTGGTCATGAGTGTAGGTATATCTCTGGTGGTGGTTTATTAACCATTTCACTGGCATCATATGTGTTGGATTAACCTGGTGATGAGCTGTGTACACCAGTTGTAGGGCCAGTCTAGACAGCCTCTCTAGCACTTTAATTGGTGTTGATGGATGTCTTCATAGCACCATAGCAACATAAGTAAATTTGAGTGTGACTTCCTGTTTTTCTGGAGGATGTGAGGGGGCAGGTGAGAGGAAGATGTTTGTGTGTGTGTGTGGTGTGATGTGTGCTTGCAGGCTTATCAGAAATCATGTGCACATACACACAGGCTCATAAAACACACACACAGACACATATTATGCACCCAGTCCCAGTCATTACAATAGAGCATATGGGATCGTTCTTGCGAAAAGGGACCTAGTGCATACATTTCCAGTACGCGCATTAGAAATGTGTTGATATGTGTGACTAATTAAAAATTCAGAGCCATACAACTCCATGATAGATACTTCGATTCTCAGTGCATAAAAAGCAAAGTGTAGAGGACATTTCAGACTTCTAGAATGTTTATTAATGGAATCTTGAAATAAAGCATGTGTTAGGTGTTAGATCCCTTTTCACGGAAACAATCCCATATAGAGGATATGTACCCATCATCACACAACTGACCACTGAACGTGTTCTCCCTTTACAGAGGAAATGGCCACCTATCTTCGCTACGTTCGCAGATTAGACTTCTTTGATGCACCAGACTACAATTACTTGAGAAAGCTCTTCCAGGACCTGTTTGCACAGAAGGGTTATGTCGATGATGGCACCTTTGACTGGACTGGCAAGGAGATGGTAAGGGTGTGCTGAGTCATGGCTGCTGCCTGTTCTGTTTTTGAGGGTGGAGCGGAATGAAGGGGAGGAAAGATGAGGATGAGGGTGTAGAATGGAGATGGGAGGGAGAGAATTACTGATATTTACACATGGAGATGATAGGAATACACTGAAGAGAAGGGAGTTGCTAGGATAGATGTCCTCTAGTCTTTGCATATTCACACTGGACTTGATTGTTCCTCCAAACTTTATCTGTTCCCTGTGCCAGAACACACCACTGGGATCGGTTCTTCACGAGAACATTTCTCCTTCAGTGCCTGCTAAGGAGTCGCGTCTGAAGGTAATCTAAATTTCCACTGACCAGTCACTCCTCCCCAGTCTCTTCTCTCTCTCCCCAGCCCCTTCTCTCACTCCTCCCCAGTCCCTTCTCTCATTCCTCCCAGTCCCTTCTCACATTCCTCCCCAGTCCCTTCTCTCACTCCCCCCAGCCCCTTCTCTCACTCCTCCCCAGTCCCTTCTCTCACTCCTCTCCAGTCCCTTCTCTCACTCCTCCCCAGTCCCTTCTCTCACTCCTCCCCAGTCCCTTCTCTCACTCCTCCCCAGTCCCTTCTCTCACTCCTCCCCAGTCCCTTCTCTCACTCCTCCCCAGTCCCTTCTCTCACTCCTCCCCAGTCCCTTCTCTCACTCCTCCCCAGTCCCTCCTCCCCAGTCCCTTCTCTCACCACTTCCCTATGTGAGCACCTTAGCACTACTTAACACTGTTTCCTCCCCTGATTTGAAACCAGCCTACGGCAGAAACACAGTTGTTGCCTCCACTTCGAAGTGAAAATCGTGGTCAGAACCTCGGCTCCAGTGATCGTCTCACTACGGAGGGTCCAGGCAACGGGGAGATTGAAGACCAGCATCCGCACGACAGCTCCATGAGGCCACAGGAGCAGCCCGAGGTGGTGGAGGAGACGAGGTGAGGGGTGATGCTTTTAAACGTTTCTTGTGGGTATAAGTTGAACTAAGTAGTTGCATGCATCTTGGGTTATGTACTATCCACACATAAAGTACCATACCGCCTAGACGCAACTTGACACGCGCATGCCCTGGTAAAGCATAACATGCAGTGATCTTGCATGATAATTGCTACCTCTAACTCGAGTCTTGTAAGCAGTACTGCTACTCTCAAGGCTCGTGTTAGTAGTAGCGATTATCGTGCGAGACCTCTGCGTTTTGCGCATTACTCGTGTACACGTGTGTCAAGTCAGAGGTAAAGTTGTGTCTGGGTGTTAACGGTATGTTCATGAAAGCCAGCTAGTTGGTCTTACACCAATAAATGAAAGGCTATTTTAATACTTTATTAGGTGAAGCATGTAATGCTCTTATCTATTCATCATCATGAGCAGTAGAGGACAGATGTTAGATCCTTTGACTAGTTTATAACTACTGACCATCACACTGCAATGTGAGCACACATCACATCATGCATTAAAATAAAACATGGAGAAGGGGGGGGGGGGAACCGTTTGATTAAACTAACTAAGGAATCTCAATGATTAATTACATCTGTTTGCTGGCACAAGCACCGTACAATTCAGTGGCTGTAATTGGCTGTAGCTGCAGCAGAATTTGATTTTGCTGTGGAGTTTATACTGTAGTTGGTAATGAATATGATAAATGGAACGTTCTACGACATAATGACCCTAGTGTGGATTGTGGATTTATGTTTATAACAGAAAACTCAGATTGCTATAGCTTACAACCAGTTAACACTAGCAACTTTCTATTTTCCACACTTCATCCTACACCATTTCACTATGTGAAAATGTATTTTGGTGCCTTGCACAGCCGACGTTACGAGGTCCGATACCTCGTCAGGTTTTAAACCTTCACATCTTTAGGTAGGAGTGTTCAAATCTTCAAATTCGGTGTTTACGTAGAGTGGTTTTGTCACTATCGATTAGTTTAGTTCGTTAATTTGTATCCTATCCGTTACGGAGATACCACTGTGCAAAGTTAATGCACATTTTCCCGCTCAATTCCGCCAAATATTTCCCCCATACATTGAATTGGACGCAGTTTGCCAAAATGATCGGTGCTAAACGACCAGGAAAATAATAATAATGCAATAGCGACAGGACCCCCTCTACAAACACTCCAAATGTGATACGATTTGAACACTCCTGCCTAAAGATGTAGAGGTTTTGAACCAGATACCTCGTAACGTCAGCACTATGATTATGCAAGGCACCAAACTACATTTACACATGGTTAAATGGTGTAGGACAAAGTGTTGAAATAGAAAGTCGCTAGAGTTAACCGGTCGTAAGCTACAGCAAATTGAGTTTAATGTTATAAACATAAATCCACTAGGGTCATTATCTCGTAGAATCCAAATGTTCAACTAAATTAAGGCCCTCTAAAATCAATTTAATGTGGTCAAATATTTACAATGAACAAATGTTTTGTTTTTTGTTTTTTTTATTAGCTTGATAGCAAGGTTGTTTATGATTATGATTGTTTAAATTTGATTAGCATCTGAAATCACCGTTTTATTAATATGTTTTTAATCATGCGATTAATCAGTTTTTGATTTTAATTGCTTAATCATTGTCATGCATTTTAATTTGCTTGCACCAATATTAGCTGGTAACTTAATGTACGTCCCTGGCATACTCCAAAGCATACTAGATGTACACCTCCAGCATACTCCTAAACATTGTTCTATTGATTTTATGGTGCTTTAGTCCATAGGTCACCCCTTCCTTGTATATGCTATTTTGAAAGGGCACTGTTTTCGAGTCCTTATTATGCTCCTGAGAGCTGTGATGGCAGTGGTATCCATATGTAGGAAAATACCTTGCCAATGGGCACAGCTCAAAAAGCTGCACACGTATAGGATATGTAATGGTGATGAAACCACTACTTTTGTGCTAGGATATGGGAGGAACGTGGAGGTACCGAGACATGTGCTATTACGCTATCATCAATGTGGTCATTTGTCCTACTTGATTGACATATCACTTTTAATAGCAGCCTGACAGTTCCATTGCCTTTCAGATGTTGCTGTTTTCGAAAGCGAAGGACCACAAGAAACCCAAGGGTTCCGTGAAATTATTTTTACAAAACCAAGTCTCCAACTGCAGTCGTTTCATGGCCGTGTTGTAGCCATTTTGTTTTATTGTCTGTTTCTGTAAATATTTGGTTGATACTTTTTGTGTTTGTGTCCAGTTGGTATGTATGTATCATGTACCGCACCCTATTGCATTTTGAGGTCATACTTGGACGGTACTTCTCCACACTGTTTCATCACTAACTGCACCTATTTTGCAGAGTTCTCCGTTTGCGTTACAAAGAGAATGTGTATACTTTGTTTCTACAACAACAAAAAAAAGTTAAACCTGATTAGTCATTTTTGGGAGGGAGGGGGAGCTGTGAGCACCTGGGGTGTACAGTTGCATGGTATGAATGATGGCTTGTCAGAATGCAATCCTAATGAATAGCAGAAGCTGGCAATGTGAAGGTGTGGCTCGATAGCTATTTATATTTTATTAACTATAAATACTGACACATAATTGAGTTGCTCACTATGAATGTCAAACTGACACTTCACAGCTTTCATCCATAACCATGTACACTGTACTGCATGTTAACTTGGAATGTGCTTTTAATGTGCCAGAGCCGTTATCTAGCTAGGTCTTGTAGCACTGACTAGAATGATAGCAAGTTATAAGTAGAGATGTGCATTATAAGCATATACATACTATGTTTTATGGTTAGATTTCTGTTCAAATTAATAATCTGTATGCATTGAGGGTGTATTGTGTATTATAGTTGTAATATATCCCTCTAATAGTTGAAACTGATGGTGGATGGGCAGGAAGCTATAATAGCATTTGCCCGTCTAAGCGAAGTACTAAGCCTACCCAGCTCAGCAATTTCATTAAACGACTGTGTTGCCAATTGTGTTAATGAGGCAAAATGCTCAGGCGCTGCTTTGCCCTGCCATAACCCTTGAATTTTGAATATAGCGTTTTTGATGTTTCTTTTGTGTGTTATTATTCCACATTGTAGCATCAACAAACATTATGAAAAGTGATGTCCCAGCTGTTGACAGCAGAGCTCTTGCCCAGGGCCTCACCAATGAGAGGCTGAGTTTACCGTAAATGGCAGCAGTGCCTTGGACTTGGTGCTTCATGTGGGAATGGCAAGACGAGATAGGATGTCCCTAGTCTCAACACCACAGCAGCCATGTCTCTCTACTTTGTTTTTGTTGGAATACTTACAATAGTGATGGCGTAATATTATCTGCATGCACAGTTTTGTCATCAAAACTTGAAGTTGGCAGTGATCCTGGTGGAAAATTGGGGTGTTGGCCAAACCTTTGACCTTAGAGTAGCTTCATTGCTTAATCCCATTACTATAACTCCTTCAGCCAGCCCTGCTCCTTCGGCCAGCACTGCTCCTTTGGCCAGCACTGCTCCTTCGGCCAGCACTGCTCCTTCGGCCAGCACTGCTCCTTCGGCCAGCACTGCTCCTTCGGCCAGCACTGCTCCTTCGGCCAGCACTGCTCCTTCGGCCAGCACTGCTCCTTCGGCCAGCACTGCTCCTTCGGCCAGCACTGCTCCTTCGGCCAGCACTGCTCCTTCGGCCAGCACTGCTCCTTCACTGCTCCTTTGGCCAGCAGTGCTCCTTCACTGCTCCTTTGGCCAGCAGTGCTCCTTCACTGCTCCTTTGGCCAGCAGTGCTCCTTCACTGCTCCTTCAGCCAGCATAGCTCCTTCGGCCAGCATTGCTCCTTCACTGCTCCTTTGGCCAGCAGTGCTCCTTCACTGCTATTTTGGCCAGCAGTGCTCCTTCACTGCTCCTTCAGCCAGCATAGCTCCTTCGGCCAGCATTGCTCCTTCACTGCTCCTTTGGCCAGCAGTGCTCCTTCACTGCTCCTTCGGCCAGCAGTGCTCCTTCACTGCTCCATTGGCACTGCTCCTTTGGCCAGCACTGCTCCTTCGGCCAGCACTGCTCCTTCAACCAGTACTGCTCCTTCGGCCAGCACTGCTCCTTCAACCAGCACTGCTCCTTCAACCAGCACTGCTCCTTCGGCCAGCACAGCTCTTCCTGTTCGTGATCTGCTTTCTTGTTAAGGAAGCCCTATAGTGCTTCAGTCTGCATTCAAGTCGACACACCAAACCCCTCACTGCTTGCCCACTTGGGGTGCCAGGGAAAGTTTACAATAACACGTACACAAAATGTGCAGTCTTAAGTGCCCCACCCACTTCCAATCAATCGCGTAGGGAAGGAACATACCATGCCACTTACAGCTATAGGACACATCATTGGTTTAACATCAATTGTGCTCAGCTGCAGTCACACTGTCACAAAAGAAAGGGCTAAGGTTATACATCCAGACCTATAGAGACATCCAAACATCTCTTGAGTTCTTACATAGCCATCTTTACCTGTCTCAAACATATTTACCTGTCCTGCACACCTCACACTAGTTTTGGACCAAACCACAACTTAAGACAACTTATCTTACAAGCAATTCCCTTCATCTACTATAACTGTGGCCACAAGTCTTATCCCTCCCTTAGCCTGCATTACTCCCTCCCCATGCAAAAATAACACTCCGTCATACTCACAAGGCGTGTCACTTACCCTGGGCGTGCAGTAACCAGGGATGCCCCACCCCGATGCTGGTCTCCCTTACTGGACTCACCTTAGTCACCTTAGCACTCAGCATTGGAGGTGATGTCCTCACACTTGAGTCTGAACCCTGCAAATGCCACACTGCCAATACAACGTGACCTCTGTCAGGGGATGGAGCTGACCCCACAGCCATGTTATGTGTTCCTGATGACCAAAATGTCTGCTAGATGGTTTCTTAAACTTTCCTGTGCCTACTACAAGATGTGCAGCCAGACCAGCCTGCTGCTAAAATGTGTTCAAGAACACATCATGCAAAGCATAGTGTCTGGATAGTACATCATTATATACCAACTGAACTTGCATCTTGTACAGTCCTAGAGGATTCCTTGCTTGAGCAAGTGCATTTCAAGACAAATGGAATCCTTGTTTCTAACGTCTATAGCTATGAATATTGTGCTATAATTAAATATGTGAATGTAAATAGAAAAATAATAAATACAAACTATAGAGTTTTGTTAATCCACTGGAGTGTGAGATATTGAGCCGATGTGGTCTGGAACTGTACTTAATCGTGAGATTCTTTGCTCCTATTGGAGAAATGGACATATACATCTCATTCCTGTCTAAGAAATATCGGATGGAGCAGTTGGTCAGCAAAGTTTCCTTTCACCTTCATGTCTGTGGTTTTTTTGTAAACTGGTCCAGCATACAACATTTATTGAGTTAATTAAGGTCAAACTAAATTCAAAACCATTGAAGCTGTGGGTGCTCCCTTAATTCAGGGACATGTAATTTGGTTTTGAAGTAAGTAGAACTTGAATATGAGACCATTTAATTCGACATTATTTTAGGGGTTTGATTTGCCTTATCTTCCAATCATGTTATTGCATATATTCTGTACTGAGTTACTGTACAGCTCCCAATAGTGGTAGCCAAAATTGTGAGAGACTCTTTATGCTTGTATAGCACAGTGGAAGGAGTGTGCCCGTTTACCTGATGTTAAAGTTGCACTGATGCCATTTAGTTTTAGTTGCCATAGCTAAAAGTATTCTCATTTAGGTCTAGTTTCAACTGGCTTGTCTCTGGTAGTGGTTTATTTGCCATTTTACACCTTCTCTCACATACAAGGCCCTGGTGCTTTTGATGGAGACATAATTATACATACACATAATTTGTCATTGCATAAGGAAAATATCATAATATAAGAACTAAATTATTCAATTTAGCCCATAACCATGGCTATTTAGAAATCCAGGGCCTCTGAGCTCGCGTGGTCAGTAAGAAAGAAAAATGAAGACAGCAAAAAGCAAAAAGAGAGAAAAGAAATAATTGAAGAAATAACTGAAGTGAAATAATGATGCGATATGCAGAAAACGGTACCCTACACCTGACACAGCCATAGGGAAGACTAGAAAATTCCCATTGAGTGACACCATCACCAAATCGAACAGGTATTGTTCCCTTTGATGAGAAATCACCCAACATCAGCATCTCTTTCACTTCACAGTTGTCATCTTTGACAGGAACCAAGGCTATGCCACCCATACTCCCTGTGAAATAGGGTGGACCTCGGGCTGCAATTGAACCCAATACCTTGAACTTGAGTTCTCATCGTAGCCACTATGACATGATGCACTAGCTTGAAGAAATAAATTTGGAACTTATACTTATGTAGATAAATAAGCTCCCAAAACTATAATAAAAGGTTACTCTAGTTGGATTGGAACCCAGGACCTCTCGATTCAAAATTATCATACTCAACTACAGGGCAATTCAGTGAGTACTTGAACAATAATTGATGTTAATACGCAGCATTGAGCATTGTTTTGCCATTACATTTCCTTCTCACACTTGTCACTTAGTCATTATGGTTTTTTCGTATTAATTTTAAACACATTAGTATACTTAATACATTGAAATGAGTGCATGTTCTGGAGCACAGTGTGTTCATTCAGACAAAGATATTTCAGACTGGCTACTAGTTCAAGGAGAAAGGAAGAGGTACTGCATGGCCATGAGCGGATCATGCTCCTCTGGATGGAGGGAGCATAAATGTGATAGGGATGGGTGACAGTGAAGCCATGGCCTGGCTAAATGATGTGCACCATTTGTCAGATAGCAGTGCCAAATATTTGTAGGAGGTCATGGCAATGCTGCCCATCCCTTCAGTTAAAGAGTGGACTATGGAGATGAACAATGCACACTCAACCTCATGGATATGAAGCTCATATTATCATTTTTTTCATCCCTGGTTTCCCAGATGGTGCTCTCTGATAAGCTCAATGATCATCTGTTGACTGCAATCCTGATGACATCCCTTTACCTGATAAGGCTAGCGTACTGCCCAGCTCACAGCGATTGTCATATATCCCATCAAATTAGTGTAAAGATAAAATCAAATACTTTCTAATTAATTAATTTAACCAATTTAATTAAATGGACGATTTATAAATTAATTATTAACGGAATGAAAGTTTTAATTTGATTTGCTATTTATTCAAAACAGCAAATCAAACTTCAAAACACTAAAAACCTAGAATCATGGAGTGTGTACTAATTACGTCACATTGTGTTAAAAGATGGCAGGGAAAGAGCTTGCCACAGAAAATTAGCCAGCACGCACAAATACAGGGTATGTGGCCAACATACTCCCGGGAGATGACAACACATGGTTGTATATACTGGTGTATCAGCTCATTAATATTCAGATTACCATGAGAGACAGTGTTAGCTTGTGTATCCCTTTTTAAACAACAGTCCTGCAAAATGGGTTCAAAATTAAGTGCACTAAGGCACACCTCCACATCAATTTTGCAGGTTCATTCCTTGGAACGACATTCTTTAGCGTATATGATGCTCATAGTTAAAGTGACTTGAGGTCTCCTCAGTGACACCTCCTTCAACCCAGCAGACTGTGCTGAGTGTTAAACACTTATTTTCTAAGCATGGACTTACTGAAGTGGTAGAGTCAAAATATTGTACAGCCTTCACAGTCTCTTTTTCACTGACAGACAATGGGACTAAGTGCACAGACATGTTGACCTAGTAAGGTGGTATGAGGACAGCTCTGGTCTGGTTACCCAAGAAGAGGAAGCAGAGGTGGGTATCCTATCACTACTTGTATCATCTGAATCATACCAGCTGAGATGCCAACAGCACCAGTCATCACACAAGCACCACCACTAGCAATGACTGCATCAGCTCTATGTTGCTCAACCTCTAAAGTCAGAGTATCGTAATTGATCGACAATAATGGAACAGACATTGGAGCATGCCCAGTGAGGCAAAAGTCTGGGTTTTTTTTAGGACAGGCATCAGTTTAGACTCCAGAGTGAGTTGCATCGAGAACACTGATTTCTGTGTTAGCAGGTGTTCCAGCTTACCATTGTGCTTATTGTACTTTGTGTTCCGGCATTGTGCAGCTAATTGTGTTATTTATGTGCTTTGTACATGATGTGATGCACATTGACCCATGTGGCTTGCATAGTACAATATGGTTCGTTGTACAGATATGTGTAAATGGGTAGAGAATAGAACTAGATATCAGTACATTTAATGGTAATGGTGACTAGGCATCCTTACTCATATCAGTTCAATTCACCTGCTTGGAGGTTGCGTGTAAATCTGAAGCATAGAATCCTTATGCAGGCACCTTAGTCCTCTCCACCCATGATTTATCCCAACTCTCCAACAGTAGGCTGGAGCAACTGCAGCTGTATAGCAAACCCACTCTGGTGTGTGAATTGTAACACATTTTATATGCACACAAAAAAAGAAAGCCACATCAATTGATAGCATTAGGCAAAGTCATGTGTTCAAATGCACACCACACACCCATGTCAAACACAGCATACCACTCAGTCACCAATCACATACAAAATCAAGTGGGTGCCGGCTTTGACTTGCTGCGTTGCTTTATGCCCCAATACGTTGTGCCTACTACAGGGGCAGTAACTGATCCAATAAATATACCAAGGGCAGAACCTAACATTCCACCCGCGACAACACCAGGAGGACCATCCACTATCCCTACTAATCCTCCAATGAGTGTGCACACAGTCACTGAGCTAACATAAACACCAAAAGTGATCACAACTGCTTCCATAGTATCAAGTGATGTAAGGGGCTGTTGGTGTGCAGGTTTTCTCAGGTCATCCTTTGTGATCATGGTCTGTTTAAAACGGTGCTTATTAGCTTGCAGCATATCCCTCTGTGCATTCTCTGTCATTCTAAGTAATGATGCAAACCAAAAATTAGATAGCCAGTCCTTGGTGATCGGAGGCAGCTTCCTCCCTTTGCCATCCCCTTTGGTGAAGCCTGTAGGAATGACTGCAATGTTGGTGGCCAGCTTTTCGCTGACCTTACAATCTATCAGCAGTTTCGGAATTGCTTCACAGAATTGCTTGTACCGTTCTTCTACTTCCTTTGGGGTTTTCACAGTTAGAACGACGTGATTAGCAAACGTTAGAACAAATATTGCATTTTCCCATATGCGCTCCCCAAATTCCTTTGTCATGGTGGTGATCGCTTTTATGTCATCCTCTCTAATGCGAGGCTCCACCATGCTCATGCAGTACATGACGAGATCGTAACGTGCACATTTCTTCCTCATTTTAGCGGCATACTTGCGTTCCTTGCCACTCCCATCCTGCAACCCGGGAGTGTCCCAGATGACCACGTCGACACCTGAACCGTGAATGCTCTCTAGTCGGTAAGGGTTTACATCCACTGTCTCTGGGAACAGCGTTGCCCCTACTTTTGCTACCTCTTCCCCCACTAAGATATTTACGAGGGTAGATTTTCCAACTCCAGTTTTTCCAGCGACCAATATATTTACTTCCCTCTTGCCGCATGTGTTCTTGAACGCAGAGAACCGGTCCCCAATGTCGCTGACCGATACATTGGTACTTGCGTTTAACGATGCAGATACGCTGGTACTGTTCTCCAGTGGCGCAGATACGCTGGTACTTGCCTCCAGTGGCGCAGATACGCTGGTACTGTCCTCCAGTGGCGCAGATACGCTGGTACTTGCCTCCAGTGGCGCAGATACGCTGGTACTGTCCTCCAGTGGCGCAGATACGCTGGTACTGTCCTCCAGTGGCGCAGATACGCTGGTACTGTCCTCCAGTGGCGCAGATACGCTGGTACTGTCCTCCAGTGGCGCAGATACGCTGGTACTGTCTTCCAGTGGCGCAGATACGCTGGTACTGTCCTCCAGTGGCGCAGATACGCTGTTACTGTCCTCCAGTGGCGCAGATACGCTGGTACTGTCCTCCAGTGGCGCAGATACGCTGGTACTGTCCTCCAGTGGCGCAGATACGCTGGTACTTGGCTTTAGTGGCGCAGATACGCTGGTACTGTCCTCCAGTGGCGCAGATACGCTGGTACTTGGCTTTAGTGGCGCAGATACGCTGTTACTGTCCTCCAGTGGCGCAGATACGCTCGTATTTGCGTCTACTGGCGTAGATTCACTGGTACTTTCGGTGATTAATGGTGTAACTTCATCATTCAGATAATCCATTCCTGCCCAATGGAGTCAGTGTCGATTTAAAAATTAACCTTCGTCCATCAGTTCTTAACCTTCGCCACACGCGCGTGACGATTTGTCTAATGGTTGCCGTCCTCAAACTTTTACATTTATTTTTAAGGGGCTCTAGAAAACAAGAAGCTGTATAAAAAGGTGGTTGAGGATAGGAGAGGTACATTCAGCTCCCCAGTAAAAAGAGGATACAGGACAAATGTGACATTTAAGCTAGAGATAATATACAATACATGTAGAGGTACATTTACTACATTATCCAGGCCCGAGTAACCTTTGGGGGCAGGACCCGTATAACTCGGGCATGCAATGTGAATCGCCAATAAAAGAGGTTTTTAATTTTATTTTTGAAAGGGACGTAACGCATGCATTATAAAATTTCCAGTACGCACAATAGAATGTAACGCTTGCGTTGAAATTTATGGCTAATTAAAAATTCAGAGCTTACAACTCCATGACAGATACTTCGATTCTCAGTGCGTAAAAAGCAATGTGTAGAGGACATTTCAGACTTCTAGATTATCCACACAAAAAAATCGAAATCTTGAAAAAATATGCGTTAGGTCCCTTTTCGCGGAAACGACCCATAGGTTACGCCCATCATGTTACTTTGCAGGATTTTAATTTCAATTGGCGGTCCAAAGATGGACTGCCAATCGCCAAATTTGCCTGTTCATTTGAACTTAAATATATATTGATACACTGTATTTTCTGCTAAATTATACTACAGTACCTCCCCTTGTTATTAATAATTGATTAAGAATTCTTGCGTACTTGAACCTGCAGCCACTTTCAGGAACAAAAAATTAATAAATCCACATGTACTCGGAGTATCCCTGCAATAATAGACTACATGTACGTTTGTAATACCGTATATACTGGCAAAGCTACGATCTTGGAACACATCGCATTGTGACCACTGCACTTGTGGGAGATTGATTACCAGCCACTTCAGTATCAATGCAGCATCATACTGTGTTTTATTAATACAGGAATGAATTATCTGAATGATGAAATTACACCATTAATCACCGCAAGAAGTACCAGTGGATCTAAACCAGTAGACGCAAGTACCAGCGTATCTGCGCTAGTGGAGGACAGCACCAGCGTATCTGCATCGTTAAACACAAGTACCAATGTATCAGTCAGCGACGCTGGTGATCGTTTTTCTGCATTCAAGAACACATGCGGCAAGAGGGAAGTAAATATATTGGTCGCTGGAAAAACTGGAGTTGGAAAATCTACCCTCGTAAATATCTTAGTGGGGGAAGAGGTAGCGAAAGTAGGGGAAACGCTGTTCCCAGAGACAGTAAACCCTTACCGACTAGACGGTTCAGGTGTCGACGTGGTCATCTGGGACACTCCCGGGTTGCAGGATGGGAGTGGCAAGGAACGCAAGTATGCCGCTAAAATGAGGAAGAAATGTGCACGCTACGATCTCGTCATGTACTGCATGAGCATGGTGGAGCCTCGCATTAGAGAGGATGATATAAAAGCGATCACGACCATGACAAAGGAATTTGGGGAGCGCATATGGGAAAATGCAATATTTGTTCTAACGTTTGCTAACCACGTAGTTCAGACTGTGGAAAACCCTAAGGACGTAGAAGAACGGTACAAGCAATTCAATTCCGAAACTGCTGATATAGGTTGTAAGGTCAGCGAAAAGCTGGCCACCAACATTGCAGTCATTCCTACAGGCTTCACCAAAGGGGATGGCAAAGGGAGGAAGCTGCCTCCGATCACCAAGGACTGGCTATCTAATTTTTGGTCTGCAACAGTACTTAGAATAACAGAGAAGATTGCACAGAAAGACATGCTGCAAGCTAAGCAGCATCGTAAATAAATTAATTAGGCTTCCTTATGGGGCTTATGGCTTCAGGTTTTAGTTTAAGCAACGCCAGTCCTGTATTGTTTATACAAGGCAATTTTCACGTCACAACGGTCTCGTGCGGGGTCAGAACCACTTCTTTAGTACGTTGAACTGTCACCACTTACACTCAAGGACACTACGTATATACTGGTGACCTGTACAAACGTCCAGGCCTGGTTTTACAGGGTGGTTTTTAACATAAACCCACTGTGGGATTGGACGTCTAGCATGGGAATAGCGTAAAAACCATCCTGGGATTAAGCGTCCAGGGTGGGAATATAGATTGTCTTGTGTCGAACAAAAACCATGTTGAAGCAATGAATAAGAACTTTGTATTTATTGCCTCAACATGGTTTTTGTTCGACAATTAACCTAGTCTGGGGACCAGAGTGATGGTTGTACTATCAGTCTGGGAACAACCGCGCATCGTCCTCTGGCACAGCTGTTTGCGGCCCACTGTTTTGTGGACACTAGGTTCGTTTTCCGAAAAATTGAAATGATGATGTCATGCCCTTAACAACGACCTTGACAACCGAAGACCTTTGGAACGTGAGCTCACTCAAAAACAGTGATGAAATAAACGCCATTTTAACACCCTACAAGGAAAGGAACACCTTTTTTCTATTTGTGTTGCAAACCACGAGGCGTAGTGAACTTGCTACGGCAAGCTACGGGCTTTGAAAGCGGGTTAGTCTTAGCGTACCTCTTCGATACAGAAGCGATTCTTCACGCCTGCGACAATAGGAAATGAAAAATACAGGTTGGTTCGTAATGGGAACTAAAGGTACTAATAGATATTTGTAATGGTTTGTAGCTACAGTTTTTTTTGACAGTGATCAAACATACTAAAAGTAAGTACTCTATACCGGTCATCGCGTGTCAAAGTGTCTTCATATGCATTAATTCACACTGCTTAATTAACTTACCTTTCCTCCAGTACATAACAATGTTTGTTCTGGACTAGTGGAAGCCAGTCTTTTCAGGACCCTTGACGCCATCTTCACCTCCACTTTGGTAGGTAGAGTACTGCACTCATGCGTATCAAAGTCACCTGCCCTAACGTCCCTCTTGCACCTCTCACATTTCACCATTATGTCCTTCAATAGTGTCTGGACCAAGGGTGGCGCTGGCTTGAGCTGTTGTGGTTGTATTGGTGACTGCATGAAGCAGCAAGGGCACTTCACCTCACTGCAGTTAAAGAGCATGAACCAATGGACTAAACAATATGTACAAACCAGTGCTCTACATGATAGCTCCAGAGGTTGGCACAGTATTTTAAGCAGATAGGACATTGCAATTGTTCTATGATAGCAGGGTTGTTCATGTTCGAAAGTGTCTGGTGATACAGTGAGTACAGTCTTGGTGGAAATGATTTTATGAGGGCTGTTTTTTGCTGGACGGCCTGTTGTGGGAGTGAGATTCACATGTATGGCTTGTGGTGATCTGGGATTGCAGATCTGAATGAAGATAAATATAGGTACACATGTATTAACTTGTTTAGACATGTAAGTAATATCACAAACCTGGCATTCCTCAGCAGTGTGTTTCTTCCACTCATAAGGAATTGTACTAACAGTGTAGTGAGAGTGCTGGCATTGTGCTAGGATGCTTCGATCCATAACTTGTTTGCATCGATAACAGAATTTTAGTGGGTGAATATTGACAGCATCATTGTGAGTATCAATACCAAATACTGAATGTAAATCTGCTGAAAACTCTGTGCATTGATATGACTGCCTTGCTTTCTTATCCCTAGGTGCCACAAGCAAGCGACCACACACCCTGCATCGCTCCTGAACTTTGTTTACATGTACGTGTTCCATTCAAACCGCACCTATTATTCATAAAATACACACGCCGTGTAAGGTGTTAAAAAAAAACTTTGGCTGGTTCTAATCGTTTTAAATATGTCTTTTGATCTGTCCTGTTGATGTTTATAACTTGCTTACCGAAAACCTATTGTCGCCGTCTGTGCTACGCACGATCAAAGTACCCCCTCTCAGATACCGCCTCTATCACATGGGCGTATAAAAAGGATGCGCGGCTATTAGAGTAATGTTGTGCGTCGTGCGCATAGGTAATTTTATTAACTGCGGTGGTAGGGTGTACGAAAGAACGAATTAGCTCAAAGCGATGACTTGAAAAAAGCATGAAATGTGGATCACAAAAAGTACGATTTATAATGAGCTCATTGAGTTTTTTTTTTTTTTTTACAGCATTCTAAGGTATACCGTAATGTCCAATTATCTGAATTGTGTCCAGCCGCAAACAGGAGTGCTGGAATGTTATGAATTTATAATGTGGTTTAGTGGTTCTTTTCAAAATATATTCATTCAGCAAGGTCCCCAGACTTTTTTGTGGGCCTTATTCAGATGATGGTAAACTGCTTCGCGTGTGGGAAGGACATAGGAGTGAGCACTGAAAGACGAAGTTTTTCTAGTGAAAGACCATCAGAGAGTAAAGTACGTGTACTTCATGCTTGGCGGTCCATGGTACAAGAGGAGTTGTCTCTTAGTGGTCATCGTATTGAGAGCATCGACCATTTATTCCAACCATACACCAACAAAATGTGCCGATCATGCTTTGAGAGCTACAAAAGAATTGATAAACTTGATGCAATGCTTCGAAACAATATTAGAATCAAACTTTTTCCATATCCCGTTGGAAGGACTGCAAAAACATCATTGCCAGTGATGAAAGCTTCTAATTGATGGCTCTTTAAGTCAGCAAACCCAAGTTTGGCAGCAGCGATACGAATAGCGTCTTTATGTACAGGAACTAGAGGGTTACAAGTAATTTTATTCATAGGGATGTAGGTTAACAAAATGATATTCATGTATGAAGGTAGGGCATAAATGAGATTCATGCTGATGCAGAACGGGACAACTTTGATGCGCGGTTGTTCCCACCATCAGTCTGGTCCCCAGACTACAATTAACCATGACAAGTCCATATGGTTTTAAGGATACTCCCACCCTGGACGCTTAATTCCAGGATGGGGTTTATGCTATTTCCACGCTAGAGGTCCAATCCCAGAGTGGTTTTATGTTAAATATCTTTCTAACTTTTTCCTGTGGAGGAGGGAAGGAGAAAAGGACAGGGAAGGAAGAAGAGATGGAGGAAGAGAAGAAGAATGGGTGAGATTAAGAGAGGAAGCCAGAGAAGAAGACAAAGTAATTTGGTCCCTTTGGACTAACTGAGCTTTTGTCTGAGGGTTAAGTTTTTGTTGTAGGACTGGCTTGTATAACTGATGCCCTTGTGAGGGGTTTGTGTGTTATGTGGCAGCTGGGCATTGATATTATTCCCCATCCCCCATTTCAGCTGTGGAGGCATCCTGGTGGCCACGCCCACTGGTGTGTGTGAGGCGATGATAGAGGGCAGGTGCAGTCTCTGTGCAGTGGAGAGGGAACCACAGTCGTGTGCCGTGTGTGGCATGGCCTTCGTCTCTGCCAGTTCTGCCCCCACAACTGCCCCTGGTGACAGTGTGAGACAGCATAGGTGAGGATGGAGATAGCAGTTTCCTGTACATGAGGAGGAGACATAATTGGTTGGCAATAACCTCTCCACTGGATCACAGCAGGTTCCTCCAGCTGACAAACTAGTAGTTGGGCAGGTCAGTAGATCTTGATGTGTTCTTCATGACATCGCTTCATCCACTGATCCTTGTTGAAGCGAGAAAGGCAGAGTGGGAAAGGCAGCTGGTGCAGCTCTGACCACTGCTGGTTGGGGGTGTGTCTTCATGGCTCTTGATTTCTGTTGGCTCTTGATTTCTGTTGGACTAGGGGGATGAGGCCTCATGGCTTGCCATCATCATGGACTAGGGGGATGTTGCCATCATCATGGACTAGGGAGATGAGGCCTCATGGCTTGCCATCATCATGGACTAAGGGGATGAGGCCTCATGGCTTGCCATCATCATGGACTTGGGGGATGAGGCCTCATGGCTCACCATCATCACCATCAGCTACCAAAGTATGTGGTCCTGCATGTGTGACATTTTAGGGCCAGTGGTTGAAAGCATTGCTAGTCAATGCAACAGCCATCCTCACCAGGACCTTGTAGTCCTCATAGTATGTGTTTGTCGTGTTGATGTATTCTTCCAATCTTATCTCATCACATGACCATTAAATGACCACTAAATAGCATTTAGGATAAATAATTGCAGTATAACAATATAAGCAGGGTGTCTCACCAATTAAAAATATTTTTTAAAAGTAGTTTCGTTTACATTTGAAACTATCATGAGATTTTTTCGATTTATACATTGATAATAAACCATAAAATATACATATTCATAACAACCATTAAACAACATTCAAAGGAGAGAGGGTTGGAGACAAAGTTCCCCAAATTGATGCTGCATTCTCCCTCTGAATGGCAACAAAAAACCTTTGCAGACAGATGTGAAAGAGTAGTATGCATGGGAGTTAGGTTAACTGTACTTCTGGATCTTGTTCTGTTCCGCCTGTTTTATCTGCTTTGGGAGTAGGGGACTGTGGGTTCAAGTCCCACTTTCTAGATAATAGGACCCTCGGTGTGGAGGAACCTCCAGCTACCCTGGTTAGGGACTTAGAGGCTCTAGCCTATCTGTTAGGCTAGAACTGGCCTGGCCCTAGCTAGGAGTTACCAGCCTTCCCCTAGTGAGATATTGTCTCACTACATGGCAACCTGGGTTGCTGCTGGATGGCAGTACGTCATATTGCTTATAAGGGCATAGCATTAGACCGACATAGCCTATAAGGTGCATGGCTAAGCCACCGACTACGTTGGCAGTGTACAGATATAGAACAGATTAAATTAATACAAGAATAAATATATAAAAACATAACAATTACACTTATACAAAATTACATAAACACACACAGCAAAGCTAAGCACATACTCTAGACAGAATGGCTCTGGAGTTGGCTCTGATCAGGGTCAAGTTCAATCTACCATAGATCTGGTTTGTAGTGATGGACTTGGGCTGCCTCAGTCTAGTGGCCAGTCTTCCATCAAGCCTAGAGAGACTATGTTGAGCTTCTGATCCCCAACATCCAAATGATTCTACCACCAGAGGGATTCATGTCCAGCCTAACTCTAGACATTTTGCATCATTACTGTGGTGCTTTCTCTTTTCTGCCTGCATTGCTGCTGAGCCTGGCATCACACACGCTACTTGAAGGGTTTTGTAATTTAGCTGTGATGACATCAATTGTTGCTGGCTTGCCGAACTCCCAGTTACAGATTAAGATATCGGCAGGACGCGTTTGCTGTGCTTCATGATCCAGGCTGCTTCCAGCATCAGCGTTGTGCACCCAAGCATGCACACTGACAGAACTCATAGGGTGTCTTGTATTCCGTTGTGGCGAGAAACCATGTCAGTGCCATTTTAACATGACAATGCAGGGTGACCCAAAATGATCCAAAGAGTGGGTGGGACATGCATTGAGGACAGAGCTGACCTTCCCTCACGGGAAGCCCATAATGGCAACTTGAAACTCAGAGAGATCAAGATGAAGTTTAAGCCTTGGGGAAGGTGTGACAGATAGCCAAACTGATGAGTGAGGTGAGGAAATTGAAAGCAAGTGAGCCCTATCTGGTAGTGAAGCATTAGCAAATAACTCGATAAATTGCATGTCCTCCAATTTGCAAGATACAAGTTAGCTTATAAGTTGTAACAGTGGTAATAGTGAGAGTATCAGTAGTAGATACAAATCCATTGAACAAGTCAACAGAATGCAATACATGTTTGCTATGTGGAGAGCTATGGTCAGATACAATTACAGAAGCTACATAAGCAGCAGGTGAGTGAAGTGAAAGGTGACAAAGCCCTAGGCCTCCACAGCTTAAGCTAAAAGTGCACTAATACTAGTACAAGCATGCACATTAACCCCCACATGCATACACAGACATTTGAGTTATCCTGCCTCTCTCTGTACAGGCTAGTGGATAGAAGAATAGCAAAAACCATTTTTGCCTAACCTAAGAGAATGAAAACTCTTTTATTAATTAATCAGAGAGAATGAAAACTCTTTTATTAATCAGAGATAATGAAAACTTTTTTATTAATCAGAAATTCATATTAATTAATTTATAAAACTAGGTTTATTAGCATTATGCCAATAACATGAAATGCGTGATCACCCAACCAAGATTCAGTGATTTGAATTGAGTGATGCTATAATAAATAAAAATTGAAATATTGAGAAGAAAAAAATATCCTACATGCAGCTTTTCATTAATTAAGTAATTAAATGAAAAAACTGAGTTGTTCCCGCTCTGCAAAAAGGACCTAATGCATATGTTTCTAGTGCAATAGAAACATAACGCTTGCATTGAAATGTATGACTAATTAACAATTCAGTGCCTTTCAACTCAGTGACAAATAGTCTACGAATCACTGTGTAGAGGACATTCCAGAATTCTAGAATATCATAAAAACATGCAATAGGTCCCTTTTCACTGCACTTGTCCCAAAGTTCCTTTAATCAAAGAGATATGTCCACTAGAATAGCAATATGTGGTGCCATTGCCAGGAGATATAGTTCTGATGCTGGGATTAACCTCGCAGACACAGACTCACAAGTGACAGTAACTACTAACTATAACAAATACTTTCATGCTCAGACAAAGCCCAGTTAGTCCATTGGGTCCAAACTACTCTTTCTTCTTTTCTGGCTCCCTCCGTTAATCTCCCCTTCTCTTCTTCATTCCCCCCACCTCTCAACCTTCCCTCCTCCACTCCACTCCACTCCTCTTCTCTAAATGTATGTATCTTTGTGTACATGATAGTGACCGTGATGTTTGAGATCATAGGTTGAGGAATGAAGTGCTAGTAATGACAGGTGACCGCCCTGATGGAGAAGCAGCAAATTGGGTTAATGTTGAAGACATTGCTATGAAACAATGCCAAAATCTTCCATCTAACGATGTTCCCCAATGTGATCAACGTGATCAACTCCCAGTGTTTTCAATGCATGAACACTTCCAAGAACCAAGGGAAGACCCATGTAGCTAAAATGCACGGATTGTCTGATGCACTTTTTTTAAAATATAACTGCTTGCATGAATTTTTAATATAATGGAGAATAATTCACAAAACAAATATACAAGACAATAATAGAAACAGAAACACTATACATATATATGAGTCAGTAATAACTTGATTGATAGAACCAGCCATCTCTGCAATGGAAATGAGAATAAAGAAATGGTTTTCTTTTGTGGGGGGCTGGTATGAAACGTGACATCCATTTAAAGGTGGGGGGTATGAGGGTATGGCTCTTACCTTTGTGACATATATGGGCAACATATGTATATATGGTCCAAAATCATCAAAGCATCACATCATTTATGGACGCTCCGTACGAAGTGCCACAGAATATGGTGATGGTTATAACACCAACTGGCCCATGGGAGCAGCTCAGGGAGTGTGTGCTACATTCAGAGAGGAAAGTCCGATGTGTGACCATGTTGAATGCATTCTTCATGTTCATCTTCAGAAAAACAACGCCATCATCATGCTGGAGCTTCTCTAATTACTTGCTCTCAAGCCATGTGCAGACATTTGCCTGTCAGACGGGCGTAGGCTTTCATTTACAGCAATCTGGCTAACATCCATGGGACTGCAAGGCTTTGACTAGTTAGGGCAGTCAAACTGCCACCAGCAAAGAAAATGGACACCTCAGGTGGAACTCAGCCAGATGCAAGAAGATTGATGACAGCACTCAGGGACTGAAGGATGGGTGTCTGCTAGGGCACCTCTGATGTATCGATAATGTGTTGAATTTGAACCCCAGATGATCCTGCTGCTGTTAGCTTCGGGAAGGACCTAAGGACCAACATCAGATTAAGGTAAGGAGGGATAGCGGTATCCACTGGAGACAAGGTTGGAATAGAAGGACAAGCAGACTGCTTAGGATGTTTGGCCACTGGAAGTCTCCAAGTTTCAGCATAATTAGGTGCTACCCCAGGAGACGCAAGTACTTGGCAAGCCTTGCCATAGAGACTATCTTGAGTTAACGATATTGCTGAGCTAACCCTCGTTATATCTGTGTCACCAATAGGTAATGATTGTGTGCTTCTGCCAAAGTGTGTGCTTCTGCCAAGTGCTGCCCACACGGCTTGTTGTGACACCCACCACATTTTGCACTAACGAGAACGCACTTAGGAACCATGAAAAACTTCAAAAAGGCTGTCACTGTGTTCACATATAATAGACATGAGAGCAGCCAAGAACACCCATGCAATAGCTGGCCTCACTGTGTTGGGCAAAAAACAAATTGTTGGCTGAGTTTGCACACCTAGAAAATTAGACAAGGACAGGCCTGGCAGGACATCTGATGGGGGTGGGGTGATAGTGGGATGGAAGAAACAGAAGCAAACTTCTGCTGATGGAAATGAAGGCGGGAAGTCGAAACTAGCTTAATATATGAGTGGCACATGGAAGACCCTTCTCCATGAGCCAAGCATGCAGGACAGCACCAGGAAGAACTCCTTTTAAGTGGATATCCATGTGGTGATGGTAGATGCAACTAGCTCTGGACACCCAGGAACAGAGCACTGTTTCCTTCCTTTCAGGCAGTGTAACATGACTTTTCCCAGGGATGAAATGGTCCATGCCCTTAGACGATGGCATGATGTATTGGTTTTGACAGACCTGGGTGGACCAGACAACAAGCGAGCATGGAAGCGAAGGCTGCACAAGAATAGATGGAAAATCAGTTTTGAACATGATGGTTGTGAAGGCAGTACCAACAGCTGCAAAGTTGGATTTGGCAACTGAGTGGCAGAAGAGTTTCTTGCAAACCTTTAACAAACACTATTTGTCTTGCTTGATAAATATATGGTCATTCCCTAGGGACCTTGCACAGCAGATTTGAACTTCTTCAGAAGTGACACATGAATGGCCAAATCCACATCGCCATTCTGAAGGAGGTATTCAAGAGAACTACTCAATGTCCTCTCCAACCCTCCCTCCTCATAACATCCCCATCCACAACCTCCTCCCTCTCCTTACACCTCCGCCCCGCGCCGGACACCGCCCGCGGACACCGCCCCGCGCCGGAACCGCCGCCCCGCGCCGGACACCGCCGCCCACCGGACACGCCGCGCCGCGCCGCCCCGCGCCGGACACGCCGCCCCGCGGCGGAGCGCCGCCCCACCGGACACCGCCGCCCGCACGGGACACGGCCGCCCCCGCCGGACACCCCCCCCGCGCGACGGCCGCCCCCCACACCGCCGCCCGCGCGGGACACGGCCGCCCGCGCCGGACACCGCCGCCCGCGCCGGACACCGCCGCCCCGCGGGAAAGCGCCGCCCGCGAAGTACACCGCACCCGGCCGGAACAGCCGGCCCCCCGGCACCCCGGCCGCGCGGACACCGCCGCCCGCCGTACATGCGCGCCCTCGCCGGACACCCCTTAAAAGCGCGCTTCCCGCGCGGACACACCCCGCCACACACGCCTCCCCTCTCGGACAGGCTCCTGTGGCCGACACCGCCTCCCTCCTTACACCTCCTCATCTCCTTACACCTCCTCCCCTCTCCTTACACCTCCCCCTCTCCTCCTTACACCTCCTCCCCTCTCCTTACACCTCCTCCCCTCTCCTTACACCTCCTCCCTCTCCTTCCCTCTCCTGACCTCCTTCCCTCTCCTTACACCTCCTTCCCTCTCCTTACACATCCTTACACTTCCTCCTTTGGTCTTGTTTGATAAATAATAATCAGCTACATGGCAAAGTGTTATAGTTGTTTAGAAGTGTTCGCTCATTCGTAAACAAGATGTACGCGAACAATTAAGTGGCTGCATAGTACTTTGTCCTCTTTCATCGTTGATCCGGTTATCACGTGCATAGTTGTGAAGCAGTCACCTTCTACATGGATCGCCAGCACTTAGTTGCGAAGTCATAACGCTCTCGTTTTAAGCAACGAGAGCCTATCCAAATACATCAGCTGTGCATGTCTGCCTGCCGAGGTAAGCTAAGTGCACAACGCTTGGCAGATCAGTAATTAAAGTTTCTATACCGTTCGATAGTAGCGGCCAGACGCAGTATGATTGATCACAGGCACATTAGGTTTCACGAGAACAACCACGCGCAGGCCCGTAGCCAGGTTGTGTGTTGGGGGGGGGGGGGGGGGGGGGGGGGGGGGGGGGGGGAGGGGGGGCAAAGCATGTTATAAGTGGACTCAACCACGCAATGGCGTAGCCAGGATAATACATGTATGTATGGTAGGGTACACACTGCCAGATGCAGGATTTGTATGAAATTGAGAAAACCCCTGCCGGGGGAAGGTGCAGGAGGGGTGGTCCCCTGCTGCCCAGCTAGGAGATATGGGGGAGTGCTGCAAGCTCCCCCATTGGGGTCTGGGGCGGAGCCCCAGGAGCCAACGCTTGTTTGATACATAATACTACAAAAATTTGTAAATCATTTTTTATATGATTTCCATGCCTGTGAGTACAGATGCTTAGATTCATTCCACTTGACTAGCGGAAAAGGTTTGTTCACATTTGGAAACAAGTCAGAACCAAGCAGACAACAACTGTAACAGGCATCTTTTTGTATGGAATACTCTCTAAATAAATTAAATATAGGAGGGAATGCCGGAGTTCTTGCTTTTGGGATGGTTACTGACTAGATAGGGAGCTGTTTACGCCGAATATGATACATGCATGATGCCTTGTAGCCATCTTTCCGATCCTGCATTTGGATAGTACCAGTGCTCTTACATGCACAATATACATGCAGACAACTGCATGGCAGATCTCGTGGATATGTGTACATGTACATTGCACTGCAATAAACAATCAAGTGAACAATATTCATAGCCTGCCAAGCGGACCTTGCATCCAGTGGGGGGGGGGGGGGGGGGGGGGGGGCCATTGCACCCGTTTGCACCCCCCTGGCTACGGGCCTGACATGTACGTTGAACGAGGTACGTATATGCGCGTCGTCCGCCAGACGTTAAGGTGGATTCACACGTGATCAGCTCATAACCATGGGTGATGGATGGTGACGTCACATTGTCGATATGGGGTATAACGACCAGGAATTAAAATACCTGTACATGTAACTGCTGGAGCAGTAGCCCGTGCAACAGAACTGTCCAGTGTCCCACAACAATGGACCTACTAGGAATGCATAGGTCTGTGCCGTGTTTCTAGGATTCAAAAAGAATATAATTACAGGAAAATCAAATGGCATAATACAGGTACAACTACTCCATAGAATATCCAGCTAACGGAACAAAAACTAGTGCACACGTGAGTCAAACACGTGGTATTAAAATACTCTCAATTATGCACGTGCAAAAGGACAGGATGGCTTCATGAAGCCTACTAAGTTACATGGTCACTCAGAAGCGAAATCTTCTCATTGTTGGTGGTGTTGTCTGGTTGGTCTTCTCGAATATAGTCACCGCCATTGGGAAGACGAGGATCGTTACCACCTCTGTGGTTGGTGGTACTGAAAATGGTTCCACTGTGGCTACTGAAACTTCCTCTCTATGCAGGGTCTGAATCCTCCTGAGCCTTGTAATGGGGACGCAGCTTCTCTTCATGTCGCCATCAATTTCCACCACGTTGAAAACACCCTTACATTATTGGCACTGTGGATGCCAAACACATTAGTGACAACAGCAGGCACCCACCTGGCATCTTTCTCCTGCCTATAGGGCCACAATAGGGAGCAAAGCATGACATGCCTACAGAGTATATAGCAGTGTCTCTATCTGAGACCTCTTGAGCTTATAACTTTGCGACTTCCCTGGCCTGCTTTCCTTGAGCAACTTGGGGAAGGAAGGAGAACATCAGTCCTGGTCCTAATCTGACCACTGTTAAGAAGTTCACTTGAAGAATAGTCTGAAAACATCCCTGGTTCAGAATAGCCATATCGGTGGACTGACTACGTTACTATGGTAGTACAACACGACTTTGAAAAACGTAGGTCGCAACGTTTATGGTTCAAGAGATATACTCATTTATACAATGACTGGTGAAAGTTTCTGAATTCATTACTGAAAATGCACAATTGAAAGTTAGTCAGATGAATTATGTGTGCACAACTTGGTAACTGGAGTATTGACCTTTCCCCTTTCAGTTGTTGAGGTTCCCCTTTCAGTTCTTGAGGTTCTGTAATGAGTTATTGTACATATATGATGGAGCTCTGTAATGGGGCTCTGTAATGATTTAGTATCGTACATGACTTGTACATGTTACACAAAAACAGAAAAAAAAAGCAAGGCATATGCAACATAACTGAACAACTTACTTTGGCATTTGATGACGCTCTTTTTCCACTGTACCAAAAGTTCTATGACCATTTAAATAATCCAATCATGATAGTTTTCATTTGTGAAGATGAAACGAAGGTATACACATAGGTTATCATATCAGCTGTATAATCTTGTATAACAGGCAACTTACGCACTGCATTTTATTGGAAGTTGCAATTATAAAACAAAAAATGGTTATGGTGCATTATGCATTAAGCCTGGCAATGTGTAACTTACTCCCTTAATCTGCACCATTGTTGAGGTAGTCAAGGAATAAGGATGTACATATTTATGATACAAGTGGTCAACTCAAATTAGGAAACCTACATCCTGTATTGCTGTTCACACAATGCAAACCTTTCCATTTATTGTATTACAGCACTTACTCTTTCGTCAAGCTCTATAGATATGGGTGGTAGCGATGTTCAGAATATTTGTAGATACAAATGTGTACCTTCGTCATTGTCATTGACACCGAAATCACTCACTTCATGCTCTTCACCGGCCTAAAACAAATGAAAGACGGATTTGGTTTAAGCGGTAATGCTCAGAACGTACATGCTCCGTTCCAGAATCATAATTAACCTGGTTATACAAATTTCATATCCAGTCATTTAAATATACAACTGATCAGTGTTGCATACGGACATTACAGACTGCTTTCATGCTCCACACCATAGTACCCACATACATGAATACACATAAATGAAAAAATAAATAAATAAATAAAAAAGCCTGCATGCATGAAATATGCGCAAGCACACATTCATGTATATATACATGTACACAAATGGAACTAGCCAGGTACAGTATAGCTTACAGTCACCATCCGCTCCTGCTTGAGTGCTGCTTTCTTCTTTGGAGAAGTAGCTGCAACCAATGTAACAAACACCATTATAAGTACCACCAATTCTTTCGACATATTTGAAATGCAGCATATGGATGGATGCAACGTGGTTGAACCACACATGCTTATTTTATAGTGCAGTATTTCCGTTTGTTGAAATATAAACGTGACAGAAGCATATGAACTCTGTTCCGATACGATATCCATTCACGGGTTCTCTTTGGACATTCAATAGGTTTGTTGCATGGAATTGTCGTGTACTTTAATGTACATGTGACAGATGCATGTGGACTCTGTACCCCCGTCATGAAATCCATTCACGGGTTCTTTGGACATTCAATAGGTTTAGTTCGATAGAATTGTTGTCGTGTACTTTAGTCAGAATGAATGTACATGTGACAGATGCATGTGGACTCTGTTCCCCCGTCACGAAACTGATCCATTAATTCACGGGTTCTTTGGACATTCAATAGGTTTTTCGGTGGAATTGTCGTCAGTATGAATGTACATGCATGTGACAGATGCCCCCGTTTCCCCTCCCCCCCCCCCCCCCCCCTCCTCCCGTCATGAAATTCATTCACGGGGATTCTGGACTTCAATAGTGTTGTTTGATGTCAGCGAAGAATAACGGGACGCTATCCTATAAAATGAACATACGATTGCGTAGTTGCGAACCGTACACAATCGTAAGGTTTGCTTCCAATTTTTAAATCCACATTACTCCTTGATTGAGGAGTAGGAAACTCACAAGATTCAATAGCATGAATATATAGGAGTCGATAAATGTTCAAAGCAGTGAAGCTGCGACGCTTAGAGAGCTCAGAGATAACTTTATATACGATAACAGGCCACCATGTGTTCCATGATGGTTTCAAGGGAAGCCCTTCTAAGCCCACAACGGTCCAATCATTTTATTTTTTGTTTCCTTGAGTTGCACGACGCATTACCGTCATAAATTAAATTTCACGACCTACATTTGTAACGTACTCTCAGATAAAAGCCGGATCATTACATGTACATGCTTGTACTTACGTCAGTGGGACTAATGCATATGTATCTCCTAATCTTTACCTGGTAAGCTTTTACCACGTTGTCATGCATGCATGGTAGGCATTCTTTGGGTTTTACGCCGTGTGCTGACAGCCTTGGGGATATAATCACTGTATATGCATGTTTTTATTATTATTATTTTATTGTTCTTTGTCAAGTCAGTGTTTTTTCCCCTCTCAATTCGTGGTGTATCAGTATCATATTCCGAACTATCTTATCGTGGGTGTCGCAGTTTTTAATTCATGTTCAATCAGGTCTGCACGTTGGGGCTATCAATGCGACTCGCGGCCTCGGTGCAAATGCATGGTTAAAATGCGCGCCTCTATTCAGCGGTGGTGTCGCGCCACCAAATATTGCATGCATGCATCAGTGGAGGTGTGTGGGCATCCCGAGAGCCTTTGTCCCACCTCCCCCCGCCCCTTCGACAATGCCTTCGCTATCACCCACTAAAAGTAGTGCGCGTACTATCATACAGATCCGCACCACTCTTACGAGTATTCCAATCAGTATAATAGCTCGTTGACCCCGGCGGTTCTATTACTAGCTGTAACTATAATTGCCGCCATTATCATCATGCATGTCTTTAGTGTAGTATCAAACCTTGGTTATTCGTGCTCTAGCAATTTTATACCGCTATAGAGCATAACCAATTGAAATGCGTGGCTAATTATTAAAGTTCAATTTATATAAAATGTACATTAGGAAGTCACTAAATTAACTTATGACTTTGTGCGTTGGATTTATATATGTCTCGGTACTGTGATTTGCAGCGTTTTATAGGTCTCTGCCTGGAGGTGGTCACACAGTTGGGTTCTGTAGCATTGCAAGAGTTCCACTGCAGGCTGCACACCCACCGGCCACTCTGCTGTCGTGTGACCAATCACATGACTGATCACATGACTCATGAGGGTGGCAGGTGGACAGAGATGAGGTTCTCCATTGGATGACTCGGCTGTCCTGGCATAGATCTGGAGGCAGGCATAGTAAATGGCCAGTTGGAGGGAAACCTTGGACACGCCATCTTGGAGAACAACTGGTCAGCAGCTGTCACCTGTAGAAGGTAATACACCCCGCCCCCCCCAGGTAAGCACTGAATGTATGTACCAGCAAGAGGTATATCGTATCCATGTAACCATGTGCTCATGTATTGTGACTTATGTACATGTGCCTATGTGTCTATGTGTCTGTATGGAGTTGCATATACATCAGTGCTGTATGGACATGGGGTACACATAAAAGCTAACAGCACAATGACACACCTGAGGCAGGGCAAGGAGGTAGCTGAGCATCAGGTGTGTGTCCAGGTCACTGTACTCCATCGCCAACCTGACAAGAACTTTTTTGTGAGTGTGTTTGTGAACATGTGAGTGAGTACGTGTACATAAGTGTGCAAGCATGTGTGTGTGTGCATGTGTATGTGTGTATACATGTGAGCACGTTTGTACATGTGTGTGTGTACAATTATGATAGCTAGTCCTCATCTTGGTATTAAAGTAAAGTGTGTACTTTGTGTGCAATCTAACTGTTTCTCCTGGTCTGCTAGTGACTCTGCCACCTTCTGTGCCCTCAGCATCCTATGGGTGAGCTTCTAGTTAGTAATATGTCAGATTCGGAACGCTGAGGCACCCGAAAAACACGTAAATTGGGACCGATCTTTCCAACCACATGCATAGACTTAAGAAGTCATATCTTGCATGCACTTAGGTACCACAGTGGGGTACCTATAAAATAATTTTTATCTTTTATCTATGACCCTTACGGGAGCTGCAGTTCAAAAATGCAATTTGAATCTATGTTTGTTTACTTATCACCACCCATTGCTTAGGTTTTATACAATCTTTTTCTTGGCTGAATGTAAAACCCCAATTCTCTTGCATGTAGTCTAAAGGGTTCAAACATTACAAGAAAATAGTAAAAGAGTTGTTTATTGGAACACTGAACTTTCGGGCAAGCTTGATGTTGGCTGACTGTATATATATTGTAATGTACATGCATGTATAGGGGATCCAGTGGCTGCTCAAGCTACTCACCTCTGTCTGCAGCTCATGCTCCACATATACCACTGGATCCCCTATACATGCATGTAAATTGCAGTATATATACAGTCAGCTACACCCTCCAACATCAAGCTTGCCCGAAAGTTCAGTGTTCCAATAAACGACTCTTTGCTATTTTCTTGTAACGTTTGAACCCTTTAGACTACATGCAAGAGAATTGGGTTTTTACATTCAGCCTAGAATAAGATGTTATAAAATGTAAACAATGGGTGAACAAACATAGATTCAAATCGCATTTTTGAATTGCAGTTTCCGTAAGGAACATAGATAAAAGATAAAAATTATTTTACAGGTATCCCACAGTGGTACCTAAGTGCATACAAGATTTGACTTCTTAAGTCTATGCATGTACGTAAATTCCGAATCTGACAAATTCGTTTGACACTTAACCCCTGAAATTTACTGATTGCATCATGAAGGGGAGGTATTCATTGATTGTTGAATAATTTTCTTTCCGGCTTAATTCTTGCTTCAAAAGCTGAAAAACTTACGCGTTTCGTTGAAACATGGTAAATTGTGACGTATTTTAATTACGTGACGAGGCGCTGTCATATACATTTCTTTTCTCGTGTCATGCCCCAGAATGTGAACTTTGGAATACTGTCCGCTTCCTATTGCAAGACGATGGATAGCGCCACTTACCTTTACCTTGCACGCCTGTTTGCTTCCGTTGATAGAGCAACCCGAACCTGAATCAAAGCTGCTAGATCCCGATTTTTCTGTCATGTCTCGCTCCGTTTGCGAACACTTCGCGATAGAATGGCACCGTTGCTGTGGTCTGGTCTGACGCTACGCTTGTTTGGTTCTGAAAAGAACCCGTAGCAGAATCACAAGTACTCGTAACATCTCGAACTCTCACGATCAAAAAGTTACAGCCGGCCGAACCATTATCTGTGACGTTAAAGTATGCCAGAGATTCCGGAAAATCGCGTAACGTCAATAAATCCACGAAACTTTTCAGCTTTTGAAGCATAGTTGAATCCGTAAAGAAAGATAATCTCAAAATATAAAATTATTCATGAATACCTTAGGTAGGGACCTTCATGTTGTAATCTGTACCTTAAGTCGAACGAATTTGTCCCGCGGCACCTCGAAAAACGATCGAGTACGATCTTTCCAACTACGTAGACTTAAGAAGTACCTAGCATGAACTTAGGTACCACAGTGGGGTACCTATCAAATAAATTTTAACTCATATCATGCTTCTTACGGGAAGGCAATTGAAAAATGTAAGTTGAATCTATGTTTGTTTACTAATCACCACCCATTGTTTAGATTTTACAACATCTTTACCTTGTATTATAATACTCCCTCCCAAGGCAATGCAGACCTACCTTCAATTATTGAAGGTAGGTTTGCATTGCCTTGGGAGGGACCCATATCTTCCAACATTTTTTTATCGTGCCTCTTACGGCACGCTCGCCTGTTGAAGATCAGTGCGAACCATGTCAGTTAGCTACACATTGATATTAATTTTCGTCATTGAATAGGTAAATATTAGCTAAATGAGTTATTAGAATTTTGAAAATTTACATTCCTAGTAAGAGTTATGTCGATGATCGAAATTTCGTGATTTTTATTTCTTAAAAATTGAGTAACTTTCTTCGAATAAGAAAGGCCACTTATAACAATACTGAAATGCCGCTTTTAACCACGAGCCTTGCATGCAGTCAACAAATACAAAAAGATGAGACACCACTGACAATTGTAATTAAAAAAAACCCCGTCACAAAATCTTTATCACTACAAAGAAATTGTGACGAAATCTTTAACACTACAGTCGATGATGGAACATGACTTCTTTGCTTCATACCTCTCCAAAACCTCCATGATTCGTGAGTTGCATACATCACTTTGTCAGAAAACGGAGTTTGGTCATCTGAATTAATGATAGGTAAAACAAGCTGGACTGCACATGTAGAAGCTGTAAGAAATGAGTTATCAGTGTGATTAAACATGAAAGAAGGTGGAAATGTGGGTGTGGGTGTAGATGTGGATGTGGGTGTACCTGCATGTGTGTGGTGTGTTGGTGTAAGAAAAATAGATCTGAAGCTCTAACCTGTGTGTGTGTCTGTACATGTATGCATGTGTGCCTGTGTGATTGTGTGTGGTGACTGTGCCTGTACAGTGTGTATATGTGTGATAGTTTTGGGGGCGTGTTTGTATGTGGGACCACACTTATTATTTGAGAGTCTGTTCTACCTGTCCAGCTTCATGTGTGTGTGTGTGTGTGTGTTTGTGTGTTTGTGTGTGCATCATGTGTCTTTATGTGTGTGCGTCTGTGTGTGTGTGTGTGTGTTTGTGTGTTTGTGTGTGCATCATGTGTCTTTATGTGTGTGCGTCTGTGTGTGTGTGTGTGTGTGTGTGTGTGTGTGTGTGTGTGTGTGTGTGTGTGTGTATCTTTGAGTGTGTAGTTTTTGGGGGCTGTTGGTGTGTGCAACCACAAAGAAAATTATATCTGAAGTGTTACCTTTGTGGGGTGTTGGTGTCTGCAAGGATAAAGAAATTAGATATCAGTCTTCTAGATGGAAGTGTGATTGTTTTGGGGGCATGTTGTGTGTGTGCCTATTGTGTGTGTGTGTGTGTGTGTGTGTGTGTGTGTGTGTGTGTGTGTGTGTGTGCGTGCGTGATAGTTTTTGAGTTTGTGTTGTGTATGTTCTAACCTCTCTTCTCTGTTTATATTAGCCTCTGCTGTTGGATGTTTGAATATCATTCTTATTTCCACCCGGAACATTCTTCAGGCTCTCTGCACTTATTACTGGTTTGTGCTGCTGTGCAGCCCCCTTGATGTGTCTACCACTGGGAAGTCCACCACTACCCTGCCAGTAACATTCTTGGGCCACCCCATGGATAAACTATACCATTCACATTATTGTCTTGGTGCTGCTCATGTGGCCGTTTGGGAACTTTTTTTCTGGTGATTTTACATTTGATCAGAATCCTTTAGCTGTTGATTGTTATCTCCCAGACACTTGCATCTAATTTAGTTACCATGACAGCTTGCTTAGTTTATATAATTGATGCTGCATTGTGCTTCTGTTTCCAATGGTTTGGTCGTGGCATACACTGTATGTGCCAGGAGGCAGAGTATATAAACTCCCAATTGTACACAGTGTTCTCATCACATTACTTGGGATGTTTGGCTGAAGGGATGGTGATTTATTCCTCATAGTGGTGGGCACTTATTGAAACAGCCCGATGCATGGTAACGAGGGGGAAGCCGTGAGCTCAGGAATGGGTGTTCATTCAAAGGCATCTAATAGCTCCACGGAAGAGCAAGTACCCAATGCGCGCAGTTTCAACAAATCATGCGGGTCTGAGACACTAGACTGGGCACTTCAAAAGTGACTGTGTGGGGGTGTAGTTTTCAATGTGTTCTTGCCATGATGTTTGTAACAAATACATTTCTTAGTCATAATTGCATCCCATGTGATTATTTGATAGTTAATTTGCAAACTGGATCACATAAATGAATACAGTGCACACTGTCACATGCAAACGTCAACTTTTGATTCAATAATGGGGCATTAGTGATACCCCTTAAAAAAATTGCCTTTCCAGCTCAATAAGAGGAGTAGATAGACGTCTTGGTACAGAAAAGAAGAAACAGTTTGGTGTGTTGTGTCCAGCATTCATAGCCTTCATGGCTGTGTGTAGTATCGTACCAAGTACTCTGATGCTACCAAGGCGGACATGTGCAAGACACCACTCTAAATAGGGTGTGTAACCGGTTATCAGATATTCGCAAAAATCTATCAGCAACTTAATTAGCATTACTCGGAAAAATCGATTAGTGAATTTTATCTATTCGAAATAACCGTTTATGTTTCTCCATTCGGAGGTACTTAGGTATTCGTCGTCAGCATCGACAATTCGCCCATTATTCGAATACCTGTTTATACCAATATCCGGATATATTGGCGACGACATCGGTAGCAATTAATAATTTGATAGGCATAGAGTAAATAGATAGTAATAAATGCATAATATTTAATGTGCATCAATTAGGGTTACAAAATATACAGCGTGTACAAGCTCAATGCTTTTATCGTCGTCTTCAAGTAACTAAGTTCATTAGTATATGCCACGAGTTGTGTTTATATGTAGTAGCAATAAATTTATGTATTGCATTGTTTTATTGTACAGTGGTTTACGAAGTGCACATGTACATATCTGAGTATTGCGCTACGAGTGAAATAGAATGACCGACTTCTCCCTTACTTCAAGTAAGCATTCGCGCTCTGTTTGAGTATGCATAGGAATTAGAGAGCATTATGCAATCGTACTGATGGGAAATTTCATATGCATTTAGCGAGAACGTGATGGAGTGTTGTTGGATGATTGTAAGTGGAGTACGTGATTGTAGGTGATGTGGGGTGAGTTTTTAACGGGCTTCAGATAAAATATATTTTCAGGTGACAATTATATTGTGCAGTGACAAATAATTTATTGTTTAACAAATCTTTTATATGTGGCATTACAATATATTGTTCACTGAAAATGATTGTAATTGATCTAATTAAGTGAAACAAGAATTGGAAAACAATTGACATCACTGTGTTCACACGGTGAAATCTAAAATTCATTAGTCATCAGCATCATTAACCAGAGCAATGTTACCAGACAACTGCAGGGCCTCATGAATATGAGCAGCTGTCCAGAAACGGCGGTTGTGCTTCAGAAAAACCAGCATCTCCAGTGTGACTGGCAGCAGGCGAGCACGGTGATCTGTTGTGATGTATTTTGCCATTGAAAAAAGGCTCTCCACATCAACAGAAGTACAGGGAATATAGTTGAGCTCAATGTATGCTGACACCTTATTGCTAGAATCTAATTTGCGCTTCTTCAACAAGCCTGTAAAATCAATTTTGCCATCCACATCAGCAGCAATACCGGCTGTAGCCTGCTCAACATGCAGAAGAAACTTCTTACATGCATTCTTCTCGACACTATTCATTTTTGCTTCATCATTGTTAAGGATCTTGACAATGCCATTTTCAAAATCAGGTGAATGAACGATTGGATGTTTACAATCAATGTGTGAACCATTGAGACAATCATGCTTTGCAATCATGGCATCAAAGAGACACTATTCATTTTTGCTTCATCATTGTTAAGGATCTTGACAATGCCATTTTCAAAATCAGGTGAATGAACGATTGGATGTTTACAATCAATGTGTGAACCATTGAGACAATCATGCTTTGCAATCATGGCATCAAAGAGGGTATGCACTTCAGCAAGATTAAGAGGTTGATGGTGCTGCTGCACAGTTTGGTGCACTCACCCATGGAGTTGAGTACATCATAACAGGCCTTCAAAGAAAAGTTGGCAGCTGGAGAAAGAAGCAGCTCTGTGAGTTCACCATCACCAGTGGCAATTTCCTCTATGTGTTGCTTGATTTTGAAGTATCTAGCAATCATTTCCTGTGTGCTGGTCCAGCGCGTCTCTTGACGGGCAGCCGGAGTTAATGCAGTCTTGGTGTGAAGCGTGGCAGAGCACTTGAAGGTCTTTAGCTTGGATATTAAAGCATCCAGCTTTCCAAGGTGGTGTTCAACTGCTGTCATTGCAGTCTTGGCTGCTAGATGAAGACAATGTGCATGGCAGCCAATGAGAGGTTTGTTGGCAAGAGTAGCACCACTTTTGTTGGTTGAAAAGTCAATATTGTCCAACGACATCTTATAACATCCCAAAGTGGCCTGCAAAAATCATATTGAAATAATCATCACATGCAATATTAAAAGTATAATTGTACTACAATAAATTTGCGAGTTTACCTCAATGAAAATAAGCTGCTCCTCGGCAGTGTGCTTATCTTCATCAAGAAATGGTGCAAACACCAGAAGAGGAAACGACAGGCGATTTCTGTCTTTGTCAAAGCCAAAGTCACTGGCACCTGTGATGGCAAAATAGGCTGTGCTATCAACACGCTTGCCCCAGCCATTGAACAAACACAAGGCTAACGCTAGGACGCTTAACTAAATCTGCCCCAATAACTCCTTCAACAACATGAACAAGGCGAGACCTGACAGATTTGAATCGCTTAGAGGTAATAGGCTCCAACTTTATGACCTTGCGCCAATCAGAATCGTCCAAAAAGTTTAGAGGCATGTTTTTATCTAGCACCATAACGAACCACTCAACTTTTTAGCCTCAGACTTTGTCAGGGTTACAAAGTGCAGCTGCGCGTTCCTGCGTCCAGGCTGAGTACAATTGGCGTATTCATCGATATAACTTGGATGCCTGTTCCACAGATGGCTCATCAAGTTAGCATATCCGTGTCCTTCCTATTTCTTTACTTACAGTCTTCGTAGCAACAAGCGTGTTGATTAATGATGTGATCGAGCTCAAAGAATGTCTCAATCAGTTCCTTGTTGGTGACAAGCGGTGTAATTTCTGGCGCCTCCATGCTCGTGGCCATGCTAAGCAAATTAGTTAACCAATTTTTTACAATTATTGCAATAAATTATTGTTAGAAAACGAAGTTAACAATATATTGTGGGTTCCAGCAAGACACGAGACAATAAATATTCAATATTTATTGTCCGAAGCCCGGTTTTGAATTGTGAGTTCTGGTCTCAGTGGTTAGTGTTGGATGGTTAGGTTTTACATTACTATTGACATGTACAAGTGCATGGTAAAGATATACAATTTATTAAACTCTATTTGGCAAACACATGCTACTGTAGACCTTTGTGTCTCTGTGTTTTCAGCTGACATGCATAGCTCTAGTTTGGGTGCGACACCAGGTGGATTTCTGTGCAGACATAAATTATCTTCTCAGTGTGCACTCCACAAGCACCATAACCTGAAAAACCTAAGTATTTGGCAGGAAATTTGGCAAAAACCTATTCGGAAAAATCGATTTAGTTTTTTAAACTGTTCGGAAAAATCGATTTTCAGATCCACAAAACCTGTAAAATCGATCAATGTTGTATTCGGAAAAATCGATTTTCATTATGCAGGGGAGGTTACACACCCTAACTCTAAACAACTCTAGGGATATTATAATCAAATGGTGCACACCACATCCATTGTTTGTGTTTGCGTGTGGTGTTTGTGAGCACGTGAGATGTTTGTGTGTGTGTGCATGTGGTGTTTGTGTGTGTGCATGCGGTGCTTGTGCTTGTGTGTGTGAATGTGGTGCTGGTGTGTGTTTGTGTGGTGTTTGTGTGCATGTGCATGTGGTGTAAGTACAGTGTATTTTTTACTGTATGTATATGTGACTGATTCTCTACTCATTATTGTACTGCTTAAAATTTGGTAGCCTTGACCAAGACGACTAAAACAACTTTACCTCGCGTGATGTATCCTTACATCGCACAGATACAAGTACATGATATGAGTGCGCTACGTATACCCTTACGTATTCAAAGGCGCAGATGATTCAAAATGCATGTAACCAGCTACTCAAGCAGTGCACTGTAGTATTGTCATTTATTGTGTAATTGTAATTGCCTAGTTTAACCCTTGAGAACATTCTAGAAGATTTATCGGAGGTACCGCTGAGCAGAGAAAGCAGATCATTTGGAGGCTGGCATACCTTACGGATGGACGGAGGCATGAACTGATGTTATTTGTGTGCCTATGGCTGTGTGATTCTTATCGCTGCTCTAAGCTGATATTGATTCCTAAACAGGCTGTCGTTGGGTCACGAGCGCGGGTATTACAGTACTTCACATGCTCCATGCATTGTATGTAGGTATAAAGGAGTACTATATTATCTCTGATTTAGCTAGTTAGCCACCCTGCAGTCACAAATCGAAATCGATCAGTTTGAAACCATCAAGCTTTTTAGTGATCCAAACTGGGTACGCGTGGAATAGTTTTTAACTTGTCGCACGTTCTTTCGAATGGCGGAGGAAATGGATATCTCGCTTGTTTTTGTAAACTGAAGCTGAAACTGCTATCAATAGGATTCCAGCACGCAGGAAGGAATCAGGAAACAATAGATGGCTTGAAGCGGAAAGGTTATTAAGAAATATGGTTTTGGTTGCTGATTTTTTTTACACATAGCAAATCTGAAAAACTCCTGAACGATATCGCCACCATTTACTTGTCACTTGAAGATGAACGGCTTCAACAAAGACCTAGGACCACCACACGTGGTCAGCCGTGCATTGAAATATCTCAAGAGCAGCTATCGATGCTTCTTGCATTTGATTTCAAAATAGCTAGTACAGCAAATATGCTACAAGTGTCTTCAGAGACGTATGGTCTGGAAGAAGCAGAAGATGCAGACTTCGGTGCTGTTAGTGATTCACAACTGGATCACATCACTCAGCAATTTGTCACTAACCGTCCACACTGTGGAGAAAGGAGTTTTGATGGCTATTTAAGGCAGATGGGCTTGCGGATTCAGCGTCATCGCTTAAGGAGATTGCATAGGGTTGATTCTAGAGGTGTAACCAAGAGCTCTTCATCGAAGGGAATACTCTGTTCTTGGTTTATTGATGGCCATCGTAAGCTTGTTGGGTGGCATATTGTGGTTCATGGAGGTATAGATGGCTTCTCCAGACTGCCTGTTTACTTAGAGTGTCAACTGATAATACATTAGAAACAGTATTAAACTATTTCCATGCTGCAGTAGCTGCACTCAGCTTGTGATGACTAGCCATCACGAAAACAGTCCAAATTGTGTTGAATATGAGGAATATAAACATAATGAAGACTCAGTATGTCTCGGTCATCAGAGGGATCAAGCAATCCTGAATCTTCAAGAGCATAAAATGCATCATAAAATAGAGAGATGCAGCCTGCAAATACATCTCTCCATAGTCTTTCGATCCTCTGATTATGCACACTTCGACCTGTAAGGCAGCTAAGGGTGGTTTAGCATATAATCTAACATTTTCTCCACCTTTGTCACATCGCACGCGTGATGGTAGACCATATACTGAAAATAATATGACTCCATACCAGTTATGATAATGGGAATGGCACAACTCAACAGACAGTTCTGTGAAAGGAAGTATTGAAAATGTTGATGATCATGGCATTGATCGAAGTGATCCATGTGTGACCAGCACAGTAGAGAATGTTGATGTTCCCACCATTCAGTGTTTCCTAACTGAGCAGCAATTATCTGAACTGAAAGATATGATTGATCCCATGCACAATTATGATTATGGATTTTCACTGTACATGACAGCTAGAGCATGTTAGGGCCTGTCATTGAATCCCTTTTACATGTTTTTAGTTTGCTTGCCTGTTAATGGTGTAATCTGTTCTTTGTGATTAATTTCAGTCCTTCACATTCTTTATATAAGTACCAGACCTTCAAATAATGACTAAGTCAAATCTTGTATGCAACAATGGGGTACTTATAAAATAAATTTTATCTTTTATCTATGGTAGGCAGCTGTAGGTCATGGAGCACCAGCTGCAAACAGGAAATTTAAGAATTTCCATCCAGCAGTCCTGATTTTGTTCGATAATCCAGGTTTTCCACACTGCGTACTCAACTCCAGGATGAGAAAGCCTTGAAATCACTGGATTTTTGTTGAGCGTGTAACGATTTTTCAATACTAAAACACGTAAGCTTCTGGGGCTCTGCCTCACACCCGATGGCAGTGTATCCTCTCCCGCACCTTCTCACTTGTGCCTCTGAATTTTGTCCCCTACGGCGCTTCATAAACGGTGTTTCATAGATTTTGGACTCTAGAATTTTGACACGATTGGCATTCGATATCTTTGAAGGCTAACCAACACACTCTAGTCTTCTGTACTAACTCTTTCCTGTGTTACAGCATACGGTACTATTTACAACCCACCTACATGCAGTTCAGAACTAGAATTAAACCTTGAAAGTGGGGGGGGGGGGGGGGGGGATCCCCATGCAATATAGCTGATTACGTGGTCTCGTGAGCTAACTTGCACATCGTTTCCTATTTTATTAACTGGATTACTGCCATTTTGAATAAATCATGCGTAATTTTTTGTCTTCATTTTGATTAAAGAATGGTTGGCCCCAAAGAGAAATGGAGACTGAAGGTGTGGAGACCATCCTGAAATAGCTGCCCAGCTGCTTGGTCGAGAAACTGAGACACCAACTATGTGTAACCTCTGCCAGTGACGCTGGAAGAAGCTAAGAGTTTGTAGGAGACAATATAGCTCTGTTCTCTGAGGAGGGGTACCAAACATTGCTGCAAATAGTGGAATAAATTCAGACTCTTACACTAGAGATGCTTAAACTCTAAATCTGTGTACTGTATACACTGTACTACTTACTATACCACATTCGCTGGTAACTAAAACCATCCTCGTTAAAAGCGCAATCTACATGTAGGTCCCAACTATGGTAAGAGCGCAGAGAAGCAAACAAGGTCTGAAAACATCCCTGGTTCAGAACAGCCATATCGGTGGACTGACAATGTTACTATGGTAAGTAATACAAGACTTTTGGAAACGTAGGGCGCAACGTTTATGGTTCAAGAGGTATACTCATCTATACAATGACTAGAGTTTCTGAACTCATTACTGAAAATGCACAATTGAAAGTCAAGAGATGAATTGTGCACAACTTGGTAAACTGGAGTATTGACCTTTCCCCTTTCAGTTGAGGTTCCCCTTTCAGTTCTTGACCTTCTGTAATGATATAGTTATTGTATATAATGGAGTTTGTAATGATATAGTATCGTATATGATAGACATGTACATGTTACACAAAAGTAGAAAAAATAAAGCAAGGCATATGCAATATAACAAACAACTTACTTCAGGATTTGATGACGCTCTTTTTTTATGGTACCACAATTTCTATGATCATTTAAATAATCCAATCATGGTAGTTTTCATTTGTGAAGATGAAACGAAGGTACACATAGGTAATCATATCAGCTGTATAATCTTGTATAACAGGCAACTTACGCACTGCATTTTATTGGAAGTTGCAATTATAATACAAAAAATGGTTATGGTGCATTATGCAATAAGCCTGGCAATGTGTAACTTACTCTCTGTGATCAGAAAGGAAGATCAAAATTATAATTCAGTTGTGTAACAAAAATCAACAGTTGTGTTTAAAGTTGAAACCCTTAATGAGCTTACCATCTGCACCATTGTTGAGGTAGTCAGTCAAGGAATAAGGATGTACATGTTACAAGTGGTCAACTCAAAATAGGAAACCTACATCCTGTATTAATATTCACACAATGCAAACCTTTCCATTTATTGTATGACAGCACTTACTGTTTCGTCAAGCTCTATAGATATGGGTGGTAGTAATGTACAGAATATTTGTAGATACAAATGTGTACCTTCGTCATTGTCATTGACACCGAAATCACTCACTTCATGCTCTTCACCGGCCTAAAACAAATGAAAGACGGATTTGGTTTAAGCGGTAATGCTCAGAACATACATGCTCCGTTCCAGAATCGTAATTAACCTGGTTATACAAATTTCATATCCAGACATTTAAATATACAACTGATCAGTGTTGCATAAGGACATTACAGACTGCTTTCATGCTACACACCATACATGTACATGAATACACATAAAAAAATAAAAAAAAGCCTGCATGGGAAATATGCACAAGCACACACACACATTCATGTACATGTACACAAACGGAACTAGCCAGGTACAGTATAGCTTACAGTCACCATCCGTTCTAGCTTGAGTGCTGCTTTCTTCTTTGGAGAAGTAGCAGCAACCAATGTAACAAACACCAATATAAGTACCACCAATTCTTTTGACATATTTGAAATGCAGCATATGGATGCAACGTGGTTGAACCACACATGCTTATTTTATAGTGCAGTATTTCCGTTTGTTGAAATGTACACGTGACAGAAGCATATGAACTCTGTTCCCCCGTCACGATATACGATACCATTCACGGGTTCTTTGGACATTCAATAGGTTTGTTGGGTACTTTAGTCAGTATGAATGTACATGTGACAGATGCATGTGGACTCTGTACCCCGTCACGAAATCCATTCACGGGTTCTTTGGACATTCAATAGGTTGTTGAATGGAATTGTTGTCGTGTACTTTGAATGTACATGTGACAGATGCATGCGGACTCTGTTCCCCCGTCACGAAAACCCATTCACGGGTTCTTTGGACATTCAAAAGGTTTGTTGAATGGAATTGTCGTGTACTGTAGTCAATATGAATGTACATGCATGTGACAGATGCCCCCCCCCCCCCCCCCCCTCCCCCCCCCCTTCCTCCCGTCATGAAATTCATTCACGGGGATTCTGTTGTTTGATGTCAACGGGTTCCAGCGAAGAATAACGGGACCCTATCCTATAAAATGAACATACGATTGCGTAGTTGCGAACCGTACACAATCGTATGGTTTGCTTCCAATTTTTAAAACCACATTACTCCTTGATTGAGGAGTAGGAAACTCACAAGATTCATTAGCATGAATAGAGTCGATAAATGTACAAAGCAGTGAAGCTGCGACGCTTAGAGAGCTCAGAGATAACTTTATATACGATAACAGGCCACCATGTGTTCCATGATGGTTTCAAGGGAAGCCCTTCCAAGCCCACAACGGTCCAATCATTTATTTTTTGTTTCCTTGAGCATTACCGTCATAAATTAAATTTCACGACCTACATTTGTAACGTACTCTCAGATAAAAGCCGGATCATTACATGTACATGCTTGTACTTACGTCAGTGGGACTAATGCATATGTATCTCCTAATCTTTACCTGGTAAGCTTTTACCACGTTGTCATGCATGCATGGTAGGCATTCTTTGGGTTTTACGCCGTGTGCTGACAGCCTTGGGGATATTATCACTGTATATGCATGTTTTTATTATTTTTATTTTATTGTTCTTTGTCAAGTCATTTTTTTTTTCCCCCTCTCAATTCGTGGTGTATCAGTATCACATTCCGCACTATCTTATCGTGGCTGTCGCAGTTTTTAATTCATGTTCAATCAGGTCTGCTATCAATGCGACTCGCGGCCTCGGTGCAAATGCATGGTTAAAATGCGCGCCTCTATTCAGCGGTGGTGTCGCGCCACCAAATATTGCATGCATGCATCAGTGGAGGTGTGTGGGCATCCCGAGAGCCTTTGTCCCACCTCCCCCCGCCCCTTCGACAATGCCTTCGCTATCACCCACTAAAAGTAGTGCGCGTACTATCATACAGATCCGCACCACTCTTACGAGTATTCGAATCAGTATAATAGCTCGTTGACCCCGGCGGTTCTATTACTAGCTGTAACTATAATTGCCGCCATTATCATCATGCATGTCTCTAATATCAAACCTTGGTTATTCGTGCTCTAGCAATTTTATACCAGCATAACCAATTGAAATGCGTGGCTAATTATTAAACTTCAATTTATAAAATGTACATTAGGAAGTCACTAAATGAACTAATGACTTTGTGCGTTGGATTTATATATGTCTCGGTACTGTGATTTGCAGCGTAAAATCGGTAATATAAGGACGGCGAATGCGCTCTTTCGTACAATATGAAGGACTTCGTGCACACAACTGTATCAGTATTGTTGTAATAATTCAGCAGAACAATGGACTGTATTCAGGAGGTGTGCCCGTGCATGGTCGTGCATTGTTAGTCGTGTCCCATAAATCTGTTGCATAGTTCGAAGTGTGTGAATGAAGTATCGAATCACACGTACTTAAACCAAGCACCTTTAGAGGAAGATGGACTGAAACCGCTGAAGAGAGTAGAGGCGTTAACGGAGCGGATGCGGCTAGGGAAGCTGTCTCGCGTGCCAAGACGTAATATTACGTCTGGAAACTTTCCGAGTGCAGCAGGAATGTAATAGGCTGTTGTGCAACCTCGTGCCCGCATAGACCCACCCCGGCCCCCTTCATGGAACTGTTACTAGTTGTGAGGCCGTACTTTGCACCGTCAAACTCGTGGCATCACGATCGAGAGATAGGCGGTCTCTTTATAACAAATCGTTTTGTTTGAAATGGGTTGTGAAATTCACGCAGAGTTATCCCGTGCATGCACAGTCTATGCCTTTGTCTTTTCCCCACAGGAATTGGGAAGTCACTGTGCGATTGCCTGTTTCCCTATGCGTTCGATACTCTCGGAGGCAAGATAGGCAGACCCTGCGCACTTCAGGAACTAGTCACTGCAACCCTTTGACTTTCATGTAGTTCGCGGTATAGCCCAAATGCTGGGGATTGCTCTCGCAATAGGTGTGTCCAATTCACAGCCAATGACAAAAAGTTCCGAACTCCTAAGCGCGTCATAAAGTACGTCACATGACCACTGAAATCTGATTGGTAGCACACGGAATGTTGCCTCAGACGCAAAATCGCATTTATTACGTCATGGCACGCGAGACTAGCTAAGGAGTGGGATTCGATAGGAGGAAATGCAGAGGTGAATGGAAGCGCCGATGAGGTTAGTGGAAAGGCTGAGAGATGACAGATCCAAGAGAGGCATCAAATTTATTCGAAATAGAATGCTTTTGCTTGCTATTTAACAGGTGGCAGAAACATCACAAGAAGTTGTGTCGGACTGTAGACTGTAGTTCTGAAGAAGAAAATGACTTGTGATTAATACTTGAGGCTTGAAACTGGGTAGTATCTTAACATTTTTATGTATAAAAGGCACTACATGTAATTCGATGGAACCAAAAGCTGAACCAACACACAACCTCGGGTTTTGCCACATGTGGTCCATGGAGTACCTCCCTGTGTTCAGAGGGATAATTCTTAAACCCTGTTACACTCTTTTTTTTTCCCCAAAACTACCAGGTGTCAAGTCTTAGGTGTACTAATGCTATCCAAAGGGATATTATTTAGCACGAGGAAAGCATTTCAGAGAAAGGTATCAGCTTCACCAATAGCAAAATTAAAATCAGGCAAGTTCATGTACATGTAACACAAATTACCTAAACACTGTCTGCTTATATTGTAGGCAATGAACTCTATTGTCAATTGCATTATAAGATCTAAAAATTCAGTTCAGTCCTGTAGTCATAGAGAAGATGCACCATGCATGTCTTTAGTCTAATCAATGGGGTACAAAAGAGTCTATAATCACTGCTTATGTGACCTTTCCGCTATAGTAATGAGAGCTACTTACTACTGTGTTGATGTCACATTACAGTTTTTTTTAAACGCATTTCGGCTCTTAGAAAATACATTGTAAATCCAACTTTTAACCTGCATGCTGTGATATATATCATGCATGCATGTTGTACCATGGATGCACCAAATTACAGCAAAATATGGCATTGCACTTATACAAAACATATTTATATGGGTAAAGAATTGGGACAAATTAACTTTATGGAGACCGGACTTGAATGCTGGTTGTTACTTTTACTTTTAGTCAGATGTACTGTAAGAACTTTGTAGTCATTGAGCACGTCACAAGCCTCAGACCCGCTCTTGTTAGCCAACATCAGTCTTCAAAAAGTGTCGTTACTGATTTACATTTAGCACACCAGTTTTACTTAGCACCTGCATTGGTGGCTTTTTATGATGCAACCTTAGCAGAAACAGAAGTGGCTTTGTGCATTGGTTGGAAATCGGTTACCTTTATGTCCTTCACTTTCTCCCATCTGGATGAACCTGCAGCAAGTATGGGCTCTATGGCTTTTTAAGGAGACATTCAGTATATTTAACGTATTCAAGGATTTACTTTGATACGGTAATGCTTTAAAATGATTAGCACTCTGTCAACTCTCTTTTTACAAATTTTCCTTCACTTATGTGAGCCATAACACACGAGGACACTTGTCCGAACTTAGCACATTACCTACCTCAATGTACGAGAAGATCTAACTTTTCACCCACAGGGTTATTCACATTTGGAACTCCCTCTCAGACACTGTAGTAAATGCACCAAATGTATGTCTATTTAAGGCACATCTTTGTTCACTTCACATTGTAAACTTCTGCCATTTAAATAGGCAGTCTATAAGTCCTGGCCATTACTCGCTTTTCTCAATGTGGTATTTATGTAGTATGTATTGTCTTTATAGAGAGAAACAATCAAAATCAATTACAATTATAGCGGAAACATGTCATATACCTTAATCAATAACTGACACATGTACAACACATTTGATTAATGGGCTAAGTAAATCAGTTCATTTCAGCTTGTACAAACCTTAAAATTACTTTCAAATGCTCACTGGTGGTTGAGGATAGGAATTAATATGAATCATGAGCATTGAAAATGATATATGAGAAAATTTGGATTTTACAAATATCGCTGCAATAAAGGTCACAAAATACCATCTAGGATCGGCACCAACATTCCGTATTGTGTTTTAGGATTGTGCACAAATGCTTATTCATGAGAATCCTGAGTTAAGATCACTAAACCCTTTGGAAAAAAGGTCTCCAAAACATTTGATGCATCAGCTTCCCCAAGCATCCTAGCTATGAAATGCACCACGATAGTTACCAACGGTCAAAAATCACCGCTAAGTTAGGGTAGGGACATTACACCACATAGCTATTGGAAAAGTTTAAGTATCTGATCGATGGAGCGAGAAGTTACAAAAGGTTACATGTATACATTGGAAACTCGAGAGGCAACTTGGGAGAATCAGTTAAAAGTGTGCTAATGCTGTTGCCAAAAAGAATAGCTCTTAGCACAGTGGAAAGGAACATGCCAGGATTCAGAGTGTTCCATTTGAAGATGCATTCCATCTAGGTAAGGAAACAATAGAAGTTATGATGGGGGAATACCCCACATTTGGCGAAGAACAGCTGGAAGAAATGAAATGGCAGAAATTCAGAAAATAGTTGGGAATGGACGATCATCACATAGGGATGGGTGATCCATGTCCAATCAAAACATACAGAAACATCTATGGATAAGGTGGATAATTGAGTCCTCTTCTAGTGAATGTTCTTGATGATGGAGAAAGAATGACGTGAGCTTGATGGTGTGCATAGATTACAGACGACTGAAGGTAAAAGCTTGCCCAATGCTACCGAAGATAGCCGTCACGAGACAGCATTTGTTACTGTGAGGGTACTATTGGACCTGTTTAGATTAATGCGGCTTGTTTGCATTGGAGCCCCTGCATCACAGTTCTCAAGAGTCTGATTGACCAGCTAATAAAAGACTTTATTTGGATACAATCTTGTCATATTCAGCTGTACGTTTTTTTAAGAAACGTACTTCAGATGGGCACAGTACATGATACAACATTGTTAAGTTATGTATAACTTTACAAAAGAATGCACAATTCATTGTACCTTATACGCAAGTAATTGCTGCATGCTTCAACTACTTGGGAAATTCTAGCTGGCACATTCATGCATTTGTTGATTTATTTCTACACCCTAAAATTGTCAACATGTAATTGTTTGATGGCATCAGTTGTGCACACTTTTTTTCGCATACATCTTCATTGCCCCATTTAGCATTAGGTTGTGCATAACCTGTAATTTCAGAATCTCGTGCTGCTGTGTACATGCCTTCTTGTTGAATGCCAATGTATATGTCCAATACATGTGTACCAATCTCAGCTACGCACAGTTGCTGTTTACACCTGAGCCCTTGAGCTACATATAAGAATGCATAGTAAATTAATAAAGGGGATCATCACCCCACACTTCCCTTATTGTGAAGAAAAAGGCCATCTTCTCACCATGAAAACAAATGGCATCTCACCCTAATGCTGCAATATTGTCATGGCCATCAGTGATTTTGAAACACAAAAATGAATAGTACCACACACAAGTGACTACTACCAAGCTCAATAAATTATACCAGGTTAACTCATTTGTGTGCATTGGTTTTTGCTTTGTAATCATTGACATATCCAGATAGGTTTATTCATTTTAATATCGTCATACATCCTTAGTAGCATGTACTTTCATTCTCACAGTACAAACATGATCCATCAAAATGATGTGCAACTAAATACTATTACATGCATAGGGTACATCGGGGTCAGTTGTAACACGGGTTAGTTGTCACAAATTTTATATCTTTAAAACATTGTATTGCAATAATAATAATAAATAACATAAAAATTTATAGTTGAATTACATTACAAATAATTATCATACATGGGCTTGCATTAAACCCAAATATCAATTCCAGCTGAGTAACCAATGCTTTTATTACAGTGTCATGGCAGGAATGTTTGTCACACAGGGCAAAGGGTCTATTCAATGTTGTCCATTCATGGTATTTAATACTTTATATGAGAAATAGTAGGGCTTTCTTCAACTACTCAATGATAATTAAGTAAAAGAAGATAATAATAAAATACAAAGGAATAAATAAATAACATACTCAAGATATGCACACACATAATAGCACATACAAATTCTATTCATAAACTGATGTGAGTAGTCCAGCCCCATCATCCTTGTGAACTGCACTCCATTTCACTGCTTCCTCTTATGCACAGATTTGTGGTTCTTAATATAGCAAACGCCAATGTCGCCCCTTACCCATCCGGTCAAGTAGCAGTTTATACAGTTCCATATTGTGACAACCAATCCAGGCATGGGGCTGGTTGCCACAGCAGTACCCCATGTTTATAAACAAATTATGTTATTAATGAGGTTGCTGCCAAAGTGTACCTAGGTGATGCCCTTCTATTGAGCAATAAATGTGAACTTAATTGGTACTTACAAAATGATGTAACATGAAGTACAACAAATGTGACAACCGGCCCCGATCTAAAGCATGCCAAGCCACCATGACACACCTTCATACTCATGTGTGAACACGCTGTTATACTGTCATTCCTCATTGATATAGAAACAAAGCAAAATGCACATACAACTGTAGTACCAATTAACGCCGTCACACTCTAAAACCAGCCATTGTTAGACACATGCTATCAGTTTGTTGAATTGGTCCCGGGATATGTCAGCTACACACACCCCAGGGCTGTTACAGTAATAGTGATGCATATAGTATTTCTTCTATATTGCCTTACAGGTTTCAATTCCAGGCTATCTGCTGTGGGTCATACCTCAGTATTCCTCGTCTAACCTTCACTGGTCGTGTACGCATTGATATCAATTCTGTAAAACAACTTCATCTGCAACTTTGATCTAGATGAACCTATTAAATATGGCGAACAATTCGACGATTTCAACCCTAATGGTACAGGAGAATTTTCATTTTTCGACTGCTTCGTGACATCAGCATTATCCAGCAGTGCTGGATCCTCCATTCCTGATGCAGTCATGAATAACAAGGTGGTTAATAACCTCAACGAAACATATCCGAAGCTAGTCGATATTGATGTAGGCTATCAACGTGCAACGGTATATGGCCTCACCCTTGCCATCGTAAATAGTGATGGTAATATTGTTCTGCAGGGAAGACTGGAACCAATGATGATTTCACAGGACATGTGGGCAAGACATGTCTGCGTCCCTGGAATAGCTGCGGGATTAAGTGGACAATCAGTTTCTATTCTTACTAGCATTAAGTGGGGCGATACATCTGGATCACCAACATTGCGAGATCTTCAGGTTGAGAGTGCAAAACAAGGTGGAAATCTTTCGATTTCATTAACAATACATTCTTACACTTTTGACAATGACAGTAGAAACTTTACTTTAGGGCATGTGATTGGTGCAATTGGCATTGCGGAAATAGATGAACCAATGCAGTTTGCTGGCGACAGAATCCTGTCGTATGAAAATGTCAAACAGCTAGATATTCAAAAGAACACTAGTGACGAATGCTTTCATTTTCTGTCCCAAGGTAATGATCACCCAACCTGGATGTACAAGGCGCCCTTTCAGATCAGCCACAATAACAGATTAACCGTAGACTTGAGCAACAGTATATCACTAAATGAGCATGGCAATTTCATAGACATCGGGAATCTGTGGCTCGGGGTTAAAATCCAAAAAATGATTGTATTCATGTGATAGGTGACCACATACCTTACCTTCAGGTAGGCTGGGTTCCTGCTGGGTGCATTGTTGATCAATACTCAGCACAGACGAGCTTCAACTTCTGTCATTATCACAATTGGTCATAGTTCGCACTACAGAAGACCCTCGGCTGATAACTCCTAAAAATGAGCATCAACCAATTACATCTCTGCCTGTAGTGTCATGTGAAGACAAGAGCTCATATCTTCAGCTGATGCTGCAGGAAGTTCCAGTGTTTATTCGACCTATTGATTTTTACCATGGCAGGCTCGAGTATAATGAAACAATCTCCATTCGAATTAAAGTAACACAGTATGGGAAACCAATGGAAAATCAAACGGTTCAAGTACATCATCTTAGAAGCCGTGATGAAACTTTTCCAAGACGCGGGATTGTACCCATGTCATATTACGCTACAACGAATTCACAGGGACTTGCTACGTTCATATTTCAGGTTGTGAAACGAATTCCATTTCCACGCCGCTATCGCCAACCAGTACCGCCGTGCAACAAGACAGAGCTGCCTATCGATGGTCAGTTGTATCTTTTTAGATACAACGTTAGCGGAAAACCTCTTGTATTAAGTGCAAACAATACAACCTATTTAACTTACATCAATGATATTGCCCTCCTAGCATTCTCGTATTATGTTCAGCCAGACGAGCCTACGTGGATTGATGATGTGGAACCAATTTTCAGACAGTACGAACGCCTGTTCCCTGTCATGAGAGGCATAGTACGTCTGGGAAGCTATAATGAAGTTACATCGCCTCATAGTATCCATCTTATAAACTATTCTATGAGTCTGGGTATTAAACATCCAGGCTATATGCCCGTCTCAAGAAATTTGTCTCCATTGAAGCAATCCATGATTCTTAAATGATCAATCAAGTGCCCAGGCCAAAATATTCGCCTAAGGTAACGGAAGTTCCTTCTGCAGGGATCTGTTTCGAATACAAAAATAGTGCACTCACCTAACTATTGGAAACAGCATTTTTCTTCCTGAGCGATGTCATGCATGTCCGATTGAACCTGAACTAAGTGATATGTATTTCCAGCGTCTATTTACTAAAGGAGATTTCTCATCTGTCAGTCACCCATTGTTTGGCTATAGCAGAAGAAATAATGAACGCAAAACTGGAATGTGCTCTTTGGAAACGCTTAGAAGACAACTACAATTAGCGATTGAACTTGAGTTTTTTATAATACCGGTTTATTTAACTTCAATGTGGTCCATCGTTGAAGGTTACAATCAGGAAATATACCAGAAGATTCACTCTGTCGTCATTCAAGAGATGCAACACGTGGCTCAGGTAGCAAACATATTGTTAGCGATTGGAGGTAGGCCAGTCCTAGATAGCAACACAACAGCTCCACAGTACCCAACGCTCGGGCTGCCAGGAGGAGTACTTCCTCATTTACATGTAAATATCGAAAAATTCTCGAAGGAGCAAGTGTACAAGCTATTTATGGTTATTGAAATGCCTCACAACTTATCGGTAGCAACAAACAATTCTGTGATATTTAACAATACTATAGGGCAATTCTATACAGAAATAAAGGACTGTATTGGGTTTCTTGGAGATAGTGTTTTCATACAGAACAGAAAAGCCAAGCAATTAATATGGCCTGCTGTTAATGTTGTCACTGATGTACCCACGGCCAATACAGCGATTGATATAATCACGCATCAAGGTGAAGGAGCAGCTCCAATAGATCCAAGACAGGCAAGCAAGGGTTCCCCCAATGAATTAGCCCACTTCTATGAGTTTGAGGAGATAGTTTGCCAAAGGCACCTCATCAGTGATGACCAAAAAACATATTGTTATAGTGGTGACCCCATTTCATTTGACCCCTCAGGTGTGTGGCCAATGCAGCCCAATCCCAGCAAAGACAAGATCAAATATGACTCAAATTGCTATGTAGAGGTCAAGGCATTCCATGGTGCTTATAGGTCCCTGCTAAGAAAAACTTCAGGACATTTTCGATGGTGATACACATGGAATGACAGATGCCATAGCTATGATGAAGTCGCTGTCTACTCATGGACGTAAGGTCATGTGGACTAAATCATGGAAGGTGAATCTGAAGGCAATGATACTACTTGTGGTCCTATGTGGGATTATGACTGGTAGTGAATATGCCAACTACAACTATGTTGTATATACTTATGCACATGGAAGAAAACATGTCTAATATTTTGATTTACACAAGTCATGCATTATTTTATATCTGTACCAGAATGTTTTATACATTTTGGTACTCATATGAAATAACAGGTCGTATGTGAAATCAAATATGATTTGCATAATTTTGTTTGCAGTATATGTATGTATGATAATAGTTCACAGCTCTTGGAAAATGCATGATAGGACCAATCAAAATTGAAAAAACGTTATACGGATACATATAAGGTTGTACATGTATGTAACAAGAGGCACTAATTTTGTGACACACAAATTGTGTAGTAGTAATGACATCACTCACTTTGCAACTAAGATATTTCAGCATTCAACAGCATCAACCATTGGGCTCATCCTGCTTCCTGACAGCCACATAATACAGCTTTGACCCATCCAAACCTGGGTCAAAGTCACCTACACAGTGAAACCACTATCCGGAGGAGGGTTGCACAGGTGCTCCGTCTCTTTTGAACATGACGGACTTCACGGAAACGTTTAGTGATGGTGGTAATTGACAAATGATCGTCCTCATTGTTATTGACGTCAAGGTCATGTGATAAGTCACATCCGTTCTGAATTCAAAAAATTGACCTCAGAGCCGAGAAGAGGAGCTGATCCAACAGCAGCAGCTCCTCTTGCTCCATGCCCGTAAGTGCCAGAGTAGGGAAAGGGAGGAGCAGGCCAGTGAGTACCGACAGGCACAATACCCATCTGTTGCACCATGAAGAACGTCCTGACGCACATGCATGACCGAGTGCACTCCGCTGGCAGTGTGTCTACTTGTCAGTTGGATATTCATGAGAGGTGGAGTGGGGGAGGGGTAATGGAACAAGGGAAAACGAATAATTGGTGATTTTCATTCTTTTCTTCTGTGTACACAGATCCACATTGTGCGTCATCCAGGCAGATTATCACTCACTGGAAGAACTGCCAGCATCAGGACTGTCCTGTGTGCCTGCCCTTCCGACACGCCTCCCTCATCCATACTACGGCCAACCCCAATACAGGTAGGAGTGGTGGAATGATTCTAACATATGAGCCCAATACAAGTAGCTTTATTGCCTGGACCAAGGAACAGTGACTATTGCCATAAGCGTGCATGCCTTATATATTAGTTGTCTAGCCCTCTGAAAGGAGTGCTTCTGTACTACATTCTAGTGATACTGGTCAATACAAATTAGATGAATTGCATTATAAATGCTGATTCATATGGAGAAATGAGCGGTCAACGTAATCACGACATACTTCCGTAATCGTTCCATACATAGTATGGGACAAGCGTACTAGATGTTTTCCCCAGCTTAGCTCTCTTACGATTGTTAGTGCAGCACATTTGACAAGATTTTTAAGTATGTCACCAAGATTTTTCGGCCTCGTTCCATTGAATTTGCTGGGCCTTTTTTTCTAATGTACGCGAGTTGAGATTCTCATCATAATATTCCGCGGTCTATAACTTCAAAACTTTATAGTCGTGTTTTTCCCTTGTGAAACATATAGCAGATTCATAAAGCAACTATTCTATGCATAGGTCTTCCCATTTTAAAATTCGGTTCCATCCTCCACAGAATATTCCATATTGGATTTCATACAGTGCTCCATCTTGTGCCAACAAAATCGAAATACGGACGAAGTGTGCGGCGCGCTCTTTCCTGCTATTACTGCTAACGCTACTAACGGCAAGGTTTGTTCCTCAATATTGAGCGCAAGCTTAATTATATATGCATAGACTACTGCATGGCGAAGTGGTCACTAAGTAGTAGCTTGTTCAGCCGACAGCGTGCGTATCCATGACACTTATTCAAGGCTGCTATTGGTTATATTTAGGGTTATGTGTGAGATGAATGGTACACTGCGTCATCCCAAGACTACCCAATGGGTTGACCACATCCTCAACATACCGATGGAGGACTGGTGTTCCATCTTTTCTGCGGGTGGATATTAATCCAGCAGAGTCAACTCTTCCTGGGAGATGCGTTCCTCCCAGCTTAAGCTTGTCGGCTGGTGATTTACCAAGCCGAACCAATTATCTTCCTCGGTTCCCACCTCCACCATTTCCACGTCCCGCTTTCATCGGGGGCGCAGCTGCAGCGACTGGTATGTCACTGCTGGCGGGGGCTTCGAGGTTCTCGGCAACGACTGGCGTGTCTACGCCTTCCTCTGCCGAAATAACTGATTTGGCTATTTCTGGAAATGCCAGTGCAGGGAGCGCATATACGAATAGAGAAGTGCATCCCATTGGTTGATGTGATAGGTGGGGAGAATAGGGATGAGATAGCGAGAGGCAAAGAAGTGTAGTTGAGGGGTCAGGAGGGGTCAGGAGGGGGTAGAAGACGGGGATGAAGAAGAAAATAAATAAATAGATCACGGTAGGAAACACCACATGCTGGTCTAGCTAGGGCTCTCTCCCGAGGAGCTTACCGGATACCCTCTTCAGTGCGGGGGCAAAATAAGAGGTAATGGAGGACATGTTTTTATCCATCCCCTTCACCTCCTTTCTTATCTACACCGTGTTTGGGAGAAGAACTTCCAAGGTAAGCATGAGAGCACGAATAAAAAAGTTTACGACTCTAATATGGTAGCATGTGGAAGGGGGCAAAAAGGAAGAGCTTCCATGGGTTTCGGAGCCAACCTGAGCACCCCCTAGACCAGTGGCGTAGCGTGATAAACGGACAAAGGTGTCTTTGTCTAGCCTTTCTGGTCCACCACCCAAGTACAGCCTCCTTGACCACACCTCTCACCATTGTCCCCTCTTGTCTCACCTCCACTAATTCCCTCCCCTCAACCATCCCTCATTACCTTCCATTTCATCTTATCCATACCACCACCTCCATCTTCCCTCTGCACTTCACCCAGATTTGCTTCCTTTCAACATAGGTCACATGACTCCTGGTCTCACCCTTCAACCACTCCCATAATGCACTGGTCACTTTGACCCTTCCCCCCAAACCCTCTGGCCACTCCCCTCGGACACCTGACCCCTCCCACAGTGGGTGGGTGTGCCATACACTATACCTGCTGCAGTTGCTCCAGTGATTTCTTCATGACCACACCCCCTGCCACAAGGGAATACTTCAAACCATCCACCACACTGCCACTGGAGAGTTTGTGCCAAATGGCTTCATCCACCTGGTCAATTGAGAGAGGTGACCATCAAACCCCTCCCTCCCGTGTACTCTGGATGAAGAGCCTCACCTCCTCTGGGACGTGGGACCTGCCAGCCCTGGCTAGGATCACACCTGTGGCTCCTTCAGCCACTGATGACATGGCTTCCATGAGCTCACACCAGCTCTCCTGAACTGGGAACCTAAACCATTCTCTGTTTAGTGCACACCCACCCAAGATTACTAAGCTATAGCATTCTTTATTTAGTGCACACTGCTACATATTACCACGCATTCTGTTAAGTGCAGACTTTCAAGATACCAAACATTCGTGTCTGCGTACATTTACAAAATGGTAAACTGTAACTTTAATTATATCCCTCCAGACAGTCACCAAGGTTACTGCAAGGGTAATAAAACCCCACCTTGAATCTTCGCCCCAAGTTTTCAAGTAGGCACTCCAGCACTTGAAGCTGATCCAGAGTGGATGCCTGTCTGAGAAGTGTTTGTGAACAGAGCTGTCCTTCCCTGAGCTGAAGATACATGCTCTAGTGTGGCCTGGGGAGGAGAGGGGAGGGAGAGGAGGGAAGGGAGAGGAGAGGAAGAGGGAGAGGAGTGACCAGGAAGGGGAAGAGGGGAGAGAAAGTGAGAAAATATATGGAGTATAGAGTATATGACAAAGACAAGGAGGAGTACTTACCTCCACTGCAAACTGGTTTAGCAGGATTGCCTGGGTCTGATAGAGGATGAGCAGGTTCAAATCATCTTCACTGAGTGTCAGGTGCTATCCATTTAGAACGAAGCAGTCAGCCAAATGATTGGGAGTAAGAATAGAAGCAATGATGTCATTATAGGACAGATCACTACATGTATATTGTTAATGTGTTGTGTGTATGTATATGTGGGACAGTGCCCGCGAAAGGGACCTAGTGTATTTATATAAAACGATGTAAAATTTTGTTCATATAAAACTGATATAACTTCCGAACGGTTAGCGCTATCGACTTGCTATTTTCACCACCTCATACGTCACCATTTCTCTATGGTAAAATGCATTTTGGAGTCTTGGACAATATCCGTGCCTACGTTCCTACGCGCGATACCCCCTGGGGTTCAAAACTACCATATCTTCGTGTAGGAGCGGTCAAATCGCTTCAAATTCGGTATGTAGGTAGAGAGGTCCTATACCTATCGATTTGTTCTGTTTATGCCATCTGTTACGGAGATACAGTTGAATAAACTACGTGCACGTTTTCCCGCTTGATTCGCGCCCAATGTAATATCCCCGCCTCCCCATACATTGAGCGGGAGCGCAATTTGCCCAAATCATTGGCGCGAAACGAGCGCGAAAATGTGCACGTAGTTTGTTCAACTGTATCTCCGTAACGGATTGCATAAAAATTAACGAACAGAACAAATAGATAGATATAGGACCTCTCCACCTACAAACCGAATTTGAAGCGATTTGATTACTCCTACACGAAGATATGGTAGTTTTGAACCCCAGGGGGTATCGCACGTAGGAACGTCGGCACGGATATAGTCCAAGACTCCAAAATGCATTTTACTGTAGAGAAATGGTTTTTGTAGTATGAAGTGGTGAATGAAATAGGATGTCGATAGCGCTAACCGTTCGGAAGTTATATCAGTTTTATATGAACAAAATTTTATATCGTTTTATATAAATACACTAGGTCCCTTTTCGCGGGCACTGTCCCATGTAGTGTTTTATGTACGCATGTACAGTGTATTTACTAACCAGTGCCATGCTTTTGAATGGGAACTAACTCCATGCTACAATTGATTTTTAGTGTATGCTAAAAGATAAACATAATATACAGACATGGATCAAATTAAACAATATACATTATACATTGCTATACATGTTTTATTTTGTAAATTCCATATAAAAAATCAATAATTATTATGTTTTTAGTTTTGAAATTCAAATTAAATTTCAAACCTCAAACATTATATACACATGTACATGTGAGCTTATACTATACATGTATTAGTTTATTAAATTTCGTATTCAAAGAGTACTAACTAATGTAGTTATATTCATTAACTAATTGATTGCTTCTTTAATCAATATGGACTACTATTTGCCTAGTCTGTTTTAGCTAAATTACTTTTTATATTCAGTATACAGTAATGTATGTATGCATGTGTGTATTTATATTCATACACATCATTATGAATGCATCCGTTGGCACATATGTGTACGATGTGTGTGTACATGTCGTATGAGTACATCGATGTACACATACATATGTATGTGTGTGTGTTGTTACCTTTTCAATGATGTGGAGGAGTGCTCTACGTGTGTCCACAGTGTGGGAACTGTCACTACAGTGAGGGTCTGATGATGGCCAACACCTGACCACTGGAGACCAGCCTGCCGCTGGAGGGAGGAATGGGGAAGAGGACCACGTGTAGAGGATCCGGTTGGTGTCAGGTCAGGGGAGGGGAGGAGTGTGTGGAGTGTGAGGGAGGGGGAGGAAGTGTGAGGAAAGGGAAAGGCCAACTGCATCCCACACACAAGGCTTCACCTTTCTTGTTCGTGCTGCCTAACTGATGAAATCACTGTTTCAATCTTACACAGGACATCTTGTGGCTCTGAATCAGTGTGCCTAAGTGTGTTCCAGAAAAAGCATTATCACAAATGAGCACACATTGATATGACATTGATAGGTGATGAGGTTGAGGGTACACCACACCCAGACCACACACCCTACCTTAGTTCCTCCAATGCATGGGACAGAGGCCTCCTGGACGAGGCTGAGCACAGACATGGTGGGGGCTGACCTTGTTGTGTCACATCCAACACTGTACCCACCACATCCAGCCTGAGTCCAGACGCCACCACTCTTGCTGCACACAGCATACACCTAGAGGATACACAGGAGGTCCACAATGAAGGAAATATTCACCACAAGTCGTTTTATCGGTGGTTATTGGCCATCAATAACCAGTGCATTAATGTGCAGTTATGTACTGTATACAGGACAAGATGTCTGAAAATTCAACCACAAATAGACTGGTCATTATAACCAGTTGAAATATTTAGGAAAGAAATTCTGATAATCTTTTTAAATGAATGGTTTAATTGCTACTAAATGTGAATGTGCCAAACTAATCAAGTAGTCGAAAATCAAATATATTGGCCATTATTTACACTGTAGTTGCAATTTTAGGCTACAGTATTATGTAAGCAACAAAACTGTCATCATCACAACACAAACACCTCCCCATGCTAACAACTGAAAAGATTTGCTTACCTTGTCTGTTTGTGAAAATGAAAAATTCCAACTCATTCATGAAACTGCTCCATTGCTCCTATTAGTGGGACAAATACTCACATACATACATATATGGCAGACGACTGAAATGTATTTGTGGAACAGAACAATCGCTACTGTACTACAAGACAACATACTTACACATTTCAAAGGTGAAGGTCAATTATGAACTCGGGATAAAAAGGTTGCAAAGGCCCAGTTAACCTAATCAAAGGCCAGTTAACCTAATCAAAGACCAGCTATCCTAATCAAAGACTAGCTATCCTTAGTTAAAATTCCTACAAATGTCACACTTATTTGTGGGCAATACGAATCTTTTGCAGCAACATTACAACCCCATCATTGAGCTATTTTTATCGTGCAGCTATATACAGATATATTTGCATACGTAATTAAACAACAAGCCGTTACTACATATCAAGTTTCATCTCAGTTCATTCCAAAACTGAAAAGAACTACCACACTGCACTGCCATGAGATCTGTCCAAAAAGATGTACACCCTGATTAATGCACCCCACACTATGCTTAAACATATTCTATGATCAGGTGGTTAACATACAGCACTCTATGGTCAGACAGAACAAAAATGGTGGCTGACAGAGCACTCTTGAGGTCTCTTCAGAGCAGCTGTGTGGACACTACGGAGATGTTCCAATGCCATCTCCATGGCAATGCTGTTGTGACCCTCCTAGAGGATCCTGTGACCTCTGCAGAAGAGGCTCCATTTAGAGCCCTTCTCCAAAGCTTCAACAATCGACCCAGGAGCTCAATACGCGTGGACAATGGCAGCTGCTTGTGCATGGATAGAGAAAGGGATAGGATGTACAACACAAGATTCACATGATATTCTATTCATTTCCAGCACACAGCCTTATCGAATGCTAACCGTGAAACAATTATGGGTGGAAGGTTTATGAGAGATGGAGATGGAGGAGGAAGAGGTGGAGGGGGGGAGAGGAGGAGGAGAGGAGGAGGAGAAGGGAGGGAGAGAAGGGAGGAGGGAGAGAGAAAGGAGGGAGAGAGAAGGGATGAGAGAAGGGAGGGAGAGAAGGGAGGGAGAGAAGGGAGGGGAGAGAAGGGAGGGAGAGAGAAGGGAGGGAGAGAAGGGAGGAGAGAAGGGAGGGAGAAAAGGGAGGGAGAGAAGGAGGGAGAGAAGGGAGGGAGGAGAGAAGGGAGGGAGAGAAGGGAGGGAGAGATAGGAGGACGTGTGAGGATGAGATGGAGGAGGTGTAGGAAGAGGAGGAGAGAGGGAATGGTGGAGGAGGAGGGGTAAGAAGGGAGGAAGGGGGAGGAGAGGAAGTAAAGAGGGAGGGAGAGGAAGGAAGGAGGAGGCGGAGGTAGAGGAGGGAGGGATGGATGACATATAACTGCCACAGAATAAATTGCACATGCCATAGTTGTCCATTTTCTGCTGACCTTTAGACTATTGGGTGAGAGTAAAGTGGTCTCAGCAAATGTGTTGTAGCTCCCTGTTGACCCAGCTGGTTGAGGTACTCCCCACATGCTGTTAGCCGCTCAATCCAGCCATCCTGTGTGTGTGTGTGTGTGTGTGTGTGGTGTGTGTGTGTGGTGTGTGTGTGGTGTGTGTGTATGTGTGTGTGTGCTGGTTGTACATGTATAACATTTGCATCATATTTATGCAAGTATTAGAACATCTTTCAATGTTGGAGGAGGGGAGGGTGATGGTGGGGGAGGTGATGGTAGGGGAGGGATGGTAGGGGAGGTGATGGTAGGGGAGGTGATGGTAGGGGATGGTGATGGTAGGGGAGGTGATGGTAGGGGAGGGTGATGGTAAGGGAGGTGATGGTAGGAGTGATGGGGGAGGTGATGGTAGGGGAGGGTTGATGATGGAAGGGGGGGAGGTGGTGGGGAGTGATGGTAGGGGAGGAGGAAATGAGCCCATTTGAATGGTGAGAGCAATGAGCTAGGCACATGAGTATGCAGCATAGAATATTACACACCTCACATGCACACACCCAGCAGTAGTATTTGCAATCTAGTCCACACACACACACACACACACACACATACACACACACACACATACACACACACATACACACACACACACATCCCCACCTTGTCCTGTGGTTCAGTTTGCTTTTCCATCACCTGTCATGAACAGCTTCTCGGCAAACACCCTGAACACTTACCTCACTGACAGGAAACCATTGTCACATGCCTAGGGAGGACGTCATGTGACCTTACAGGACCACACCCACAAGTAAGCCAGATTGGGTCACCTTGCATGGGATCTTAGCAGCTAGTTTGGCAATGAGGTGAACATGGTGGCCAACAGAGCTGGTCTTAACACTGACACAGAGTCCTCTCCGTCATCAGTGTCTTGTAATCCATACCTTATATGGAAGGGTGCTCTTCTTCAGCTCCATATATGGTCATGGCCTACCTCGCACAGCAGACATGAACTTCTTCAGAAGTGACACGTGAATGGACAAATCCACATCGCCATTCTGAAGGAGGTATTCAAGAGAATAGTCTGGCGTAGCCACACCCTCGCGTATACACGTAGGGTCTGGGGAAATGCCTATACTGGACTTATTCTTCTTCATCGAAGAACTGCCTTTCTGTTGCCACGAGCAACAGACTTCGATATCTTTTTTTCAATAGGTGAAGTCAGGTTGTACACTTTTGTAAATGTATCGTACACAACGGTAACCTGTATGCCCGAGAGTTGTTAAATGGTACAAGGCAATAGGACATGCAACTTACTCTGATAATGGCTTGAGATATTCTTCGTGGCCGCTTCGATAATATATAGATATATTATCTCTGCTTCGATGAAGGATGTTTTCCGCCATGTGCGCGTGGGTGTTGTTTGCTAATTCTTAGATGCATTCCTCATTACGTGACGCAGTGTGACGTAATAGAACGCAATAATTGCTCATTAGAACAAGTCGAGAGAATTGTATACGCGAGGGTGTGGCTACGCCGGACTGGAGATTGTCGTAGTCTGGGGACCCGACTTCCTTTCAAAAGGGGACGAATGTTTTGAAGATAGTGGCATCCGTGTAAGATCATACTCAAGTGTTGTTAGGATTGAAGGTCTTTGGAGCACACGTTGTGGCGTGCTTAACAAATCGTTTTCTGATACTCTGGCCCAAAATACCGAATAAGTAATGTACGAAACCATGGACACTGTACCAGAGAAATATAATAGAGGGATTGGAAACTAATAACATGCCACCACAGACTTCAGCAATTCTATGTGCTTAATCCTTGCATGTGTGAATTTGCACCTAAGATGAACAGCAAAAGGGGCGGAAATTGAATGCTTTGAATAGAATTCCACAAAGCAATGAAATAGACTTTTTGATTCTAAATGAAGCACAATCCGTTTAGTGCTTGTGTTGCACCATTTGGTTGGCATGTTAACATTGGGAATTTGTCAAAGATGAAAGTGGGCGTGGGTCTTCAAAAGGGTGTGGGTGTGGGAGGGATATGTCCCCTCCTGCGCGAAGCGGAAGCTTTTGATTTATGTATCTAAATATTAAAGCATGAAAACTATTCTGGCAATACGTAGCATTATATTAATTTGTAATTAATTGCATGACAAGAAATGTATTCGCACACATGCAACATGTGGTTAGATACGTTAATAGATGCGACCAAAGTTGCCATGTGCACCGGACCTATCGCTTGTGGTGAAAGCATGTATAATATAGATATGAATGCTTCTTTTCGATCACAACATTACACAACATATGGATAAAGAAAACACAATTTTCACTTTGAGTACTTTCCTTGTGATAAAGAGATAAAAAGAGGCGGGTGAGGTTGCTTCCGGATGAATTCCTCTACGGAACCACAATATGGCTATTAATATGCACCTCACTAACCCATTCCAGGGAAGTGCGATTTGAAGGCCCTAAGCTCTGAAAAAATAATGATAAATAAGTTCATTGATTACTCTCATGTAATCCGTGAGCAGGTAAGGAAATGTCATTTGGTTTGGAAACTATTGATGACTGAATAAGGAAATGAGAAAAAATGATATGGACATTGGAAACCTTGCATAATTAATGTGGAAGTGCGGATATAGGTACTTAAGTTACACAAAATATGTCAACTAGTCCCCACATTGCAAATCCGAGAGCAGCTAGTCAATATTGTTTTTTTTTCTGCAGTTAGCTGCAGTTTTCTGAATGCGTCCATACATTTTCTATAGACATCGAATTACGCAATGACCGAATACCGCGTAGTCCTTTTGACGTCGACCGCCAATTTCTCGATATGATTTGCTCCAGTTAGGATGTGTGCTTCCTGTGACAAGCTGTGAGGTTGAGCGTTCTTTCTCTGCATTTCGCAGGGTCAAAACTGTATTTCGTTCATGTATGGGTGAAGAGAGGTTGTCATCCTTGTGTCTAATGCATATCCACTATGATGTACACCCCACATTCAATGTGCCTACCACGATCATCACGTGCCACCCTATCGTCAGTCAGCCGTGCCCAGACCTGGTTGTTTTTGATGTTGTATTAATGACCAATATGTACTGACTTAGCATGACCCCTTGTAAGAGTGGGCACTAATTGGGATTATATGTTGCAAAGACGGAGGTGGCGATTACACAGAGTTTGCCACTTATAGAATCGACACAGGAGTGCCTGGGCATGACAACCAACCAGTCTTTTGACGGAAGCATCTTGCAAGTCTCAGAGTCCTAGGTTAGCATGAATGTGACACGTACATGATTACAGTAGCTACGTCCGTAATAGGCTAAATGGTTGTGTAACTGTACAATACCGGAGCATTAGTACAAATAAGCAGGCCCGTAGCCAAGAAGTTAGGCGGGGCGGGGGGGGGGGGGGGGGGGGGGGTGGATCGATTAATACTTCTGAAAGCATTTATCCGGGGGCCCAAATACGAGAGCGGTGGGGGGGGGGGGGGGGGGGGGGGGGGGGGGGGGGAAGTCCGTCAGGTTCCCCTCGCGTTTAGCGGGCCAAATACGAAAAGGGAGACACCTTCGGGCCTAATGCATTTTTATAAGTACCATAACACGGCTGTTACAATTGCATTGAAACGCGCGTAACGTGGACATAAGGCCCACACCCACCATGAATGTTAATTACCTAGCAACATGACTAATTAACTCCCTAGCAACACATGCAATCCGGAAAGCAGGATTTTTAAAGCATACCTTTCACAATATCTACGATTTGATGGCACAGCTAAGTGCAGCGAAGCATTTGAAACACAATGATACCATTTTCATGCTTGTCTATTTATTCTAAAAAGAGCCATCCCGTTCAAAGATTAATGGCACAGCGTGGGTACCCACGAATCGCACGGGTTTGTCCGTCTTATTTGTTGTTACTAAAATGTTGTCATAGGAGGTGAAGAGGTTTGTTTCAGTTGTTTTTGTAGTCGTTAGGCTCCCACGCGCGCTCGTGAGTAAGTATTTTGTCCGCTGAATATGTCAAACTGCGCCGCCATTTGGATTTAATATTCATGTTTTAATCTTTTTCCTTTTCCTTGTCACTGGCGGCGGTACTGCAGTTGATCCATATGGGGTGGGACATTGAGGTAGTGCTCCTTCATTATGCTTTTTAGCTTTAGTTTAAATTTTGCATGAATTGATTCAGCTCCCTGCTCTTCCATTAAGCCACAGCCTGCTTGGTGTGTTGACATCCATGCACTTCACCATGTGATCCTTCAGGAGATGCATTTTTACAGTTCTTTTCATACCCCCAAATGTGCTGTCCTACCCCAGCTTGCTTCAATCACCTGTAAGGAGGTTAAGGGAAAGTTATGTACGCACATACTCCTTTAATTTGCTGCTGCATGGATGTGGCTAACCTGTTAAGAATCCTTTACCTATACCACGGGATTCCAAGCATGGATTTGATGGCAAGTCCTAGCTTGCTTCAGTGGAATGTTAATAGTGATCCCTGCATCATGGAGTAACTTTTCTTTCCTTTCCTCACTCAGTTCATCCTCAAACAAGATATCAGCATCCTCAGCACCAGCACTCAGCATGGATCGTGTCTTCTGAAGCTCATGAACACAGCACTTGTGGTGTGAACACTGAGCTCAGAGAGTGGTGCTCATGGTGTGGATATGCAAACCATTTTCAAAGGTTGTATATGACAGATCATTGTTAAATTACATTTACACTTACTGTCCCTCCTGTTGGAATCTGCATGCAGTTCTTATTAGCATCTGGTGCATGCAGGACTTCACTAACAAGTTGCATTTCCTGTCAGTAGTGCCGTAACAATGTGAGGCGTAGCTGATTGCTTTCATGCTGCTCTTGCATGTGCCACATGCCACCATAACATCATGCAGGAGTTGCTGAATCGAGCTAGAAGTGGAATTGACATCCTTGCACTCCAAGGGTGCAGTGGAGTGACAGCAGGGACAGCATGCTGCAGATAGCTATATAGGTGGATCCATTCCACCAGTCAAGTGGCACATACTAGCCTGTCACACACCCAGATAGATAGAGCATTCTAACTCATTAAAGAGAGTGTCTGGGTGGATTTAGCTGCTGGCTGTATGGGGGGGGAGGGCCATCTTTATTAATGGCTCCACAATTTCAGCATGCAAGACTGTTCCAGAATATGGCCTGTATTTGGGCCATCTATCCTTATAGACAGGCATACAACCTTTTGCTAGATCTATCCATACCTTGCACCCATCTGAACCAATCATACGGCTTCAGTAAGCACTTGTATGTGCGCTTCTTCTTTTGTACCGGTGTCATAGGGTATACGGTCCGGCCCAATTTTCGGTCCGGCGGACCGTATTCCCTTAGGGAATACGGTCCCCCCCCAGACCCAACTCCCTAGGGAATACGGTCCGTCTAAAAAATTGTACATCCAGGGAATACAGTCCGGGGGAGGAGGCGGACTCAATTCCCTGATAGAATGGAGATTTGATTTTGACGACCCAGTTTATAGCGTGTATAATTAAAAAGAGAAATCGATTCTCACCGAAATCGACAAGCACAGGACAGAAGTTCTAATTGATAATGAACGTAAAAGGAGAAATCGATTCTCATCGAAATCGCAACCGTTATGAAAACAATTTAAACACAGGACAGAAGTTCTAATTGATAATGTCATAATGAAAACAATTTAAAACCAAGACAGAAGTTCTTTCACGACATCATGTAATTTATAATGAAAGCAATTTAAACTCAAACAGAAGTTATATAATGAAACCAAGATAGAAGTTCTTTCACGACATCAGATGTTTAATGTAATGAATAGCTGATTGTTCGTACGATGTTTCTGGACTGTGGTTCATCAGACAGAATTTATATAATGAAAGCAATTTAAACTCAAGACAGAAGTTATATAATGAAACCAAGATAGAAGTTCTTTCACGACATCAGATGTTTAATGTAATGAATAGCTGATTGTTCACACGATTGTTTCTGTACTGTGGTTCATCCTTTGCAGGAGCGTGATCATTAGCTACAATGTAAAGAATAGCTAGATTCCTATTTGCCACCTCAAATGATTTTGACATCCTTTACCTCAGGGTAGAGGACATCCCAAGCAAGGGTATTTGCTTGAGGGCCCTTAAACCTTCATCTATTGCAATCCCGAACAAGAAGTGTTGGACTACCTCTACCTGTGCGATAAAAAACATAAGAATTTTTACAGTGCTCAGTCTCAGACGTTCATAACATAACCTATACCATTCCACGGCCTTCTTGTTCTCAGTCTTAGTACATGTACGTGACGCGCATGCACGTGATTTAAGATATGTTTAATCTGCCTTTTGCAAACCATGCACCATGTATATTGACAGAACGTGTACCACAAATTTAGCTCGGCAATGTCATAATATTTTTAATTGGTGATGTAGGATATGTAGGCACCAATTTACTAAAAGCATGTAAATAAGGGATTTCGTTTATTCTCGCAATTATCAAATATCATTTGACAAATGCTGTGCTTAATTGGTGCCTACAATTCATAACCAATTTTATACATTTCATTTCTCTCATAGCTTGTCTGTGAGTGCATTTTTATATGTGTAGCCATGCAGCAATTACGATGGTTCATGTCGAAAGCTTTCATAGAACATATACTGACATGTGTGTACACTGGAACACATGGTTGGGATTTCATTTTTCATTTTGTAACCGAACACTATAGCTAGATGAGCCAATATCGCTTGCGCGTCCTAATACCACTACGACTAGATATCCCCTATCACTGTAGCGTCTGCTAGTATCGGTCAGGTAGGATCTTGATGCAACTGAACTAACAGGCATACTGTTGGGGTGGATCACTGAACCCCAATCTTTCCTTCTACTGTCCCCTGTATAGATTCCTGAATCATGGGCGGGATAAACTGTATGGTGTGGTGCAAGGTGCTAATTAAGACTTGTTATTCGTGTACTTTATACGTATAAGTGGTATAGAAGCCGTACTATGGTATGGGCATAAAAATTATTGAGCAATTCTGTACATAGTGTTTTCACCCTCTGGAGGCATGGAAAGAGAAGCGAGTAAGTTCTATACAGGCGCCGCGTGAGGATTGATATCGACGATTGAACGGATTCGTAGCTGTATTTAATTATCACAGGTACAGGTAAGATTACAATACTATTTGCAGTTAATCGTTTCATGACCGTTACCCCGGTAGCGCTCTACTCAGTTTGGTCTATTAAACGCTCCTTCCTTACTTCGCAATCAATGAACAGACTACGGTGAACTGACGAGTGTGTTGGTCACTTAGATTTAGCGATAACATGAATTGCTGTGTTTTCTGGCAGTCTAAGTTTCTACTCGGCTCTAAACTAGTTGCGTCAGGTCATGTTGCAAACCCATATACCAAGACTTATGTTCATCTGGTCCCATGGGTACTAGTAATAGGGGGAGGATGTAAAACTGTGTGTTTCAAAGGTGCATTCTTACTAATGCACAACTGGAAGGAAGACTGGTGACAATGTGTTTCTATTGGAGAGAATCTGTGTGTTAATCTAAGGTCAATGTACATGTATCATGTGTGTTTGCACTTACTCTCAGATGATATATCCATTCTTATAGGGTGTAGATGCACACCTCTCCAAGGTGATTGGAGACCATGCATGTATTCTCATAGGTCAGTGTGCTTGTACTTACCCTCAGATGACATACACCTGTATGTATATGCACCTCTAAGACAGGGTTTGGCGACTGTGTGTTTCTACTGGAGGGAATCAATTTATTTAAGGTCAGTGTGTTTGCACTTACATGTACCCTCAGATGACGAAATGTAGGCACGTCTTTTTAACATGCACACAAAGACAAGCCAGACAGCTTAAAGACATGTGAGGATATAACAAAGAGATGCTGTCCCTACAAGATATGTGATTTTTCATTAAAACCTACACAAAGACATCCAGCCCATACAACACCACTAAAACAGCAAGTTTTTATTGTAATCCTCAACTTCCATGTGACTGCATGGCTTTTATCATATACAGCAACAAGTAGCTATCTTGCTAATGCTATTTGTCTAATACACAGTGACACTTGAGACTAAAAAGCAATATTAACGGATGCCGCCAAGCTTATATATCTGTCTGTGAAATTCACTTTTTGGCTGATTTTACAGGTACGAAATTGAGTACACTCAATGTATCAGCATGTCTCTTATGTTCATTTGACTAGTATCCCCCACTCATTCCTCTCTCATCCCATTTCTTTTTCTCCTCACACAGGACCTGGTGTATAGAGGAAGTATGCAGTCACACTTAGAGTGTGCCAGGTCGATTTAACCGCTAATTAAGTACCAAGTTTTTTGAGGGCCTATGCAGCTTAAAGCTATGTGTCCCTGTATCTCTTCTCATCTCCCTTCCTTTTCCTACCTCCTCCCCCTCTGCAGAAAATCTCTGGGCACACGAACAGCGTTATTTGTCTGTGAAATTCACTTTTTATCATGTACATGATTGAAAAACACTTATGCATCATTCTCTAAACAATAATGGCTGAAGTATTTTCTTTTTTACAGGTACGAAATTGAGATTTATCCAGTACCCTCATCTCTCTTATGTTCAGTTAACTATTATATATTTTTATTTCTTTAATCTTTATTTCTACTTTGTTTGCACTACGATTTGATAATATAAACAGTGCTGCATGTACAGTTGCCGACCTGCATGCGATCCTTTTCGAACCAAATGGAAACATATATAAATAGTAACAAGACAGACCGAAGAAAAAGGTTAATCAGTTGTTACAGAAGCTGCATACATGTATATAGTTGGCGACCTGTGATCATTGTGGCTTTTGATTTTCGAACCAAATGTGCTGTTACAGACCGAATTGAAACTGCATACATAGTTGACGACTTACAGCTTTTGCTTTTCGAACCAAATGTTACGTGCATGCAAGGGTTGGAAATACATTTCAAACCAGGGAATACGGTCCGGGGGGGGACTCAATTCCCTAGGGAATTGAGTCCGGTTAATTGGTTTTGTACAACCAGGGAACTCGGTCCGGGGGACCGTATTCCCTAGGGAGTTGGGTCCGGGGGGGACCGTATTCCCTAAGGGAATACGGTCCGCCGGACCGAAAATTGGGCCGGACCGTATACCCTATGACACCGGCTGCAATCTTAACACCAATTGGCACTTGCTGCAGAACATTGGTGGGTGGATCTCAGGGCAGTCTTTGGATACGTCAATTTCTCAGTGAAGCTAGTGCACTTGTATGCACGCGTGTGGCGTTCTAGCTTAGCAGATAATACCGCCTGCTTCCTCACTCTTTGTTTAGCTTGCACCCACAGACCCGGCATAGGTCTTCCAATTTACAGCTAAGAAACAGTTTGTGGTTTGTTTCATTGTACGGCCTATATAGGGCGCGTGGGAGCCTGTAGTATTCATAGCATGACTAACCATTCTTTGAACTTCACTTCTTACCTTTTAACATGGAGCTTATAAGGCGGGATTTGGAGAAAAGTAGCAACCAAATCGTCGAATTATAGAAATAAGTATCGCGATGCGCAACTTTTAGTGTATATTGAGCCGATGTGCTTTTCTTTGCGCATACGCAGTATGGGATTAGTAAGTGGTTGTTTTATAGCTAGCATCGATAGGATTTTGCATTACTGTAACGGGCTTTGCATAAACTGCCTCCTTTAGATGTTAGTTTTATAAGTACGCCATATTTGTCAATACCGTAATTCGGTTTATTCAATCTAATTATAAAACCTATTGTCACGGACGAAACAGCCGTGACTAGAAGAGGCGGAACTCAAGCATCGAACGGGGGAGGGGTGATCCCCCCCTGGCTATGGGCCTCCTCCTCCCCTCCCCTCTCTGTTCATGTCCTCCTCCCCTCCCCTCTCTGTTCATGTCCTCCCCTCCTCTTCCTGTTCATGTCCTCCTCCCCTCCCCTCCCTGTTCATGTCCTCCTCCCTCCCCCCTCCCTTTCTACCATTCCTCTTACTTCCTTATTCCGCCATTTCCCTCACCTTCCCTTTACCTTCCTCTCCTTGCCTCCACCTCTTTGTCCTCCTACATCTCTTCTTTCAGGGATTGGATCTCATTCACCATCACCTCAAAACCCTGTACACTCTGGTTTATCAAGTGAGGCATGTCTGCCTTGATGGCAATCCGTTGTAATCGATTTGCTGTTCTGGTCTTATCCAGTGTAAATGCAACTCAACAGTCACTTTGTCTCAAGTGGAGTCTATCATGTCAGACCTTGAAAAACTTCATAGGATTACAAAGGAGGTACATGTATCTAATCATAGCTTTGATTTGGCTTCCCTGTTTTGGGTTCACTTGAGTTCCATTACTTTGCATTGGGATTGTATAAATAAACCATTGGGAAGCAGCAGCTACAAGTAATAAGCCACAGGCAACATATGTTTACAATTGCAGAACAGAGGTTCTTGTACGTATCACGGCAAATTGTGTCCCGCCATATCAAGTGCATGTAGGGACCTCTCTATTTACAAACCGAATTTGAAGCAATTTGATTACTCCTACCGAAAGTTATGGTAGGTTTGAACCCGGTGGGGTATTGGACGTTGCGATACTTGCACAGTCAAGTGCAAAACCCCCAAAATGTATGAAGTGTTGAAAATAGGAAGTCGATAGCTTTAATAATTCGGAAGTTATAATGAATTTTTATAACTTTAATGGGACAGTTTCCGCCCCACGGTTAAAATGTTATAAAAATGCATCGCGTTTGAATCGCTATAAATTCCCAACGGATAACGCTATCGACTTCCTATTTTCAACACGTCATAGCGCAATGGTGTAGTATGAAGTGTTGAAAATAGGTAGTCGCTAGCGTTATCCGTTAGGAAGTTATAGCGATTCAAACGCAATGCATTTTTATAACATTTTAACCGTCGCGGAAACTGTCCCATTTAATACAGTCATGTATTATATATATGCGATGGGCCGTTTTCGTGGAAACTGTCCCATATACATGTACATGCATGTACATACACATATGGGGCAGAGAAAACATGGTAGTTTTCAAATGTTATAGTTGACACAAATCTTATGCACCTCAACTTAAAGTCGGACTAACTGTTGCAAGTTAAAAGTGTGGAATCTTTAATAAGTCAATGGGAAAGGTCAATAAAGTGCATACCGCCAGTGTATGACTGCTATTGTACATTTGATGCTTCCACCATTTGTACCAGACTTGACCATACATGTAGATAGTTTAGAGATCAATGACGTAACCTCACTATGTGTAAGCTCTTATCGACATGAACAGAGAGGGGAGGGGAGGAGGACATGAACAGGGAGGGGAGGGGAGGAGGACATGAATAGGGAGGGGAGGGAGGAGGACATGAACAGGGAAAGAAGGAAAATATGGATGGACAAAGACTCTCTCTTGTGACACCTTTATTCCATTGTCAATGCCTAGAGTAAGTGCATTGTCCACCTAACAGGGACTTTAACACAGAAGACTCATCAATATCTCATATTACAAATTGTGCAAAGAAGCTATGAGGACCTCATGCCGTGTACAATCCCGTGTATTTATTGCTTGTACTTGAGTTTAGGCAGTACAGAAGTGTAGTACAGAAGTGTAGTACATATTCACTACCATGATTTGTACATACAGCTGCACATCCAATTGCAAATTGTTGGAGACAATGGGACCACTGTAGTTATTTAGTGGTCATTAGAGTTGGGTCATCATTTTGTGGGAAAATGGATTCTGATTCCTTCTGGTCTTAGTGCCCAGTCCCCAGACCTACCAGTCTAGAATACTGCTCTATTTCCCCTGCTCTCTCCTGGTATGATGACATCACTGGTCACTTGAGCCCTGGAGTACACAGGCCAGCTTGGTCAATGCAGGTCTGATAAACCCACCACACCCACACCCACACACACACACATGCAGTCACCCCCCCCCCCCCCCCCCCAAATTTTCACCGAGTGATAGAACCAGATAGAACTACATAGCTTGAGAGACCCAGGACAACACCCATCCATATAGCACACACACACAACACACACACACACACATACATGCAGTCATTCCCTCCCTCCTAGTTGTTTTCACCAGTGATAGAACCAGATAGATCTACATAGCTTGAGAGACTAGATGAAATGATTGTATGTAAGACAGATGAATACTAAACCCATGGAAAACACCCATCATAGCACACACACACACACACACATACACACACACACACACACACACACACACACACACATAAACCAAGCCACTTACTGATACCTCATACAAGAATTTGCCTAGGTTGAGGTGTGCATCCTGTGCACTGCTGCCTGCAAAGTAAACATGTCAAAAAGCAGAAGATTCACCACACATGGTTGCATGTCAATTGGTTGGTAATTTAACCCTTCCCTTGGCACATCATGCATAAAAAATGTGCACAAAAAGTAAGTGGCTTATAAGGCATAATTTATGCGGACACTCCCTCATGTTCATCCTGATAGAGGTACTTGAAGTCTGTACAACCATGTCTACCTGTGGTGACCACTGTGGTCCAATTGTGTGGGTTTCTGTGGTCACGGAACAAATGGTATGGCAAGGGTCCTCATGTGTGAAGTGAGAGGGTCCTCTTTCTGCAAAAGAGGCCATGCAGTGACATGCATACTTTGTACACGCAACTATACTTTTCACATACGCATATTTAAATATATCTGATATTGACCACAGGCAGACAAGCAGGCGATAAACAGCAATCTTAAAACATAGTCTGCTTATTGCCTATACAACATAAAAACAATTACCCAATACACACTATGTTTATGTGTGTAGGCAATTAATAACCGCCATCTTTTTAAGGTATGCAGTATGCAGTGACTGTACTGTGTTATCAAGAGTGTGGAGAGAGGAGGGCATGAGATGAGAATTCAGCAATGAGAGGGAAGAAATTGATGGGAAAGTGAGCCCACTATGTAACCTTGAGGCCATCTTTACAGTGGAGCCTCTAAATGCAGACTCCTGAAATAAGGACACCTCGATAAACAGGACACTTTAATACAGTCCCAAAAGTGTCCACATTTAGAGGCCACTGTATTGTTAACATTGCAAACAGGAAGGGCAATGGAAGGTGTGCACTATTTAGATGTGCACTATTAGATGTGCAAAGCATCTCATCACAACAGATTTGTTGGTGTTTGGCAGGATAACAGATTTGCAAGCTCTTTTTGGTCAGACATCTCATGCATTGTGATTTGGTAGCTTTTTTTTACATATTTTGAACAACACACTGAGGTGTGGTTGCATGTACCTTACAACAGGCAGTTCACTCCAGTCTTGAACCATGTGTGGTTCTTGTTCCAGACCCACCAACACCACACCATTAACACCACTAATGTGCATGTGCAGTGGTAATATGAGATACATCATATCGTTGTACACATCCACCCCACAGGTGAACCTCAGTGGAACTATTATTCATAGCACCCGCATGAATTCGCTTATGGTACGTACACCACGCCTCACAGCAGCTATAAAAGATTTTTTTTTTAATTTAGATGCAAAATTTCTGCGATACAATGAGCTCCGAGAATCCTTCCCTTGCAAACTCTGATGCGTGTGTCGAATGCACGATGAGCATCAACGTGGAGACTGAAGACGTTCGACTCACAGTTCACGTGGACATAAGAAAGGTTAGTGCTTGCATCTTTAATATGTGCATGCATGTCAAAATGAACTTCGCCAAGAATAGAGCACAACACGCCAGACGGATACTGCCGAATGCAGCATCGAATGTACGGACGCAAGTCCAAACCAAGGAGATATTGTTGTAGCGAACAACGCTATATTTCCTATCCACTATTATCTGTACATCCTCCGAAGAGTATAGAGCGAACTTGTGCTACTGATAATATGAATTGTAATTGTATATGAGATTAATACGTACATGTATGCAAATGTTCTGGCCCGGATCTGAGTAGTAGTACGTACGCGTGCGTGGACCAGCTAGCTACTTAGCGTCACTATCGCGCACTAGCGCTAATTAATCCACACAATCGAGTTAAAACTGTCGAAGTCGTAACTGTTTTGTTTTGATGTACGTATATATCCGAAATTACTAACTGTAGCCATAGTGTTGTATCAGCTACCGCTAATTACATGCTTCCACAATACCATGAATATCATTACGTAGGCACCAGGAAACTCCATGTAGGGGTAGTTCCACATGATATTCATGATGTTGGAATTTCTATCATCATTATGTACAATTGTTACATATTTTAATTTTAAATTATAAAACATGTACCAACTCTATTAAACCCAACCCTCAACACACTATGATCTCTTTAGAGGTGTTAGAAAGCTGATCAAATAAATCACATGGTTTCAAATGCTGCTAACATGTACACAGAAAATTGTGTCATTTCCAACATGATGATGATGCACAGTTATTGCACCACACTTCACCTGCTCATCAGCCTGTTCACATATGTCACACCATCACTGACAGTGAGGGTGTTTGGGTGGAACTGCTGAGTGGACAACACAAGACTTCCAGCTGCAGCCTTGAAGCCACCATCAAACAGCTGCTGTGCAACCTCCCTAACACGCTTGGCCGGTTGGTTGAGAGACAGCCGTTCAGAGAGCTCTGAAACTGAGCAGCTCAAGACCTTTGTGAAGAGCTCCGTGGAGATGTCTTCTTGAGGTGACTGCAGGTGGGCAGACAACTGGATGTAGAAGGGCAGGGAGACCACCAGAGACACTTGTTTCTTCACTATGAGAAGCTCAAACACATCCGCACTCATGATGGGGACAGAGGACTCCTGTACAGTGTTGGGAACGAGGGAACACACGTCACAGTGCTGAACACGAAATACAGGTTTTTAAATAAATGGACAAAGGTATCTTTGTCTAGCCTTTCTGGTCTGGCCACCCAAATACAGCCTCCTTGACCACACCTCTCACCACTGTCCCTCTTGTCTCACCTCCACTAATTCCCTCCCCTCAACCATCCCTCATTACCTTCCATTTCATCTTATCCATCCCACCACCTCCATCTTCCCTGTTGGCCTTCTATCTACTTGTTGTTTATGTTGCCTGACTGCTACCACAAAACCCACAAGGGCGGTCCAAGGTGAACACAACCATTGTCCTGGCTAAAATGAATACAATCAAAGCATCTTGCTGACCTTCACTTGATTGGTGAAGATTGGACTACTTGTGAGGGAGGGTGTGTGTGTGTGTGTGTGTGTGTGTGTGTTGTGTGTGTGTAAGTGGTAATGCCTGTGGTTATTTTATCTCACATCCATGGGAGGAGCTACGCCTCTATGTAATGGGCTTTATCTGTGTACATGTACTCTAGGCACAAGCGCTTCCATACACTCTTTGACTTGTTGAAATATGGGTTGATGTCAAAGTACAATGTAATGTGCTCTTCCCTAGACTCTATGGAGGAGCTTACAGCCAGTCCCCCATACCCCAGCTGGAGCAGGACGTGAGCATGGGTCATTTGCCCCCCCTCTCACAAACTGGATCCATCACTGAAATTGAATGTACTCTCTTGTCAGGATCAGCTGAACAGGATGCCCTTACAATGAAAGAGTCACCCCTCAAAAACTTGATACTGTTCTTCCTAAGGCCACACCCATCATGGGGGTGGTTGCAAAATGACTAACAGTTTTTGCTGCCTCTATCTTTTGTTTTCTGTATCACCATCATCTTTTATTAAAATGCTTGACCCTTGCACCCACAAATAATCCCTACACAAATACCATGTGCATGAAGTTGTTCACTTTATGGAGATATCATACATATACATGTATGTATGTTGCGCACATGGGGCAAAGGTCTTGCCACACAACAAAATTCATGACATTGTGCCTTTGTTCCTTGTATAAACATCCAAATTAAGATAGGATCAGAAGAGGGCTATGTGCACACACACACACACAGCATGTCTCAGCTTATGAAGTGGGAGGCTGAAATCCCATTGCAAGCATTGTTTTGTTCAGATTACACAGTGACTGACAGAAACAAAGAAAAATGAGTTTAATGACACCAAGTCCTATGAGCTTGGAGGTGATGGAAGCAATGGCTGCATTCTACCAACTTGCATCATGATTCGCTGCTTCTTCATCCTGTCCAGTTCTCGCCATCCTTTATATGTGTAGCCTGTATGTTTTAAATTACTAATGACATAATGTAATCAGTAGAAGCCTGGTGGGGGGGGGGGGGGGGGGGGGGAGGGGGGGGGGGTGAGAGAGAGAGAGAGAGAGACAGGAAGGATTGAGTAGGCAACACGCAACATCTATCAGTAACGCTCATAGTTTCATAGTTTCAAGACATTCAGTTGCTACAGATGTTACATTTACAAGATGCACACCATTACAAGGGATTTACTGAACCCCTGATTTACACATGCCATGTAACTTGCCATTCAGCCAATTAATCGGGCTGGTCTGCACCATTTACTATAACTGCATGGCATGCCATGTAATGGTATGAAGGGAAAACTTCTTTTTGTCCCATCACCAATTATATTCCGAAACACCACCCCCTGTTGCTTTCAACACAGATCCTCGTAACTAAATATCCATTCCTGGACCAATGGGACTGAATATATACATGTATGATCAGTCACATTGGTCCTTCTTCCTATGCATGGGTAAAATGCAACCATAGGTGGGTTCAAAAGTAGTTCTGGAAGAGTTCAAACTCTGCACATACATGTACATACATGTATGTGATTGCCTGCAGAAACATACTACACACACACACACACACACACACACACACACACACACTTGCATTGTAGCTTTTTCCTCTTACTTACACACCTAGATCAGTTATAACGGCATACACTTACACTGGTACATGCATTACGTCACAAGCACCATACGTATACATGCACCATACAGTAAAAGCATATACATGTGTTGGAGGCAAAATATACAGTTTTATTCGCAATACATAATCGATATGCTACTGCTAAACTATACTACAACAGCGTAATACATGATTTCTAATAAATGCTCCCTTTGTGAAGGGCACTATTATTACATCCGATTCGAACCTAACTAATCACAGAATCACACATCGATATCGAGTACGTGGATGGAACCACACAACTACGCTTAAAGTTCTCACCTCGGATCTGCAAAATATTAGCGTTGCTGTTGTAATTTGATAACTAGAGGTGTCGCATGTACATGTACATGTGATCACATTTGGCTGCTGGTTTGTTTCTCAGACACTCGATTCAGCTATATAGGCCTATAGGATCCGCTAACATAAAAAATTGATATACGAAGTGTTGCCAGCGTACGTAGATATCTGAGCAGCCGGTCGAGGTATATGCAGCCTGCACTACCATTCTAATTTCAAGACAACGATCAGTCTACTCGGTGTAGAGAACACAGACTCGAAGCTTTTAGTATTCCATGTAGTTATGTTTATACGCTCATTTCCCCCCTGTTTACCCCGTCCCCTGGCCCACCTCGCCCTGTGCCTCGACTCCACCCGCCCTAGATGGGCGTGTCCAAGTTAAATATCTATGGCAACCCATAGAAACGCCATTTAAAAATGGCGCCTTATTGCACCAAAACTGGTTTACTATTTTTAAAAATGGTCCCCAAATTCTTCACGACAACATTCACTTTTTTTCATATATTATATTATTGGGATAGTTGTAGAATAGTTTTAGAGGGTGGCAAAAGTTCTAACCCCCTCTGTTCATTAGTTATAACTAATGGAATATCTTAATTAGCATGATTTTTTTCCATTTTGTGTACAAGTCTATGGAATATCTTATTTTCAGAAATGGTCCCAGAATTTTGGACGGTATGAGATACAAAATTTGAAATTGCCTACATTTGAACATCATTTAGAGTAGTATTAGTGGGTAGCAAAAGTTGCAGGTCCATTATTTAATTAAATAATAATCACGTTTGTAAAAACGCCATACATTCTCTATGGAACGTACCGCGGAATGAAATCCAAAAATTTACAAACCGCAACTTTCGTGACCGTTCATTTCTCCATATGTTTTATGTGATGACTCTATAAGCAATGCTGCTTGCAAGTGTAGTGCAGTCAATGAGAGCATTTTCTGTCTCCCCTACACATGTGTGTGTGCTCCTATGTCTACCTCCTGAGGGTTGCTTAGCAACACTTCTGCTATCTTTGGGTCTCCTAGCTTCTTCTGAGCATCCGAGACTGGCAGGCTACACACACAAGTTGGAATAAAGACATGACCTGTAAGTGAATAGGTCTGTGCACAAGAATGAAGACACACACACATACACACTCCTCACACATATACACTCCTACACACACACACACTCCCACACACACACACACACACACACACACACACACACACTCCCACACACACTTGCCTGTGATCTGTTAGAAGCCATGTGATCAAGGCCATATAAAGCTCCCACTCGGCAACCTTGTGTGGCTTGGCCAAGGACTGTGCAGTCTTGAACATATTGGTGTCCATGGTCCTGCAAAGTGGGCCCATAGGATGTACATGTACACACACTGTACCTCTAGCTAGACATGTGCCCACACACCCTGCACATGCAAAATAAGAATGTCCACACATGTCCCCCTGCCATACATATGCAATACACACACATCACACACAATGTGCACAACATACATGTGCACATGCAAGCCAAATATATTCACACCCGCATGAATTCGCTTAACACTAACTATTTACTTGGCAACTTCTCCTATAAAAGCAGCTATAAAAGTTTTATTTAGATGTAAAATTTCTGTGATACAATGAGCTCCGAGAATCCTTCCCTTGCAAACTCTGATGCGTGCGTCGAATGCACGATGAGCTTCAACGGAAACGTCCGACTCACAGTTCACGTGGACATAAGAACGGTTAGTGCTTGCATCTTTAATATGTGCATGCATGTCAAAATGAGCTTCGCCAAGAACAGAACACAACACACCAGACGGATACTGCCGAATGCAGCATCGAATGTACGGACGCAGGACCAAACCAAGGAGATATTGTTGTAGCGACATTTCCTATCCACTATTATCTGTACATCCTCCGAAGAGTATAGAGCGAACTTGTGTTACTGATAATGTGAATTGTAATTGTATATGAGATTAATACGTACATGTATGCAAATGTTCTGGCCCGGATCTGAGTAGTAGTACGTACGCGTGCGTGGACCAGCTAGCTACGTAGCGTCACCATCGCGCACTAGCGCTAATTAGTCCACATGATCGAGTTAAAACTGTCATCTTCGATCGAAGTCGTAACTGTTTTATTTTGAGGCACGTACATGTATCCGAAAGTACTATTAAGCGACGTTTGGCAGAGTGGTTTTGTAGTCTTGTAAACGGGGCCAATCAACACTATTTAACGCGCGAATCCCAAGTGTTGGCAATTAGTATGTGCAGTGTGCACTGCAGACCACTGCTTGATGGAGTTGTCCACCACAGACATTTATCAATCTCAATTCTGAGTGTTCTCTTGCCAAATATGGAGCGATCTGTTCTACCATGAACACGCAAAACCATAGATTATATATGCTATGGCAAAACCAAGTTCAACTGATAACTGCGTTTGTATCGAAAAGGTCATATGGAACGTTCTATGAGAAAATGACCCTTGTGGATTTTTTCAAGTTTTCAAATGTACTACTAGGTACTAAAACCCTCTACAAAACGGCTCTTACGCACTTAAAGTTGGACTATCCGTCATGAAGTACTAAAGCACTGAATTTTTAATTAGGCGTACATTTCAATGGCAACGGTCGGTCAACTTCCATTGCTTGTTCTACAACTAACTATACAATAATCACTTCATGACGGATAGTCCAACTTTAAGCACGTAAGAGCCGTTTTGTAGAGGGTTTTAGTACCTAGTAGAAAATTTCTAAATTTGAAAACTTGAAAAAAATCCACAAGGGTCATTTTCTCATAAAACGTTTATTTGGAGCTACAACTTTGGAGAGATAGATGGTCGAGGTGCAGAACCAAGATACCTGATACACTTCGGGGGCTTTAGAGGTGTGTTATAAGCAGTTGTTTCCCAATGTGCACCATTTGCTCCAGTCACAAGCTGTGAGGTTGAGCGTTCTTTCTCTGTATTTCGCAGGGTCAAAACTGTATTTCGTTCATGTATGGGTGAAGAAAGGTTGTCATCCTTGTGTCTGATGCATATCCACTATGATGTACATATTAATAGTCATACTGTGGTAGAGGAATTCATCCGGAAGCAACCTCGCCGCCTCTTTTCATCTCTTTATCACAAGGAAAGTAACTCAAAAGTGTTTTCATATGTTGTGTAATATTGTGACTGAAATGAAGCATTTATATCTATATGATACATACAGTCACAGCGAAACCATTACATTGAGACGGTAACGTCTCATCACGTGACCTTACCCGTCACTCAGATGTAGGCGGATACCGTTGATATCAATACCAACGGTCCGTCTGTGGACGGAGAGTGGACGGCAACGTCCTTCCCCTCCGTCGCTCTGTCACGTCTTTAAACGTTATAATCCGTCAGTCCGGGAAATCCACGGTTAAAGGCGGTTCGCTTTTTACCGCATCGTACCGTCGGTACGTAAGGTTGGATTTCTGGCTACCGGTACTACAGCGGTACCGCTTCTACTTTCTATCCATGCAGCTTTATCGTATACGTGCACCATCCCATTCACTTTTCTCAGGGTTAGTTCTTCAAAAAACCATATACAAATACAAATGCATATAAAAAGGGAAGAGCAAGTGTCAGTTTTGCTTGGTCTCCACATTAGGCAAAAAGCCGGATTCCGTTCTGTTGAAAGATAATTATGTATAGCATCAATCACATGAACCACAGAAGTACTTGCTTACACATTTGCGCCGGTATTGACAATCTGCGCGCGATGACAATGGCACAAACGTGGAGCCACTCACGTCATCAAACGTTCATCTTGTGTAAAAAGTCACAGATGAGAAAAAAAGTGAACCTTGTACATACATACCTCATTGCGTTCCAAAGCCAAAAAAAAATAAAGGTGGCTGGGTAGAGGAAATACAATTAAATAACGTACCAATAATACGTTACACCTACTAATATGTGTTCGCGTTACAACCTATTCCTGTAGATGGAAGAAAGGTGGTTGTGATATCTTCGACACCCCAAAAATGGCACTTACGCAGCACATGTCTTATCATCAGTATGTGGCGAATCAACAAGTTTATTCGGATCCATAAGTTCCACGCCAATCTTTGAACCTGAAAGTTGCTATAGAGGAGGACAAAGGCCGATAGCGAAACGCTTACCATATCGTGCTCTTTGCTGCGCTGATGCACGTTGTACTTTGGCGCCAAAATAGGTTGCGATAAAATACCATCGGCTACACCACTGTTTCCCCGCCAAAAACCTATTATTAATAGTCACGTGAATTGGTCAAGGGACAGTTATAGTTGAATTAACCAGCAACTGTCAATCAATTGCAATTAGCGAGCTTATACCGCTGGTTATTGGTATGCGATGTGTTGCCATGGCAATGAGGTAACAGTCCATGCAGTACTGTATGTGCGATTTAAATCTTTTATCAGCCTTGAAATTGATTCATTAAGGTCCAATACAAGAATGCAGAACATACAACATGTACATGGAATCAGTTTTAGTTTGAGTGAGGATGGAAGACATAATCCTTTATCCCTACACATGTAAAGAATGAACGAAGTACTTCTATAATGTTGCACACAGCCACACACACGTCACACAAACAGGCACACATCACACACAGGCACACATCACACAAGGCATACATCACACATAGGCACATATCACACAGAGGCACACATCACACAGAGGCACACATCACACAGGATACATAACACAGAGGCACCATCACACAGGTACACATCACACAGGCACACATCACACAGAGGCACACATCACAGAGGCACTCATCACTAAGGCTACAAACACACACAGGCACACATCACACCAACAGGCACAAATCACACAGGCACACATCATACAGGCACACATCACACAGGCACATATCAACAGACACACATCACACACAGGCACACATCACACACAGGCACACATCACACAAACAGGCACACATCACACACAGGCATACATCACACATAGGCACAAATGACACACAGGCACAAATCACAAAGGCACACATAATAAAGAGGCACACATCACACATAGGCACACATCACACAGGCACACATAACACAGAAGCACCATCACACAGGTACACATCACACAGACACACATCACACACATCACACAAACAGGCACACATCACACACACGCATACATCACGCACAGGCACAAATGACACACAGGCACACATCACACATAGGCACAAATCACACATCACAGGCACACAGAGGCACACATCACACAGGCACATGTCACACACAAACACATCACACATAGACACTCATCACAAAGGCTACATATCACACAGAGGCACACATCACACACATGCACACATCACACAGGCACATATGACACACAAGTTACACATGTTGGCACACATTACAGACAGGCACACATCACACAGAGGTATGCACACAGACACACATAGCACACAGCCACACATCACACACAGCCACACATCACACACAGACACATATAGGCACACATCACTAAGGCTACACATCACACATGACACATATCACACACAGGTTACACATATTGGCACACATTACACACATGCACACATCACACATAGGCACACATCACACATAGGCACACATCACACAGAGGCACACATCACACAGAGGCAGACATCACACAGAGGCATGTGTATATCACACACAGGCACACATCACACGCAGGCATACATCACACACAGCCACATCACACAGGCACACATCGCACATAGGCACACATCACACAAGCACACATATTACACAGGCACACATCACACACACAGGCACACATCACACACAGAGGCACACATCACACACAGAGGCACACATCCCACACAGCCACACATCACACACAGGCACTCATTACTAAGGTTACACATCACACACAAGCACACATCACACACAAGTTACACATTGGCACACATCACACACAAGGACACATAAACAGAGGAACACATCACACAGGCACTCATCACTAAGGCTACACATTAGAGGCAAACATCACACATGGGCACTCATCACACACAGCAATACATCACACAGAGGCAAGTGCACATTACTCAGAGGCATACATCACGCACAGAGCCTAGGCACACATAACACACAGGAACACATCACACAGAGGCATGTGTACATCACACACAGGATACACATATTGGCACACATTACACACAGGGACACATGTATCATAAACAGAGGCGCATATCACACAGAGGCACTCATCACTAAGGCTACATATTACACAGAGGCACACATTGACACAGAGGCACACTTCAACTCACAGGCACACATACACAGTGGCACACATCTCACACAGAGGCACACATCACATACACACACAGGCAACTGGTGCCATTTATAGTTATGGAGTCCTTGCTGTAAAGATTCTTTACTTGATGACGAATCTGACTCAGAGCCGGTATTCTATATGCTCTCCAGTCTGCCATAGTACCGGTACCCGGTACGTCTGGATAATAAGAAAGGATACAATTAGCTGCTAATAGCTACCGCTCAGCACTAGCTATATCTCGCGATCGAGTATACGCATATGCAGCTGCGCATATGCATACATAATCGGTGCACGTGTATGATATACGATACATACCTTCCGCTAGAAGCTGTTGTTTAGCTTGAAGAGAACTATCAGCTTTGGATGACGACTCTACTAGCATTTGGTGTTCAAAAAATGTAGATCTACACGTATTCCCCGCAGTGGTGACAGTAACGTCACTTGCCGCTCATTTTTTGAATTCGGAAGGAGTTACTTGTATCACGTGACCATGCGTCAATAATAGTGGAGGACGCGGTACCGTGCGGTAGCGTTCGTCGATTACCGTTCATAAATACACGGATACCGTCACTAAACGTTTCCGTGAAATTTACGTGGAAGTCCGTCTTGATCGAAAGTGACGGGGCACCGTTGCAACCCGTCTCCGGATAGCGGTTTCGCTGTGAGTGTGCACATTTCACCACAAGCGATAGGTCCGGCGCATATGGCAACGTTGGTCGCATCTATTAACGTGTCTAACCGCATGTTGCATGTGTGCGAATAGATTTCTTGTCGTGCAATTAATTACAAATTAATATAATGCTATGTATTGCCAGAATAGTTTTCATTTAGATACAAAAATCAAAAGCTTCCGCGCTTCGTGCAGGAGGGGGCCCCCTCCTGCACCCACCCCCTTTTGAAGACCCACGCCCACTTTCATCTTTGACGAATTCACAACCAATGTTTACATGCCAACCAAATGGTGTAACACAAGCACTAAACGGATTGTGCTTCAATTAGAATCAAAAAGTCTATTTCATTGCTTCATGAAATTAAAGAATTCTATTCAGGCATTCAATTCCGCCCCTTTTGCTGTTCATCTTAGGTGCAATTCACACATGCAAGGATTAAGCACACTAGAATTGCTGAAGTCTGTGGTGCATGTTATTAGTTTGCAATCCCTCTATTATATTTTCTCTGGTAACAGTGTCCATGGTTCGTACATTACTTATTAGGTATTTTGGGTCAGAGTATCAGAAAACGATTTGTTAACCACGCCACAGGGTCATTTCACAGGAAACAGGGCCACCCTTAAACCATCACCTTCTCATATCCTTGCTCAACTTTCCATATACATTCTCCCTTTCAAACTACACTCAATTACTGTATATATGTATACCCCAAGTTATTTGGTTTATAAAATGCAACCATGTGAATAATTAATTTTTTGAGTGACCTTTAGCACTTTGAAAAGAGATTTCTATAGGGTCTCTACACATGTTTATACAATATTTGCTCTGTATCATAGGTGCTAGCCCTGGCAACAAAAACCAATCCAGATTTTTATTGGTATGCATTAGGGGTTAAAGTAAGTTATGAATATGTAATGAGAAATAGAATAGCAAAAGATAACATCTCCTAATTGCACCTTTTTTTTTTAATAGGTAGCTCTTGACATTACTGGATTAATGTGCTCTATATTTTAGTGTGATTCTTATGCATTGGGCTGGGAAAACCTGTTTTACGTACAGCAGCCATTTTTATTCCCTTGCTTCTCAAGGTGTTATGGACAAAGTTGTGATAGTGAGAACCCACACTTTATACAACTCCTAACAGCTGTAAGCTGTATAAACGGTGGTTTGTTAACCTGTTAACATCAGTGCGTGCACCAATCACCTTCTCGCTCTGCATCAGGACACTCCTCCAACGCTATAAAAGCGTTATCAGTAATCATTCATTTAATTTAGATGTGTGATACAATGAGCTCCGAGAATTCTTCCACTGCAAGCTCTGAAGTGTGCACCGAATGCAAAATGAGCGTCAACGTGGAAACTGAAGATGTTCGACTCACAGTTCACGTGGACATAAAAAAGATTAGTGCTACATGTAGATCTTTAATATGTACATGCATTTCAAAATGAACTTCGCCAAAAACAGAACACAACACGCCAGACGGATACTACCGAATGCAGCATCGAATGTACGGACGCAGGTCCAAACGAAGGAGACTTTATTGTAGCGAACAACGCTACATTTCCTATCCACTATTATCTGTACATCCTCCGATAGGAGCGAACTTGTGTTACTGATAATGTGAATTGTAATTGTATTATGAGATTAATACGTACATGTATGCAAATGTTCTGGCCCGGATCTCAGTAGTAGCATAGATTATGTACGAAGGGATTGGAAACGGATCACGTGGGCAATACATTGCTATAGCTATAGGCCGATCCGCCGTCATCGTTGGAATGGATGACACCTTTAATTAGGTGACGACGGGCGTATTTTCGTTGTTCTGCCTCTATTGTCCTCAAGCACTGTGTAATAGTGACTACTTTCTGTTCCAACAAGGGGTACGTTTTGAATTATAGTGTTTCCGGGGCTGCATGTCTGACATCATTTTACGATAGCGTAATCTGCGACTAGCTTGGTTGTGGGCATTTTTTAATCACCGCGTTAGAGATAAAAATCCGTTTTAAGTTGATTCAGAAGCAACTATATGAGCTTCACAAACGACGATAGGTTAAATCTATTGTGTTCGTTGCGCCAGCGTACAAGACGCGAAAAAGCACGTTTTGATAGGGTGGTGGTTGTGGGCATTTAGCGGTCCTAGCTGTTGTTGTTGGTGGGTTTGTATTACTTTTCCCTAAAGAGAACTAAATTTCCAACAAACGACTGTGACAGACCAAGTGAACTGACTCGAAACGCATTATCTGTGCGTTGACGAAGACACGTGTTCGTAGGCGCCATTGCAGGGGGCGGGTGTAACTTGAACGGGCGATCTGACTCCCATTTCATAATAACTCTTTTAATAAATAGATCTTCCGGTCCAACGATGATGGAACCTGCTAATTGGTGTTAACAACCCCCGTTTCCATGGACCTGCTAGCTACGTAGTTTCACCATATCGCGCACTAGCGCTAATTTGATCAAGTTAAAACTGCGTTAATTTCATCTTCGATCGAAGTCGTAACTGTTTTGGACCACAGTTACCACAGATAGACCTCAATAAGGGTTGAAGTATTCCCTCGCTGCACAACTGACTTGTCGTAAGGCAGCTGGTAGGAGAACCCAGTGGCTTTGCTGGTCTGTGCTACTAGGTGTCTACAGAGATGATGTAAGCAGCTGGCTGGCTAGCTGGATATTGGCCTCCTGCCCAGAACACAGGAGGCTCTCTGTGAACACCTGGTGAATGGCATTACCATGACATCATGAAGTCATACATACATATGCACACACACACACACACAAAATATGCACACACACACACACACACACACGCACACACACACACACACGCACACACACACACACACACACGCACACACACACACACACACACACGCACACACACACACACACAACAGTACCTGATAACAGGTAGATGGCTCCACACAGGTGAACACCCACCCCCTCAGAGTCAGCAGGTGCTGTAGCAGGTTCCTCCAGAAGGTCTCCTGGGACCCAGATGATGGTCTGCATGGGGATGGTTCAAAATGGAAGGACACAACTCTCCAAGAGAGCCTTACTGTCTGCTGGCTCCTCGTGTCAGCCTCACCATCAGCTGCTTGGCCTCAGCTGGGCTGTCCTGAAAGTAAGGGCCACACAATGAACCCATGTGCACAACCTTACAACTAAAGACGTACACATGCAAATGTAAATGTTATGAAGCGTGTGTTGGTAGGTAGTGTGTGTTGGTAGGTAGTGTGTGTTGGTAGGTAGTGTGTGTTGGTAGGTAGTGTGTGTTGGTACATAGCATGTTGGTATTGGAACTGAACAACAAGATGAGCAGAGATGCTCTAGAAAGGCACACATCTAATACCTGAATGTTTCTTATATGGCTGATGGACTTCTGTGTTCCATAGAGGTTCAAGATCTCCATTGCACTGAAATGGTAGTCAGACCCCTCACCCTTCTGCCCCACATCTGTGTGCATTACCTAAGATGATCTTCCAACTAGTAATCACATTTATCATTCAAAATCAATATCAGAGTTTCACAACAGATAATTAATTGATGGTCAATGATAATTTGATTGTTGGAGGCATGAATAGTGAGGCGCGAGCACTGAAGGTGGTAAGAAACGAAATGATGCATCAGCTATGTTTTTGTGCCCTGCCTCAAAGCGGAGATGTTTGATTTTGCATATTGAAGGAGTAAAACCTCAAAACCTAATACAGCAGTCCGCCCTGAGACGGTGGAGCGATTCTACTGAGACAATATGAACATTTATTATGCACTTACATTGTTGCTGTTTTTTGGTACACAAGTGATTGAATTTGCATGATTCTTTTGCAATGAACATCATTTTCCTACATAGGACTAATTTGTGTACAATAAAAGTAATCACATTTGTCATTCAAAATCAATATCTGAGTACATTTAACTGCACAACTTTCCTGATACAACCACATGAATAATTTCATATTATACAGTGACTATATCATGCCCTCTATCACTTTCAATACTCATTTGAAAACAGTATACTACTATAGTGAAGCAATGTAATGTGTGTACAGGCGTACACAAATCAGAGCATTTGACTGTAGAACTGATTACCAAAAAGAAACAGCATTTGTTTGATGTACATACAAAACACACTATGTGGATAAAATTTGACTTATTGAGAATGTTCCCATCATGTTTGTTTTAATCACTAACTTCTACAGTGTTCTGCAGTGCTATAGATGACAGGATTAAGAGTTGTTATTGCAATTAGCCAAAATTAGCATATTCATGACACATTTAACAACAAGTTAACAACATCATAGGGGGTATAGATTTTCAAAAATTGTGTAAAATGCTCACTGCTGGTATGAGATATAATGCAGCTAAATGAAAGGAGTAATTTGTGTACCACTGTACACATTTTAGGATGTATGTACATGACCTTTCGATGAAAGATTCAGGAGCCTGTTTCACTTCGTCTCTGCTCATTTTTAATGCAGATGAGTGAAAGACAAGGACACAGAAGTTTGAGGCTATGCAGTAAAAAAAAATAAAAGAAACAACAGGGCTTGAAAAGGACTTCTGCACTTGATGCCTCAATAGAAATAAGACACTTTGGTTCTGCGTGTTTCTGTACCTATGTCCCTGTACCAAAAGATGGAAGCTCCTACCACAGAAGTATTATGGTCAAGATGTACGTATACAAACCTGAGAGCATTACCTGAAGGTACAATTGTGTTATACATTATACCTTTGTATTGTTTATCATTTGGTGCTGCATCAAATGTACAGAGTGGAGTGACGGATCAAAAGATGGCCTGCACGCTGTGTTTTTATATGTTGGATAGAACACAGACATCAGTTCAGTTGAACTGATGTCTGTGTTCTGAACATGTTCAGTGTATCTATGAATGATGATTTCACTTGGACTGTGTGTGTTCATGGGCAGGTAGTGATTTCAAACCATTGCACAATAATTCAGAGTGTTCCAAACACTTTGCAAGCAGGCAAAATTCACATGTACACAGCCATTTCCTGATCCATATTTTTATTTACAGTTGATGCTCTATGCCAACTTCTTACTAGTGTCAATATCTGCCAAGTATGCATTGGAAACTCCGATGATGAATTTCTCAATCTTCCCAGTATTCACAGGGGTAATGAAAAATCACTCCAGTAAAGCATAGTGCATATTTTCAGCCCCACGTTTGCCCATATTGTCCCTTATGTGATGATAGTCATTCCATGTACACACAAGGGCCCCAGACCACCTACAGAGGTGGCTAGCAGGGTGGGATGCATGGTACTGCTGTTAATTGAATTCATGTTGTTAACATTGCAAAGAGCAGCTATAAAAGTTTTATTTTTTTATTTTTTTGTTGTAAAGATGAGGCATGTGCCCATAGAGGATGGTCATGCATTCCTTTGGTTGTAGAAGTGTTTGGGGGATGGGGCAATGAAGCTATCAATGTACTTTTAACCATATCCAAAAAGGTAGCCATGCATCTATGTCGACCTCTAAATGAGGTTATATCAAATATGTACAGTCACCTCAGCCTCACCCTCATGAGGCAGAATGCCAGGGCAATTTTGGCCAGATGTGTCTCACCAAACACCTGCTGTGACTTTTAGTTATTTGTATCACAGAAATTTTACATCTTTAGAAATTTCTTGGCAATGTCGGGTTGTGTTATTATGAAGTGTACACAATTCTAGAACTATATACATACTACAATTTAAAACATAAGCACTCCTGCAAGCTCTGATGCGTGCGCCGAATGCACGATGAGCGTCAACGTGGAGACTGAAGTCGTTCGACTCACAGTTCACATGGACATAAGAAAGGTTAGTGCCTGCATCTATAATATGTGCATGCATGTCAAAATGAACTTCGCCAAGAACAGAACACAACACGCCAGACGGATACAACCGAATGCAGCATCGCATGTACGGACGCAGGTCCAAACCAAGGAGACTTTATTGTAGCGAACAATTCTACATTTCCTATCCATTATCTGTACATGTAAGTGTAATATTATAAGCGCAAATTTCTGGCCCAGATCAGAAAGGCGACCAGCTAGCTACGCAGCGTCACAATGTGAGCTGCGCGCTAGTAAAGTCAGAGATAATATATAAAGGGATTGGAAACGAATCATGTGCGCCATAGACTTTGGCAATTTTTACACTCGCAAACGTGAATCACAGCTACAAAAGGGGGCGGATCTTGTACTTTGAATACAAGTCTTGAATGCCACAAGGTAACCAACTACCCTTTTTAATACAGGCAGCTTATAGATAATCCACCATAGATTCATCAGGCGCTGCTAGATTTGGTGTAACTTTATTTATTATTGACAGAGAACAAAAATGGGCTATTTCGTAACTTGTGGGGGGAATCCGCTGATCTAGACAAGCAGTTATTGTCTTGTTTGGTATATATATATATACTTCAAATAGCCTATTGTATGCCCATCGCTTTAGTTCATCCTTGTAACCCTCGCACTCACAATTCCTATACCTTTACTCTGTGGGGGAGCCACGCTGTTGTGTTACGAAACCGACTGGTTTTGTTACATTATTTTGACAGTGCAGTGTTGTTTGGTTGTGTGCCCATCGCATGTTTTTAAAGGCCAAACGTGTCCCAAAGGTGATGGATGATGGATGGAAGAAAATTTAAACGTCAGAACATTAAGAACACTGAAAGAATCAAGGGGGCATATATGAAGCTAGTTGTGGATATTCCATGCAATCATGTTAAAGTTACAGTTTTAGCTCTTTATCCATGTCTCTTTTAATGGCTGGTTTGGTAGAATCTTTGTATTCTTTATATATCAGGATAGCTAGAATGACACTTCCTACATCATGGGTGGCTTTCAATTCAGATGGACCATCTATATCCATATCCAAGCTAGTATCACAAGGCAGTGGCAATGCTGCAACAATTGGAATGTCAGTGGTTGTCAATATTGACATGCTGTGGTGTATTCACACCTTGCAGAAGAATCACTGAAAGTGAAGATGTTCTGTTTTGTTGGTGCATCATCAGCACATCATGGGACAATGACTGCAGCACAGTCCTGCTGGCCAAGATGTGGTCAACAATTAGAGGGTTCATATGCTAGTGCTTGGGTTGAAGAGGTAAAGGTTGGCCAGCAACAAACTCCAAAGGATTTAGAAAAACACTTATTAAATCTTAAGCTTGCATTGCACATATATATTTGTCAACTGTCTTGTATTATGAATTATGTATGTCATATGATACATAGCTCGGGTCAAGCAACTTGTACAGATTCTTTCTAGGAGTGCGCGCATTGATTGGTTTTGATTGATTGCGCTTCCAATCCCTTTATATATTATCTCTGGTAAAGTAGTCCAATGATTGAGTTAAAAGGTGCTAATCTCTAATTTCATCTTCAATGCTAGTCATATGGTTTTTTTTTTAGGTATCCGAAAGTACTGGTATTGTAGCCTCGTGAAATTAATAGTACGGCTTGGATATTCTCATACCCTGACCAACCTAACATAAGCAGTAATAGTATATAAATTGTTACGTCCATAGGCATGGAGCGTCAGGCCCGGGGGCCCCCCGCCCCCCAATGCTTTAATAAAAGGAGCGCTACATGATACGGGCCCCCCAATATTTGGCAAAGCCCTTTTCAGGCGTAGTGAGTAGTGGTATTGGAAGAAGCAAACGGTCTTGCTGCACGTAGGACTGTGTAACATAATACACATAACCTCTGGGAAGGATTGATCTTAACACTGAAAACCTCCATCAATGCACAACACTACATCAGTAAGAGATATAAAGCACAAAAATGAGCCTAAAGGGTTATCTGGGTTAAAAAAAACAAAATATCCATCCTTTCACTACTTTCAAGCAGAAAAGTAATGGCTATGAATTAGCTTAATGTAAAAGAAAGCATCAGTCAAAATCATTACACATAGAGCTATCTGTTGATCACATTACTGTAATGCTTTGGCTTGTGAATGGGTGGGGGGGGGGGGGGGGGGAGCAAAAGTTTGTTCACTTCACCGCCCATATTACACAACAGCCTGGAACAGAGTAATTTTCAACATTAGCAAGTTTACCACAAGGATTTTGTCAGTGAAGGGCATTTGAAAGAAGGGAGGAATAAGGTGTACAGTACCTCTCATATGTGCTTAGTTACATGTGAGAGGGGTCATAAATGCCTTGAACGTAAGGCTCCTCAAAAAGCACATTTGAGAGAGGAAACGTAAGTAACTCTTCCGATTAGCCATAACAGAGGTTCTCCATTCTAGGAATAAGACTTTTATTAACAGATTGTGCACAGCTGTACTTGTGTGTACTAACATTAGACGAATGTGCCACAATGAGTAGAGGATCAAGGTCATCCCGTGTACATGTGTTTTAACCACAGCAAGTTGGGACCACTGGGCCAGTAACTGGATTATAGGTCATGCAATGCAGCACAAATTGTAGCAAAGAAAAGGTGAAGTTTTATGCTGCATTCATGTGATCCAAAATTCCATTCTTGGCCCAGAAGATAGATAACCCATCCTCTTCATTGCTCATAACTTTGGGCTGACCACAACTCTGGGTTGATACTTGGGCTAAGACCAATCCACCCCCTACTAGGATAAGAGGTGTGCAGATCAGCTGCCCAGACTAAGGCTGCCTGATGGAGATAAGAGGCAGGAGGAAAGTCAAAATTCACACTGCTGGCTTAATCAAGCACATGGCATGACTGGCCCATGGTATATATACTGGTAGCCAACAGCTGCATATGATATGTTTTTTTTTTTTTTTTTTGGTGCGGCTCCAGGGCTTAGCATAAGGCTACCAATTAATTAATTGCTTTAATCCTATTCATCATTGCAACACATGAGCTAGGCAAAGTATTGATATGAAATGAATTTTAAAGGTAGTTTTTTTCCTTTTAAATGAAAATCATCATCATTGCATCGCACTTCTGTTGTATGCTGGCTGGTCTCTGAGAACTCCAAACTCCATGATTTATTCCCAAATTGTTGGCTGGTCATGAGTTGCTAAAACTCTCAATACACGTCTCCTGCAAGCCCTGATACCTGCATCAAATGCAAGATGAGTGTGCAAGCAAAAGGTGTCAGCTACACAATTCAAGTGGAGATATGCAAGGTTTGTACATATGTGCATGCATGTATTTAAAAAATGAGCTTTGAATGTAATGATGAATTTGTACGTAGACTGACCCAATCACATGGCCATCACAATCGTCACCCGGTGTTATTGGATTGGTCTAAATGAGTAAGTTTCTGCACGCCTCTCTACCCTGGACCTCATCCGCCAAGCAAAGACATGACCAATTGTTTTCTTTTCTTTCTTTTTCGTTTCGAGCAACAAGAGGATCCAAAAGCATAGCTGTGCATGTCACTGTCTGCCGAGGTAAGCTAGATTCAGGAGATCGGTTTTTGAAATTAAGTCCCAATCAATAGCAGCATAGAGTGCACAGCCAGACATAGTACGTTTGACCACAGCCACACTACATTTGAAGAGAATGAACTGGGGACCACGTGTACGTTGAATGTGGTACGTATTGCTTGCGAGACTTACATAGAGCACAACCATCTGTATATTCGTCCTCCAGAGGTAACGCCACTTCCCATTGATTTTGTTCTCTGTTGCTGTCATTTATGTCACAATAAAAGTGGCCTGGATTCTGATGAGACCATAGCAACTGTCCAAATGAACACTCTACACTACATGTGCACCACAGTTAGCTGTAAACACTGGAATTCGACACGCAATTCGCCACGACTCGAGACAAGTCGCACGATGACATCACTTAGAACAACCCACTTTGCCAGAATGTTGTAAGCAATCGTGGTTATGACGAAGAGATAAGCAGGATCCAATAGCACACAGAGCCAAGAAAACTATATGGCTGCATCTGAAGGAAGTGATTAGGAATTTGTAGGTAGACTAGCTATGTTGCCATCACAGTCTCGGTTGGGTGACCATCACAATCATGGTCACCTGGCCCGATGTCACTGCATGAATTGGTCTAAACAACCAAGTTAACAGTGTCTTGTTTGGTAAGCCATAACTCTTACTCAGATCTTAGTTATCATGTCAGCACTTCATTGCAAGGTCGTAAGGTTTTTTGAACAACTAGAGGTGGTACATATCCAGAAGTCCTACAGCAGCTGCATGTGCTATTCTGTAGAGGTAAGCTAGGTTCACACTGTTTGGTAGACCAGTTTTGTATCTCATTCCGTACCAGATTAACCAGTAGTCTGACTATATAGCTGTATCCTAGTGCCCAGGTTATCAGGCCCCTCCCCTCAGACCAGGTAACTCTTTTAAAATTCATCATGATCATGCCATTATGAATACAGATACGATTGCACCTGGGGGCCGTTCATAAATTACGTCGCGCAAAAAGGGGGGGGAGGGGTCTGGCCAATTGTGACGGTGGCGTGATGGGAGGGGGGGGGGGGGGTTAGGATGGCGTGATGTCACATTTTAAATTAAAATTTATTGTTGTGGGCAACATTGTTCTATGATATGATGTCAGTATATTTAACTGTTACAACCATTATTGTGCAGGTGCAGCGACTCTATGTGAACAGGCAAATAAGGCCCAGTAGAAGGCTCCATTATACTGATCAGGCCGCTCAAATCTACAGGGCCCTGACTGAGGCTCAATGTATTGTTGCCTGTTGGGTAATAAAACGTGCGTGTATAAAATTATTAGACCGTTTGAAGTATATCAAGTATTTGTCAATTGTGCGTAGCGGAGTAGCAGATGGATAGGTTTTAAATTGTACTCGTTTGTCTTCGAAGCTTACGTTGAGGCGTTTCCGACCAAATCCAAGAAGCTTTGCCAGCAAGAGGTGAATGAGAAGTGGAATGCAATTAAGGATAGTGAGGAGGTGATAGTGAAGGTGGGCGGAGTGAGGAGGTGATAGTGAGGAGGTGATAGTGAAGGTGGGTGGAGTGAGGAGGTGATAGTGAAGGTGGGTGGAGTGAGGAGGTGATAGTGAGGAGGTGATAGTGAAGGTGGATGGAGTGAGGAGGTGATAGTGAAGGTGGATGGAGTGAGGAGGTGATAGTGAAGGTAGGTGGAGTGAGGAGGTGATAGTGAAGGTGGATGGACTGACGAGGTGCTAGTGAAGGTGGATGGAGTGAGGAGGTGATAGTGAAGGTGGATGTTCTGTTGAATGAGTTAAAGACCATCACAATGAAGCACAAAGGGAGGTTTGTTGAGTTTTGGGGGGAAACAGCCAACCCAGAGAGCCGTACCAGCTATTAAGAGCAGTGTTCCAGAAATGTCAGTAGTAGAAATTGTAGTTGCTGGTGATTCTGATGAGGCTCAAAAGAATGGACATGAGCCTGGCATTTCTGCTAACAGTTCCAGCTGTAATAGTGTAAAATAAAAGGCCATAGTTCAAGATGAATATCAGCTCAAAATTAACGTGATAAATGCGAACTTGGTTGGCTTATACGCACGTAAAACAGCTGGGACTCTAACTGACTTACAAGAAACAGAGCTATCAGATAAAAAGAGGAAGGTAGTGGAATTAGGGTCTATGTTAAAGAGAAAAAAAGACGACCAACGAAGGTCAAAAATGTTCAGAGATGATAGAAAAAAGAGATTAGCTGCAGCCTGTGCAAAGAATCCAGAATTGAAGTCTACTCTAAAATGAGGCTTGGAGGCCACGGTTAGAAGTTGATCAGCCTCTCCTTTTGCAAGCTATCCTTGATATAGCCTTTTATGGCTCTGCTGCTCATGAGAAAAGACAAAGTGACGTCTATAGGAGCATCAAAACATTGGATGAGCTAACCAAGCAGCTCAATGATGATGGATTCAACATCCATAGGGGTGGGGTTTACCTTCGCCTGATTCCTAAGTGCAGCTCTTCTTTGGAGGGAAAGGCATGTTACAACTGTACCAGTCAATCTCATCAGAGCACAGAATGATTCCCATGCCAAGTGTGTTGACCAAAAATTCTGTGTGTCCACAATCAAACACCTAGAAGAAATATCTTCCATTCTCGGGCCTAATGAAGTGTACTTTATTAGTCAAGATGACAAAGCTAGAGTATCAATTGGTCTCACTGCAGCTAACAAGCAGTCTCCTTTGTTGATGCATGTCGAATACAGAGTGAGTTTACCAGACCATGATTGGGTAGTCTCTGCTCATCCCATCTGTGTATGCTGGCATTGTTGTACAACCAAATGGTCTTGGTAAGCCAGAAGCTGTTAGCTATTCAGGGCCAACATACATTGCAATTCGGTCTGGAAAGCACTCCTCATCTACTGCCTATGCACATGCACTTGGCTTTGAGAGATTGCTTCAGCTACATGAATTTGATACTATAACCAAGTATGGACCAGACAACGCAGTGAAACCTGTCCTTGTCATTACTGTAGATGGTGGTCCAGATGAGAATCCTCGCTACCAGAAGGTCATAGAAACGGCTGTGTATCATTTCGTGCAGAACAATCTGGATGCATACTTCATTGCTACAAATGCTCCTGGCAGAAGTGCATTCAACCGTGTTGAAAGAAGAATGGCTCCACTAAGCAAAGAACTGCCAGGTTTAATCTTGCCTCATGACAAGTATGGTAGCCATCTCAATGATCAAGGGCTGACAATTGACACCGACCTAGAGAAGAAGAATTTTGCATTTGCTAGAAGCACCTTGGCTGAAATTTGGTCCCAGACAGTTGTTGATAGCCATCCAATAGTTGCCGAGTATATTGATCCTGAGCGAAGCCTGAAACCTTACAATCAAACGACCCAATTTGGTTTGCAGCACACGTATACGTACTAGTCACCCAAATGGTTAAGTGCAATAATACGAGTTGCTGCTCCAAGCCCAGAAGTGAATACTTCACTTTATGCCAGAAAGATTTCTTGCTCCTCCTATTTCTATTGTACAAACTGACTGCCTGGCATCCATTCTTTGAAGCAGTTTCATGATTATAGAGTTACAGTATAAAATGATGGTGGTGTAGTCTTATATGTCTTCTATGTCACCCTATATGTTCGTTAAGTCACATTGGCTGGGAATATCAGTCCCGATTTGTGTGTTTTTACAGTGTGTTTCACAGTTCGTATTAATTTGGAAAAAATTACTGACATGGTCTCAAAGTTATAGATTACTCTTGGTAGGTATGTGTATAATCTTTTATCTATTGATATTCATTGCAAAGGTTTCATAACACATGCAGTGAATGAGCTACTTTGGAGTGTGCAACATAATATTTGCTGTTATGTTTTACAGATACTGTATTTACGAACTGGATGTAAGTTAAACTAATGCAGTACACACTATTATGATACAAAATACGGCACACACACACTCACACTAACACCCACATATACACACACACACACACAAAAGTACACACACACACACACACACACACACACACACACACACACACACACACAAGATATGGTCACTCACTCAGTGTATGGAATGCCATCACATGCCATACCCAGCCACCTAGCTACCCTGGCTTACTTCAATGGCTGCAGCATACCTGTGCTTATTCGATGGCCACTTGATATTACTCCAACAATGAACAAAGGAAGACATCCCTTCCTTCCTCCTCCCCAGCCACAGGTTCTCCAGCGAGAGAATAGCTGAAGATGGTAGTATCCCTATGCAGGAATGGTGTGCATCAATAGGGGTTAGGCCACCATTATTGTGGTGCCGTGGACATGTTCAATGGCCCAAATACTGTCAAATATAGTTATCAATATCTGCAATAACTATTTGGGATTACATAGCTACCAGCTGGTTAACACTGCACACAGACCACCACACACACTGTCCTAGAATGGAGAGCATTAATTAGTGTAATATGTCTAGCCTGATATTTCTTAATAACATCTCCAATAACTAACTTGAAGAACGGGTCATTGTGAGCAGCTGTGATGGCATGACCCCTCTCAGGGGTGGAGCCCAACATGTTCTCCAGACTAGGGGTGTGGAGGAGAACCAGAGGTCAGGGGCACACACACACACACACACACACACACCCACACACACAAACACACACACACATGCACACAGACACACACACACACACATACACTCACACACACACACATACACTCACACACACACACATACACACACACACACGAGCACTAGTGATGTGGGAGGACTCACTTGTTCACATGGGCTACACCCACTTCCCCAGCTGTGTTGACCAGTATGAGGCACTGTGAGGGAATTACGGTGTCTGGTGAAGTGCCGTATGAAAATCTGTTCAATGATTAGCCACACTTACTGTGTTACTCTCTTGTGACATCACCTTTATTCCATTGTCAATGCCTAGTTCAACCAGAGCAAGTGCATTGTCCACCTAACAGGGAGGGTGTGGCTCTTTAACACAGAAGGCTGCATCAATATCTCATATTACAAAGAGTCCACACTATGAGGACCTCATGCCATGTACATGTATACTAGCTATCCCGTTTATTAATTGCTTGTACTTGAGTTTAGGCCGCACAGAAGTGTAGTACAGAAGTGTAGTGCGTATTCACTACCATGTGTGGGTCATTTGTCAATCACAATTATAATTATAATCAGCTGAGACACCAGCCCATCTGGGACCACTATAGCGCTCATTGGAGTTGGACCACTTCTTTTGTTAACAGTGAGTTGGGCCACTTCTTTTGTTAACAGTGAGTTGGGCCACTTCTTTTGTTAACAGTGAGTTGGGCCACTTCTTTTGTTAACAGTGAGTTGGGCCACTTCTTTTGTTAACAGTGAGTTGGGCCACTTCTTTTGTTAACAGTGAGTTGGTCCACTTCTTTTGTTAACAGTGAGTTGGTCCACTTCTTTTGTTAACAGTGAGTTGGGCCACATCAGTGAGTTGGGCCATCATTGTGTGGAAAAGTGTATTCTTCTCCACCACTTCTGGTCTTAGTGCCCAGTCCCCAGACCTATCAGCCCAGAATACTGTTCTATGGTCATTTCACAGCACCCTTAGATACAACATATTCTCATATTGAAGTACCATTTCCTATATTTATTCTCCCATAGGAAACGTGCAAAATTGCAATACATTAGTATTCCCTTAAGGTATCCGGTGTATGAGATACAAATATATGGATTTTTTATGGCTGACCTCTGCCTATTTGCAAGGATATTTCTGTGCATCAAGAACGTTATGGTAGGTACACCCAATCCGTGTTTATTTAATGAGATATGCATAATGGTTAATGTTTTTTTCCATGAATGTATAATGAGATATAAAGTACAGCACTCCAAGATTCACAAATGGATGGCAAATAACCCTCTCTAGCTATAGTGTTATTCTTTATCTGGGTTCATGATTACTTGATGTGGGATATCTTGTTGAAAAGTAGCAGCCATTTTGATTCCTCCCCTAATACCACACAACATAGTGTCAGGAACCCATAGATAGATCTAGCTGCAAACTTTGTGGGTTCTGTCAGAGGAGGTTGGACTATCAAGAAACTGAGTAGTACACAGGCCAGCTGGTCAATGCAAGTCCCATAACCCTCCCATACCCACACCCACACCCACACACACACACACACATACACTCACACATACACACAAGAGCACTAGTGATGTGGGAGTACTCACTTGTTCACATGGGCTACACCCACTTCCCCAGCTGTGGTGACCAGTATGAGGCACTGTGAGGGAATTACGGTGTCTGGTGAAGTGCCGTATGAAAATCTGTCCGACAATTAGCCACACTTACTGTGTTACTCTCTCTTTACACCTACACACACATCTACATACACACATCTACACACACACATCCCTACAGGAATTTACAGCTCCAACACGAGCTTGGAGGGCTTCAGTCCCAGCTCAAGGCAGCAAAGAAGCAAAGAAGCGGTTAAAGGAGGCAGTGGGCGTGTCACAGCAGACGACGCTTAACCCCTCCCTGTCTGCCGAGCGAGAGGGAAGCACTTCCGAGATGGCATCGCTGAGAGCACAGGTGACCGCTATGCAAACATGATGTGGGCGTGTCCTCATGAAGGGGGGGGTGTAGCCACTGAAGGGTTCTACGTGACATGTCTGGGATAGTGCACGTGTGCATATTTGTGCATGTGGATAGATGTATGTGCATTGACACACACACACACACACACACACACACACATACACACATACATGTGTAATGCATATGCAGTGTTGTGTGTGTGTTGGACTAAAAATAGAGAGATAAAATTGGATACACTGGAATGTACATGTATTCATGTGGTGCACAAGGAACAATAAAATGAAACAAATTGTAATGAATCTCATTAATTAAGTACACCCACACACACACACCTCTTGGCTGGTGTTAATTGATAGTACCAGTTCCAAATTTAGTTACCACCATATATCCCACCAACTTTCTCGTAGAGAATCTTTTTATTTACTTGCTTCATTAATTGTTTTTCTATGTACAACGGGTTGTGTGACGTCATGTGGGTGCAATTTGCTAAGACATGTAGAACTATGAACGAAGCTAAGCGATCCGATATCAGAACTTAAAGGCGGGATGCGTGTTTTAATCATCGTCCTCTATCTCTCTCATCTCGTCCTCGTCCACCTCGTCCTCTATCTCCTCGTCCTCGTCCTCTATCTCCTCGTCCTCTTCCACCTCGTCCTCGTCCTCTATCTCCTCGTCCTCTTCCACCTCGTCCTCGTCCTCTATCTCCTCGTCCTCTTCCACCTCGTCCTCGTCCTCTATCTCCTCGTCCTCTTCCACCTCGTCCTCGTCCTCTATCTCCTTGTCCTCTTCCACCTCGTCCTCGTCCTCTATCTCCTTGTCCTCTTCCACCTCGCCCTCGTCGTCTGCCATCTCGGACTCGTCCTGGACGTGGCGAAGGTGGTGCTGGACATGGCGAAGGTGGTGCTGGACATGGCGAAGGTGGTGCTGGACATGGCGAAGGTGGTGCTGGACATGGCGAAGGTGGCACTGGACGTGGCGAAGGCGGTGCTGCACGTGGCGAAGGCGGTGCTGCACGTGGCGAGGATTTGATGGCAATTGGTGGTGTAAAAAGCAAGTAAACAAGGTCTTATCAGAAGGGAAAATGTAATAGTCCTATATTTAGCACAGAAACAACACATGCCCTAGAAATGTGCTAAATATAGGACTATTACATTTTCCCTTCTGATAAGACCTTGTTTACTTGCTTTTTACACCACCAATTGCCATCAAATCCTATATCCCACCAACTTTCTCGTAGAGAATGTTTTCATTTACTTGTTTATTAATAAAATCTCCAATAACTAACTTGAAGAACTGGCCATTGTGAGCAGCTGTGATGGCATGACCCCTCTCAGGGGTGGAGCCCAACATGTTCTCCAGACTAGGTGTGTGGAGGAGAACCAGAGGTCAGGACCACACACACACACACACACACACACACACACACACACACACACACACACACACAAACACTAGTGATGTGGGAGGACTCACTTGTTCCCATGGGCTACACCCACTTCCCCAGCTGTGTTGACCAATCACGGTGTGATGTGTTCAGTATAGTCTGGTGAAGTGACATATGAAAATCTGTTCAACGATTAGCCACACTTACTATGTTACTCTCTCTTGTGACATCATCTTTATTCCATTGTCAATGCCTAGTTCAACCAGAGCAAGTGCATTGTCCACCTAACAGGGAGGGTGTGGCTCTTTAACACAGAAGACTGCATCAATATCTCATATTACAAATTGTGCAAAGAGTCCACACTATGAGGACCTCATGCGTACTAGCTATCTGTTTATTTATTGCTTGTAGGCAGTACAGAAGTGTAGTACAGATCTGTTTATTTATTGCTTGTAGGCAGTACAGAAGTGTAGTACAGAAGTGTAGGTACGTACTCACTACCATGTGTGGGTCATTTGTCAATCACAATTATAATTATAATCAGCTGAGACACCAGCCCATCTGGGACCACTATAGCGCTCATTGGAGTTGGACCACTTCTTTTGTTAACAGTGAGTTGGGCCACTTCTTTTGTTAACAGTGAGTTGGGCCACTTCTTTTGTTAACAGTGAGTTGGGCCACTTCTTTTGTTAACAGTGAGTTGGGCCACTTCTTTTGTTAACAGTGAGTTGGGCCACTTCTTTTGTTAACAGTGAGTTGGGCCACTTCTTTTGTTAACAGTGAGTTGGTCCACTTCTTTTGTTAACAGTGAGTTGGGCCACTTCTTTTGTTAACAGTGAGTTGGGCCACTTCTTTTGTTAACAGTGAGTTGGGCCACTTCTTTTGTTAACAGTGAGTTGGGCCACTTCTTTTGTTAACAGTGAGTTGGTCCACTTCTTTTGTTAACAGTGAGTTGGTCCACTTCTTTTGTTAACAGTGAGTTGGGCCACTTCTTTTGTTAACAGTGAGTTGGTCCACTTCTTTTGTTAACAGTGAGTTGGTCCACTTCTTTTGTTAACAGTGAGTTGGGCCACATCAGTGAGTTGGGCCATCATTGTGTGGAAAAGTGTATTCTTCTCCACCACTTCTGGTCTTAGTGCCCAGTCCCCAGACCTATCAGCCCAGAATACTGTTCTATGGTCATTTCACAGCACCCTTAGATACAACATATTCTCATATTGAAGTACCATTTCCTATATTTATTCTCCCATAGGAAACGTGCAAAATTGCAATACATTAGTATTCCCTTAAGGTATCCGGTGTATGAGATACAAATATATGGATTTTTTATGGCTGACCTCTGCCTATTTGCAAGGATATTTCTGTGCATCAAGAACGTTATGGTAGGTACACCCAATCCGTGTTTATTTAATGAGATATGCATAATGGTTAATGTTTTTTCCATGAATGTATAATGAGATATAAAGTACAGCACTCCAAGATTCACAAATGGATGGCAAATAACCCTCTCTAGCTATAGTGTTATTCTTTATCTGGGTTCATGATTACTTGATGTGGGATATCTTGTTGAAAAGTAGCAGCCATTTTGATTCCTCCCCTAATACCACACAACATAGTGTCAGGAACCCATAGATAGATCTAGCTGCAAACTTTGTGGGTTCTGTCAGAGGAGGTTGGACTATCAAGAAACTGAGTAGTACACAGGCCAGCTGGTCAATGCAAGTCCCATAACCCTCCCATACCCACACCCACACCCACACACACACACACACATACACTCACACATACACACAAGAGCACTAGTGATGTGGGAGTACTCACTTGTTCACATGGGCTACACCCACTTCCCCAGCTGTGGTGACCAGTATGAGGCACTGTGAGGGAATTACGGTGTCTGGTGAAGTGCCGTATGAAAATCTGTCCGACAATTAGCCACACTTACTGTGTTACTCTCTCTTTACACCTACACACACATCTACATACACACATCTACACACACACATCCCTACAGGAATTTACAGCTCCAACACGAGCTTGGAGGGCTTCAGTCCCAGCTCAAGGCAGCAAAGAAGCAAAGAAGCGGTTAAAGGAGGCAGTGGGCGTGTCACAGCAGACGACGCTTAACCCCTCCCTGTCTGCCGAGCGAGAGGGAAGCACTTCCGAGATGGCATCGCTGAGAGCACAGGTGACCGCTATGCAAACATGATGTGGGCGTGTCCTCATGAAGGGGGGGGGTGTAGCCACTGAAGGGTTCTACGTGACATGTCTGGGATAGTGCACGTGTGCATATTTGTGCATGTGGATAGATGTATGTGCATTGACACACACACACACACACACACACACACACACACACATACACACATACATGTGTAATGCATATGCAGTGTTGTGTGTGTGTTGGACTAAAAATAGAGAGATAAAATTGGATACACTGGAATGTACATGTATTCATGTGGTGCACAAGGAACAATAAAATGAAACAAATTGTAATGAATCTCATTAATTAAGTACACCCACACACACACCTCTTGGCTGGTGTTAATTGATAGTACCAGTTCCAAATTTAGTTACCACCATATATCCCACCAACTTTCTCGTAGAGAATCTTTTTATTTACTTGCTTCATTAATTGTTTTTCTATGTACAACGGGTTGTGTGACGTCATGTGGGTGCAATTTGCTAAGACATGTAGAACTATGAACGAAGCTAAGCGATCCGATATCAGAACTTAAAGGCGGGATGCGTGTTTTAATCATCGTCCTCTATCTCTCTCATCTCGTCCTCGTCCACCTCGTCCTCTATCTCCTCGTCCTCTTCCACCTCGTCCTCGTCCTCTATCTCCTCGTCCTCTTCCACCTCGTCCTCGTCCTCTATCTCCTCGTCCTCTTCCACCTCGTCCTCGTCCTCTATCTCCTCGTCCTCTTCCACCTCGTACGTCTCTTACTCTTACGCCTTATATTACCATCACCCAGGCCAGGTATAAACGAACAAAACATCACGATGAAACACAAAAAGAAGGCTGTAACAAACATAGTGTTACAAAGTATTCAGTATTGCTACACCTGGCCCTGATTCGCTTGCTATCTCCAGCCACATCTTCACGTGCTTCAGTTGTTTTCCCTGTTTGGTATGCTGGCAATGGCACAAACATTGATGACTGATGTTCCACAAAGTCAAACAAGTAAAGATATGTATATAGGTATTTCAGACAGCAGATCATTGACATGAAGGCCAGTGTGAGAGGTAGAGGATGTGAGTATAGGTGGAGGTGTGAATGTGGGTGGAGGTATGAGTATGGGTGGAGGTGTGATAATAAGTAAGGTGTGATAATAAGTATGGGTGGAGGTGTGGCATGTGAGTCTGGGTAGAAATGTTGTGAGCATGGTTGGAGGTGGGAGTGTGGGTGGAAATGTGAGTATGGGTGGGTGTGAGTATGGGTGGAGGCGGTGGTAGTGGAGGTGTGGGTATGTGTGGAGGTGTGACTATGGGTGAATGTATGAATGAGGGTGAGATGTGAGTATGGGTGGAGGTATGGATGTGGGTAGGGATATGAGTATGTGAGGGTGGAGGTGGAGGTAGTGAAGGTGTGAGTATGGGTGGAGTGGGATGAGTCACAAACAATTTCATTCTTGATGAAGGAATAAACAATGCTATGTTGATGAAGGATGGCATGTGACTCTAAATAAAGCCTTGTGGGGCCATCATAGATAGAGAAGCCTTCCCTGAATTAGGATGCGTGCATGCGTAGCCTGGTTCCTGAGCATGTGAAGATGATGGCTTTAACAGCAACTGCCACAACAAGTACTCGTACATTTGTGTCACACACTTGGAATGGTGAAACCATTGGTAGTCATACAAGCTCCAAATAGGTTGAATATTAAGTACAGTATTGATCCAAAGTCTGTTACATGTTTGTGTCATTAGTTAAAGACGTAAGGCAACATCGCACAAAAGCAACCGGAACTATCATCTACTGCCATACTTATGACATTTGCTCTATGATTTATGTTTTCGTTCATTCAACGCTCGGACCTGACATGACAGAACCTTGTGGAGCTATAGATCTAGCTCACTTTCACATGGTAGATATGTTTACTGCCTGCACAACACCAACTGTGAAAGAAAGCATCATACACAATATCTCCAATCCAAATTCTAAACTGCATATAGTTGTTGCCACCATAGCTTATGGCATGGGATGGATTGCCCAAATGTTCGTATAATCATTCACTGGAGTCCTTCAGGAGACATCGACAATACATGCAAGAAACTGAAGCTGTGTTATACTATGTTCCTCTGAAAGGAGTGGAAGGTTTTATCTTAATAAAAAAGTATTGCAAAAATACAGCTATTTGTCGTCGCCAGATTCTCCTTGCACATTTCATTGACAATGTGGAATCTGAGTGTACTGAAACAAAGTGTTCATGTTGTGATGTATGTGCATTACATTGTGATTGTGTTGCATGTCACAATATACACAATACATCTATAGAATGGATTTTATGTGCACTGAAAACAGCAGGCAGTCAATGGACCCAACCCCTCTTCCTCCCCTTCTTCCTCCTCCCCAGCCACAGGTTCCCCAGAAAGAGAGGACAGACGTGAGTAGCTGAATACGGTAGTATCGCACTGTCCAGGAAAGGTGTGCATCAATAAAGGTTAGCAGTTTACAAGGCATTTTAATATAGCAACATACCATTTAAAATCCCCATTTGAAAGTGTTAAATCAAGTTTACCCTAGAACTGCGAAGAGCACCTTTTTGTGCTTTCTAGTTGTCTTTATGCCGTTCAAGTGCGGAATGACTTGTGTAAACTTTAGTGTTGTAATTGATTATGATCTTCATTGCTGAGTAATGCAATAGACATCATTGCCTCTGCATGGGGCTATCTATTCATGTGTTTTTGTGGAGACTTTAAAGGCAAATGAAGGTAATGAAGATAGTGCTCTGTTATGAATGCATGGCCATTGTACAGTGTACAGTGTTATGTGGGGGAGTGTGTGTGTGTGGTGGGAGGGTCAGAATGAGCTTGTTGAGAGGCTGCAACAAGGACTGCTTGCGCTTTGTAATTTTCTGTTCAGCAGCAACAGGCACCATTTGCAGTTCAAGGGTTAACCCAATGGGGTGTGCAGTCATTGGGAGGGGAGGCTCATGCATGAGCTGCAAGCAAGCACATGTTCCACCAGTCGGACAGCCTTCATTTGGTGAAGACCTCTAAACTCACTATTAAAGTTATTAAATGTGGTGTATGTATATGTATTTCGCCCGCTCGTGTAATCGGTAGTTAGGAGAGCTCACTCCACACAAGTGCCACAAATCACTGTTCTTTGTGCCCTCCTGAGTGTCAAGGTCAGGGTCTGGGCACCTGTTTAGCCAGTGCTTTCACCTCCCGCCCAAACCATAGGACAAAGGCAGTGTATGACTTGGGGTGCATGGTGGATAATTAGTCACCTCAATACGCTCTCTGCAGTTACTGCCTTTCAGAGGGTCTCATTTGATGGAGAACACAAAATGAATCCACAAGCATTTTTAGCAGTTGGGGAACAGTACTACTAACTGGTTAAAACATAGCGACCATTTAACTTGTACCACTCTACCAGCTAACACAGTGCATCTGTACCTCAGCATAGGAACTAAAGATGCTAGTATCACACTGGAGTGCAGTAAGTACTAGCTGACATGGACCACAATAATTTAACATACATTCCTGATACTTTTTCCTAACATCTCTAATAACTAATGTTAATACTAACATGTACCTCCAACATGAAGAACTGGCCATTGTGTGCAGCTGTGATGGCATGACCCCTCTCAGGGGTGGAGCCCAACAGACTAGGGGTGTGGAGGAGAACCACACTTCTATACCGGCCGGCCCAAGTCCTTTATCATCTAACGGGAAGACAAGTCGCATTACATTACTAAGGATCGCTAGTGAGCGTCAAGACCCAAAGCATAAATAGAAGACACTTACCATATCCACTTTGCATACCAAAAATAAACTGCCGTGCTTTAATCTCTTCCTCAGACCTACATGACGTAACTATTATCGCTGTACGTTCTGATTAGTAGAAAAAAGTGACAAACGGATAAATACACAGTCCAGAAGAGGTTAATTTATACCAAACAGAAATGATGACCTCTTCGAAGGTTGCTAGACCAAATTACAGATGTCCAACCAGAGATAATATATAGAGGGATTGGAAACCCACCCACGCATGCGTATACTCTCTATGCAATGCACGCGGACAGGGCTATATCTAGTGCGAATCGCACCTATAAACGTGCATAATCGAAAAGGCGGGAGTACGAGTAGAGATCGATTTTTTGTCAAATTCAGTGGAGTTTTGTGCGACAACAGCCCAGCAAATTCGATTTGTAAGATAGTAAAGGCGTGAGGGAATACAGTTTTACGCTACATTTGTTGTGAGCCTTGTTAAAAAAAGTTGTATTCCTTTGTCTTCGGGGCGCCATCTTGACACGGCGTCGTTTTGTACCTCCATCGGCTTTCCTGTATGACATATGCGGTTCATTTTTGCTGCAACAGGTAGATCTCGGTGTTGTGAGTGACAGAAAGGTGTTTTGGAGAGCTCCTGTCAAGCAAAACGCGTGTTTCTGGCTTTTGTTTGACTTTTGGAGTCCCTTCCGTTTTGTACCTGTATCGCCGCACTACCTGGAAAGATGATAGTGTAAGGTATATTTTCTGATTGTGCTATGTTGATAACTTGACCGATGCTTGTTTTGGTTCGAATCAAAAGTTGTTTGGGCCCTGCTCACTCCGCGAAAGTGTATCAATTGTAATGCATGGACGCGTTCAATGTACATGGTTATTTTAATAAGCCAGAGTACTCTGAACTGACTTTCCTCATATGATCTTTTCTTCTATACGGGTAGGCCTAGACGTTGTACTCTGTGTTGGTCTGGAGAGCTCCTACCAAGGATTGATCAAGCTTTCTTTCCAGGTATGATTATCTCTTGTATGATGTGATGTAGTGCTGAATCAGTACATTTTGGCATGAATGCCTTGTACAAAAGGAGCACCAATGGGCAGAGATAATATTTATATATTATCTCTGCAATGGGTAGGAAATTGAGGTTGGCTTACCGTAAGAAGAATCAAAAATCACAAGAAGGCTGCTCATCCACCTTGCCAATGGTGTCCTTGCCAGTGGTGTCCTTGCCAATGGTGTCCTTGCCAGTGGTGACTGATGCAGGCAACATTCTCAACAACAGAACAAATAAAGCTCTACATGTAGCTCTTTGATATGTGGGTGGGTTTCCAATCCCTCTATATATTATCTCTGGTCCAACTATCAGACCTACCAACGACAATAATAGTTTGGGGACCCGACTGATAGTCGGGTCCCCAGACTATTATTGTCGTTGGTAGGTTTGATAGTTGGACATCAGTAAGAAGGGAGAAGGTAAGATGGCATCGAATCCAGGCCATGGTTGAACTATAAGAGTGGCCCCACTTTGCTGAGAGCTGGGTAGCAATGCGTTTGTAAACCACTGTGGCCTCCCTTCCTAAGCCTCCAGTAGCAGAGAAGATGAGTCGGGTGAAGGAGGCATGCTCAACTTCGAGGATCCGACGCTCATAGGCTCGTTTCTTATAGTTCAACCATGGTCTGGATTCGATGCCATCTCTCCTTCTCCCTTCCACGCTCCTCCATCATGTGCATCAGAGGAGCTCGATCAACTATAGGCCATGCCTTTAACCACTCCCCTGTCGACCTGATTACAAAGGTTGCACAGGTCTCATCTATTCTTTAGTTTACTGTCTGACTGCCGCCTTTAGTTCACATAAGTATACCTTGCAATGTGGAAGCATACATGATATTTAAACTACTCAGATGTAAAACTAAATACTGAGCTACACTAAACAATGATCGACTTCACTTGTGGATCTTCTTCCAAGTAAAGCCCTAGCATTCTGGCTCATCAGTGTAATGCCCAGGTGGCAGTACATTGAGGCTAACACCTCAGGCCAGAAACGACTTGTTCTGATGGGGCTAGCTTTTTGGCAACCCTTGAGAGGGCTTCTTGTGCCTCATTTCCCCAACCACCAAATACCTCCACGACCAATGGGACACAGACCCAACCTCTCTCTGTACAGGGAATGTCATTTTTGGAGTGTTTGTCCTTCTCTCCCAGCTCAGCAGTATGACCTGAAGTCATGCTCGCTCCCAATAAAAAGTTTGAGTTGAGTGGATTGATGACCTTCAGGTCAAATGCTGCTGAACGTGAGAGAGACCAGTTAGGCACCAACACATCAGCCGGACGTTCTGTCCTTTGTAGAGGTGAGCCCACAGCCTCAGGGGCAAGACAAGCCCTACTTTAGAAATCTGCAAAGCTGTCACGAAGGCGGTTGTGCCTTGTGACTACATCACCACCTGCATGGCATATCAGGGCATGGTGCCCATGGATGTCTAGGGTTTGGGAGCAATGTGGGCAGGCATCTGCATCAGTGAAAACTGGAAGCCCGAGCCACCATTTCACTAAGGCTTGGACTTCATTGGGCAGCAGGTCTAACCCCAATTTTGGAGATGGCCGTGCCCTCAGCCATGCATGTGCTTGGGGAGCAGAGATGGCTAGTATTCTGGCCTTGTCTACTTGATTTATATTATTATTATTATTTAAAAATAAAAACAACCGTTAGTCGGTCCCCAGACTATGACAATAATTGGAATGTAAACACATAACAATGCGATACACATAACCTAAATACAAATAATGGTCAAAAGGGCCCCTTCATCTGCCTAGAGTAATGAAATAAACACACTCTACCAATCCCAAGTTCAGAATTAAATTGAAATCGTGACCAAATATTCAAAGTCCTCGCATTTTTGAAATGTCGTTTGGTTTTCATGATGAAATATTGCAGTGGTTATACTGAAATAACAGACTGCACAGACAAATACAGCACCTCAATCCCTATATGATATGTTTTAAATGATAGCATAAATAACACAATAAACACATGCAAACATTATTATTAGGTTCGTGATTCCTGTTGAAATAGATTAGTGGCCCTCAAAATGACAAAGGTCAGCCTAGCTTGTAACAATTGCAAAAGTTGGCATGAGTTGACAATGATTATTATGAGAAATCATTATTTCTTGACTATGAACTTCATTGTAGCATTGATCGTTGTTGGATTTTCTATTAGTTTTCACCATCATTATGTACACAATTGATACACAAATTTTAATAATAAATTATAAAACATGTACCAACTCTATTAAACCCAACCCTCAGCACACTATGATCTCTTTAGGGTGTTAGAAAGCTGATCAAATAAATCACATGATTTCAAATGCTGCTAACATGTACACAGAAAATTGTGTCATTTCCCACATGATGACGATGATGCACGGTTATTGCACCACACTTCACCTCCTCATCAGCCTGTTCACATATGTCACACCATCACTGACAGTGAGGGTGTTTGGGTGGAACTGCTGAGTGGACAACACAAGACTTCCAGCTCAACCTTGAAGCCACCATCAAACAGCTGCTGTGCAACCTCCCTAACACGCTTGGCCGGTTGGTCGAGAGACAGCCGTTCAGAGAGCTCTGAAGCTGAGAGCTCAAGACCTTTGTGAAGAGCTCCGTGGAGATGTCTTCTTGAGGTGACTGCAAGTGGGCAGACAACTGGATGTAGAAGGGAAGGGAGACCACCAGAGACACTTGTTTCTTCACTATGAGAAGCTCAAACACATCTGCACTCATGATGGGGGCAGAGCACTCCTGTACAGTGTTGGGAACGAGGGAACACACGTCACAGTGCTGAACACTAAATACAGGTTTTTTAATAAACGTGTCTTTGTCTAGCCTTTCTGGTCCACCACCCAAGTACAGCCTCCTTGACCACACCTCTCACCATTGTCCCTCTTGTCTCACCTCCAGTAATTCCCTCCCCTCAACCATCCTTCGTTACCTTCCATTGCATCTAATCCATCCCACCACCTCGATCTTCCCTCTGCACTTCACCCAGATTTGCTTCCTTTCAACATAGGTCACATGACTCCTGGTCTCACCCTTCAACCACTCCCATAATGCATTGGTCACTTTGACCCTTCCCCCAAAACCCTCTGGCCCCTCCCCTCGGACACCTGACACCTCCCACAGTGGGTGGGTGTGCCATACACTATACCTGCTGCAGTTGCTCCAGTGATTTCTTCATGACCACACCCCCTGCCACAAGGGAATACTTCAAACCATCCACCACACTGCCACTGGAGAGTTTGTGCCAAATGGCTTCATCCACCTGGTCAATTGAGAGAGGTGACGATCAAACCCCTCCCTCCTGTGTACTCTGGATGAAGAGCCTCACCTCCTCTGGGACATGGGACCTGCCAGCCCTGGCTAGGATCACACCTGTGGCTCCTTCAGCCACTGATGACATGGCTTCCATGAGCTCACACCAGCTCTCCTGAACTGGGAACCTAAAAACCATTCTCTGTTTAGTGCACACCCACCCAAGATTACTAAGCTATAGCATTCTTTATGTAGTGCACACTGCTACATATTACCATGCATTCTGTTTAGTGCATACTTCGAACATTTCGTGTCTGCGTACATTTACAAAATGGTAAACTATAACTTTAATTATATCTCTACAGACAGTCACCAAGGTTACTGCAAAGGTAATAAAACCCCACCTTGAATCTTCGCCCCAAGTTTCAAGTAGGCACTCCAGCACTTGAAGCTGATCCAGAGTGGATGCCTGTCTGAGAAGTGTTGTGAACAGAGCTGTCCTTCCCTGAGCTGAAGATACATGCTCCAGTGTGGCCTGGGGAGGAGAGGGGAGGGAGAGGAGGGAAGGGAGAGGAGAGGGAGAGGAGTGACCAGGAAGGGGAAGAGGGAGAGAAAGTGAGTAAATATATGGAGTATAGAGTACATGACAAAGACAAGGAGGAGTACTTACCTCCACTGCAAACTGGTTTAGCAGGATTGCCTGGGTCTGATAGAGGATGAGCAGATTCAAATCATCTTCACTGAGTGTCAGGTGCTATCCATTTAGAACGAAGCAGTCAGCAAAATGATTGGGAGTAAGAATAGAAGCAATGATGTCATTATAGGACAGATTACTACATGTATATTGTTAATGTGTTGTGTGTATGTATATGTAGTGTTTTATGTACACATGTACAGTGTATTTACTAACCAGAGCCATGCTTTTGAATGAGAACTAACTCCATGCTACAATTGATTTTTAGTGCATGCTAAAAGGGTAATTAATTTTACCAGTATGATAAATATTTAAAAATATACAGACATGGATCAAATTAAACAATATACATTATACATTGCTGCAATAATTATACATTCAATTCCATATATTTATTCATTACTGTATAACTAAATATGTTGTAATTGCAATAATAAATCTCAAGGTGAAAAAAAAAAAAAAAAAAAAATTCCATATACTTATTATGTTTTTGAAATTCAAATCAAACTTCAAAACCTCAAACATTATATACACAATACAGTTTTAGCTAAGTTACTTTTTATATTCAGTATACAGTAATGTATGTATGCATGTGTGTATTTATATTCACACACATCATTATGAATGCATCCGTTGGCACATATGTGTACGATGTGTGTGTACATGTCTGTATGAGTACATCTATGTACACATACATATGTATGTGTGTGTGTGTTGTTACCTTTTCAATGATGTGGAGGAGTGCTCTACGTGTGTCCACAGTGTGGGAACTGTCACTACAGTGAGGTCTGATGATGGCCAACACCTGACCACTGGAGACCAGCCTGCCGCTGGAGGGAGGAATGGGGAAGAGGCATCACGTGTAGAGGAGGTGTCAGGTCAGGGGAGGGGAGGAGTGTGTGGAGTGTGAGGGAGGGGAGGAGTGTGAGGAAAGGGAAAGGCCAACTGCATCCCACACACAAGGCTTCACCTTTCTTGCTCGTGCTGCCTAACTGATGAAATCACTGTTTCAATCTTACACAGGGCATCTTGTGGCTCTGAATCAGTGTGCCTAAGTGTGTTCCAGAAAAGCATTATCACAAAATGAGCACACATTGATATGACATTGATAGGTGATGAGGTTGAGGGTACACCACACCCAGACCACACCCCCTACCTTAGTTCCTCCAATGCATGGGACAGAGCCTCCTGGACAAGGCTGAGCACAGACATGGTGTGGGGCTGGACCTTGTGTGTCAAATCCAACACTGTACCCACCACATCCAGCCTGAGTCCAGACGCCACCATCTTGCTGCACACAGCATACACCTAGAGGATACACAGGAGGTCCCACAATGAAGAAATATTCACCACAAGTTGTTTTATTGGTGGTTATTGGCCATCAATAACCAGTGCATTAATGTGCAGTTATGTACTGTATACAGGACAAGATGTCTGAAAATTCAACCACAAATAGACTGGTCATTATAACCAGTTGAAATATTAGGAAAGATATTCTGATAATCTTTTTAAATGAATGGTTAATTGCTACTAACTGTGAATGTGCCAAACTAATCAAGTAGTCGAAAATCAAATATATTTGGCCATTATTTACACTGTAGTGGCAATTTTAGGCTACAGTATTATGTAAGCAACAAAACTGTCATCATCACAACACAAACACCTCCCCATGCTAACAACTGAAAAGATTGCTTACCTTATCTGTTTGTGAAAATGAAAATTCCAATTCATTCATGAAACTGCTCCATTGCTCCTATTTAGTGGGACAAATACTCACATATGGCATACGACTGAAATGTATATTTGTGGAACAGAACAATCGCTACTGTACTACAAGACAACATACTTACAAATTTAAAAGTGAAGGTCAATTATGAACTCGGGATAAAAACGTGCAAAGGCCAGTTAACCTAATCAAAGCCCAGTTAACCTAATCAAAGCCCAGTTAACCTAATCAAAGCCCAGCTAACCTAATCAAAGACCAGCTATCCTAATCAAAGCCCAGCTAACCTTAGTTAAAATTCCTACAAATGTCACACTTATTTATGGGCAATATGAATCTTTTGCAGTAACATTACAACCCCCATCATTGAGCTATTTGTATCGTGCAGCTATTATACAGATATATTTGCATACGTAATTAAACAACAAGCCGTTACTACATATCAAGTTTCATCTCAGTTCATTCCAAAACTGACAAGCACTACCACACTGCACTGCCATGAGATCTGTCCAAAAAGATGTACACCCTGATTAATGCACACCACACTATGCTTAAACATATTCTGTGATCAGGTGGTTAACATACAGCACTCTATGGTCAGACAGAACAAAAATGGTGGCTGACCTCAGAGCACTCTTGAGGCCTCTTCAGAGCAACTGTGTGGACACTACGGAGATGTTCCAATGCCATCTCCATGGCAACGCTGTTGTGACCCTCCTCAGAGGATCCTGTGACCTCTGCAGAGGAGGCTCCATTTAGAGCCCTTCTCCAAAGCTTCAACAATTGACCCAGGAGCTCAATACGAGTGGACAATGGCAGCTGCTTGTGCATGGATAGAGAAAGGTATAGGAATGTACAACACAAGATCACATGATATTCTATTCATTCCAGCACCAATCACAGCCTTATCGAATGCCTAACCGTGAAACAAATTATGGGTGGAAGGTTTATGGAGAGATAGAGTGGAGGAGAGGAGGGGGAGGGGGGGAGGAGGAGCGAGGGAGGAGAGAAGGGAGGTGAGAGGAGAGGAGGATAGAATGCGGGATAGAGCGGGGATCAGGGATTGAGAGACGCGCTCTTTGAGGGGGTCTCACTGCTCCTCTAGAGGAAGTGTAGAGATGAGCAGTCCTCAGGGAGCTGATGGGGCAGGAGTAAAGTTGGAGAGAGGAAGGACGGTGAGGAGGGGAGGTTAGGGAGGGAGGGGATTGGATACATATAACTGCACAGAATATTAACTGCACAGAATAAATTGCCCATGCCATAGTTCTCCCATTTTCTGCTGACCTTTAGACTATTGGGTGAGAGTAAGTGGTCTCAGCAAATGTGCATAGCTCCCTGTGACCCAGCTGGTTGAGGTACTCCCCACATGCTGTTAGCCGCTCAATCCAGTCATCCTGTGTGTGTGTGTGTGTGTGTGTATGTGTGTGTGTGTGTGTATGTGTGTGTGTGTGTGTGTGTGTGTGTGTGTACATGTATAACATTTTGCATCATTATTATGCAAGTATTAGAACATCTTTCAATGTTGGAGGAGGGGAGGTGATGGTAGGGGAGGTGATGGTAGGGGAGGTGATGGTAGGGGAGGTGATGGTGGGGGAGGTGATGGTAGGGGAGGTGATGGTAGGGGAGGTGATGGTAGGGGAGGTGATGGTGGGGGAGGTGATGGTAGGGGAGGTGATGGTAGGGGAGGTGATGGTGGGGGAGGTGATGGTAGGGAGGTGATGGGAGGGGAGGTGATGGTAGGGGAGGTGATGGTGGGAAGGGGGGGATGTGGTGGGGAGTGATGGTAGGGGAGGAGTAAATGAGCCCATTTGAATGATGAGAGCAATGAGCTAGGCACATGAGTATGCAGCATAGAATATTACACACCTCACATGCACACAGCACCAGTAGTACTTGCAATCTAGTCCACACACACACACACATACATACACACACATTCCCACCTTGTCCAGTGGTTCAGTTTGCTTTCCATCACCTGTCATGAACAGCTTCTCGGCAAACACCCTGAACACTACCTCACTTGATAGAAAACCATTGTCACATGCCTAGGGAGGATGTCATGTGACCTTACAGACCACACCCACAAGTAAGCCAGATTGGGTCACCTTGCATGGGATCTTAGCAGCCAGTTTGGCAATGAGGTGAACATTGGTGGCCAACAGAGCTGGTCTTAACACTGACACAGAGTCCTCTCCCGTCATCAGTGTCTTGTAATCCATACCTTATATGGAAGGGTGCTCTTCTTCAGCTCCATATATGGTCATGGCCTACCTCGCACAGCAGACTTGAACTTCTTCAGAAGTGACACGTGAATGGACAAATCCACATCGCCATTCGGAAGGAGGTATTCAAGAGAACTACGCAAGGCCGCTCCAACCCCGCCCTCATCCTCACAGAGGCCAGCACAAATCCCCGCGCCGGATGACCGCCGCCCCGCGCCGGAAACTCCTGCCCGGGCCGGACACCGCCGCCCGCGCCAGACACCGCGGCCCCCGCCGGAAACGAAGCCGCGCGCCGGACACCGCCGGAAAGCGCCGGACACCGCCGGAAAGCGCCGGACACGCCGGATGGGAAAGCGCCGGACACCGCCGCCCCGCGCCGGAAACCGCGCCCGAGCCGGACACCGCCGACCCGCGCCGAGGCACCGCCGCCCCGCGCGGACACCGCCGCCCGCGCCGGACACCGCCGCCCGCCCGGACACCGCGCCCCGCGCGGGACACCGCCGCCCCGCGCCGACACCGCCGCCGGCGCCGGAACACCGCCGGAAAGCGCCGGACACTCCGCCCAGCCGACAAACTCCCTCTCCTTAACTCCTTCCCTTTCCTTACACCTCCTCCCCTCTCCATACACCTCTTCCCCTCTTACACTCCTCCCCTCTCCTACACCTCCTCCCCTCTCCTTACGCCTCCTCCCCTCTCCTTACACCTCCTCCCCTCTCCTTACATGTCCCATCAGCAAACCTTTATCTCAGCCTCTTCCTCTGCACATTGTTGTAACAGTGTATAGAACACCAGCAGGAGGCCATACTTGGTGCCAGGAATCAGAGGATAAGAGTTGTGACATTGAAGTCACTTTGTTACCCTTCTACACCTCAAGGGACTTTAGTTAGGTTAGTTTTTGGGTTTGTTTGGGTTAGGTAGTCACAACTTTCTGCACTGGGAAATACATACCAGAACCAACAAGAACAGCCAAGACCATGGGAACAGCAAAATCCGAATCATGCTCACCCAACTGCCAGAGGCCTGGGGGATCAGGCAAAAGCAACGACATGTATCTGATGCATTACCCCAACTAACTGAGTGAGGAAAATCACAAGTTGCTACCCACTCATATACAGCAACAGTCACACCAAAGCAACAGACGCGTTTCGACAGTGATCTTTATACTGGCCTGTCATCATCAGTAGTCTTTTAGTCATAGGGAAGTACTCCCTCCTATAGTATATAGGGGATTCCGATCAGAGACACCTAGGATCTGATAAGCATCAATACTTTAAAAGTAATCAACTTGATCAGATCTAGATTGCATGATTGGATTTACAAGGTGTGGCCTCCAATACCAACAGAGTCAGGCAGAATCTTTTCAGGAGGCGTGGCACCAGACAGATCACAGGCAACCCATGGAGGTACACACATCTACTGCAGCCCCTCCCCTTCCTCCTCTGTGCTTTAGAAATTATACATGCTGTCTCTATTCCCAAATGCATCTTCAATGTGCATGATCAGCTTAAACACTATATAAGACAGAGCGATTCTCTGCATTAACCTTAGTTTACTACCACTGTACCTAAACTCTACCTTTAGTCACAATTTCAATCGATCATCTTTACACAACTATATTTGTCTTATTGCACCTATAATTGGCTCCTAGTATTCTCGTATATACATGTAAGTGCACACATTTTATGGGATGACTCTATAAGCAATGCTGCTTGCCAGTGTAGTGCAGTCAATGAGAGCATTTTCTGTCTCCCCTACACATGTGTGTGTGCTCTTATGTGTACCTCCTGAGGGTTGCTTAGCAACACTTCTGCTATCTTTGGGTCTCCTAGCTTCTTCTGAGCATCCGAGACTGGCAGGCTACACACACAAGTTGGAATAAAGACAAGTGAATAGGTCTGTGCACAGGAATGAAGACACACACACATTCACACTCCTCACACATATACACTCCTACACTGACACACTCCCACACACACACACTACCACAATACACTCCACACATAAACACACACACACACACACACACACACACACACACACACACTTGCCTGTGATCTGTTTGAAGCCATGTGGTAAAGGCCATATAAAGCTCCCACTCGGCAACCTTGTGTGGCTTGGCCAAGGACTGTGCAGTCTTGAACATACTGGTGTCCATGGTCCTGCAAAGTGGGCCCATAGGATGTACATGTACACACACTGTACCTCCAGCTAGACATGTGCCCACACACTGGAGAACAACTGGTCAGCAGCTGTCACCTGTAGAAGGAAATACACCCCGCCCCCCCCAGGTAAGCACTGAGTGTATGTACCAGCAAGAGGTATATCGTATCCATGTAACCATGTGCTCATATATTGTGACTTATGTACATGTGCCTATGTGTCTATGTGTCTGTATGGAGTTGCATATACATCAGTGCTGTATGGACATGGTGTACACATAAAAGCTAACAGCACAATGACACACCTGAGGCAGGGCAAGGAGGTAGCTGAGCATCAGGAGTGTGTCCAGGTCAGTGTGCTCCATTGCCAACCTGACAAGAACTTTTTAATGAGTGCGTTTGTGAACATGTGAGTGTGTACGTGTACATAAGTTAGCAAGCATGTATGTATGTTTGTGTGTATGTGTGTATACATGTGCGCACGTTTGTACATGTGTGTGTGTACAATTATGATAGCTAGTCCTCATCTTGGCATTAAAGTAAAATGACACACACATACATAAAATACACGAATACATGCACACATATCTATACACTCATACACACCCATAAACTTAAATACATTCAAACACATGTACATATAGCTAATTCCCTAATTAAAGACCACCTCCCATAACTTGCCTGCTTATGAACATCCATCCCATCAGTAGTATAAAATGGATGGTAGGATAATGCCAGGTTCATTCTTTCCACCTGCTCCTCATTGCACAGCCTTTCCACCTCATCTCCCAGCTGCTCCAGACACTCCTCAATGACATCTTGATCTGACTGCTTTCCCAACACACCCAATGGTCTATATGAGAGTGGACAATACTCCTTATGTGGTAACCACAAGCCAATGAACCAGCAGTTATACTGGAAGGGTCAGATGAGTATTGCGAACCACAAGGCAGGCACACACACACACACACACACACACACACACCAACCCTCACACACACAAACACAAAACACACACAAACACATACAAACACACTCACCATCACAGGCACAGAACACATATAAAAACACAACCGCAAGTCACAAATACACAAATTGCACACACACTTTGTAGAAATGCAATATGTTGACTGTTTCACTAGCATGGGATTGGTAACAGGTACAGTGTGCCTTATATCATCTGTGACTGACCACATGCACAGACCACTCAGAGCTGTTAAGCATTGGGGCACAGAAGTCTGACTTGTGGTTATTTCATATCCTCAAATGTCATGGCCCTGCCATGCCTGTAAATCTGCATTAGAATGAGCTCCTGTGGTGGGGACACAATGGGGGTGTCATGCTCCCTAGCAACACCCTCGACAACAACCAATGAGACCAGCAGTGCACAAAACTATACTGCACATTAGTGGTAATTGTGGTATGATGTTGGTGGGTCTGGAACAAGAACCACTCAGAGATCAAGACTGGAGTGAACTACTTACCTGGTGCTGTTGCAACCACACCTCAGTGGGTTGTTCAAAACATGTAGAAAAGCTACCAAATCACGATGCCTGAGATGGCTGACCAAAGAATTTACAAATCTGTTGCTGTGTCGTCCCAAACATCTAGAGTAGTGACAAAGATGCTTTACAGTGCACATCTAAATAGTGCACACCTTCCATTGCCCTCCCTGTTTGCAATTTTAACAATACAGTGGCCTCTAAATGTGGACACTTTTGGGACTGTATTAAAGTGTCCTGTTTATCGAGGTGTCCTTATTATGCATTTAGAGGCTCCACTGTAAAGATGGCCTCAAGGTTACATAGTGGGCTCACTTACTCATCAATTTCTTCCCTCTCATTGCTGAATTCTCATCTCATGCCCTCCTCTCTCCACACTCTTGATACAGTCACTGCATACTGCATACCTTATAAAGATGGTGATTATTAATTGCCTACACAAATAAACATAGTGGTAATTGTTTTTATGTTGTATAGGCAATAAGCAGACCATGTTTTAAAACTGCTGTTTATTGCCTACATGTACTTGTATGCCTGTGGTCAATATCAAACATGCATACTGAAAATACATGTATGCGTATGTGAAAAGTATAGTTGCATGTACAAAGTATGCATGTCACTGCATGGTGCATGAAACATCACCACCCTCTCATGTCACACCTTTAAACACATGCCATAAAGTTTGTTCCGTGACACAGTGGAATGCTACATCCTTGGCAATGCAAATATGTGCTTGATCCTAGCTACTGTAGGTTGCCAGTTGTGGACTCCTACATGTAATGGTTGTAGAAACATCCACATAGCTTGTACCTGAGGAGGTTGTTGATCTACAATTGGACCACAGTGGTCACCACAGGTAGACCTCATGTTCTTCGTAATGGAGTGCAGACTTCCTGACACCTTGATAAACAGAACCCTATCTCTAGATTCCAAACAACTTATACTAAACCCCTGAAAATAGGACACCTTGATACTTTAATATGGTCCCAAAAGTGATTTAGGGGTTCCACCGTTATGATCTGTTCTCTCAGCCAAGCAACATGTCCCAGCCAATCTCAAGTACCTCTATCTGGATGCATCTCTGGATAGCATGAGGGAGGAGGAGGGAGTGCCTGCATAAATTATATTGATCATGTACACAATACATGTCAAGTGGTGGATGAACTAGTTTTAGTGAAGAGGGGTCACCATGACTACGGGAGGAGCATCCCACACAGCTAGGGGATATTAAAATCTTCCCATCAGGATCTAGGGCAGAGCCTCATAAGCCACTTACTTTTTTGTGCATATTTATTTATGCATGATGTGCCAAAGGAAGAGTTTAATTACCAACCAATTGACATATGAATTGACATGGAGCCATGTGTGATGAATCTTCTGAATGCATTAACTGTTTTGGAATGCTTATTTTGCAGGCAGCACTGTTTGATTCCAATGGATGCACACCTCAACCTAGGCAAATTCTTGTATGAGGAAACTCCTGCTTGGAAGAAGTATCAGTAAGTGGCTTAGTTTATGTGCGTGTGTCTTCTATGTACTGGTGTTTGGTGTGTGTGTGTGTGTGTGTGTGTGTGTGTGTGTGTGTGTGTGTGTGTGTGTGTGTGTGTGTGTGTGTGCGTGTGTGTGTGTGTGTGTATGGTGTGCAATTTGTGTATTTGTGACTTGCAGTTGTGTTTTTATATTTGTTCTGTGCCTGTGATGGTGAGTGTGTTTGTATGTGTTTGTGTGTGTTTTGTGTTTGTGTGTGTGTGTTTTGTGTGTGGTGTTTTGTGCTTGTTGATTGAACTACCTGTTGTAAGGTACATGTACATCAACCACACCTCAGTGTGTTGTTCAAAACATGTACGAAAAACTACCAAATAACAATGCATGCTGACCAAAAAGAACTTGCAAATCTGTTGTCCTGCCAAACACCAACAAATCTGTTGTGATGAGATGCTTTGCACATCTAATAGCGTGCATCTAAATAGTGCACACCTTCCATTGCCCTTCCTGTTTGCAATGTTAACCATACAGTGGCCTCTAAATGTGGACACTTTTTGGACTGTATTAAAGTGTCCTGTTTATCGAGGTGTCCTTATTTCAGGAGTCTGCATTTAGAGACTCCACTGTAAAGATGGACTCAAGGTTACATGGTGGACTCACTTACTCATCAATTTCTTCCCTCTCATTGCTGAATTCTCATCTCGTGCCAGCCCCGGATCCAGGAATTTGCTATGGGGGGGGCGGTTTACCAGAGGGGCGGCAATGTATGCGAAGCTGTTTGAACGGAGGAGGGGGGTGCAGTCCGCTTACGACGGGGGAGGGGGGGGAGCAGTCCGCTTACGACGGGGGGGGGGGGGGGGGGGGGGGGGGTGCAGTCGGCAAGTTACATTAATCAATTCGTCACTCGCATGCACGCATTCTCTACTAAAACACAAGAAACATCACGGCAAACGGGTCCACTCCGCACCTGCCCTGTCGTGCTCCACCGCTTCGTTGACATTTGTCCGTACAACTGAGTTATCGGGACTTTTAAGTATGGCGCAACACGTTATCTGTAGATCTTTGTCGTCGGGAAGGGGGGGGGGGGGGGGGGGGGGGGGGGGGGGCGGCAAAAGCTACCAGGGGGCGGCATTTCATACGCGATGGGGGGGGCGGCCGCCCCCCCCCCAAGGCTATGCTGGATCCGGGGCTGTCTCGTGCCCTCCTCTCTCCACACTCTTGATAACACAGTACAGTCACTGCATACTGCATACCTTTAACTTATTGTTTTTATGTTGTATAGGCAATAAGCTGACCACGTTTTAAAATTGCTGTTTAGTATGTCTGTGGTCAATATCAGATATGCATACTGAAATATGCGTATGTGAAAAGTATAGTTGCATGTACAAAGTATGCATGTCACCGCATGGTGCATGAAATATCACCACCCTTTCATGTCACACCTTTACACACATGCCATACAACTCTAATGACCACTCAATAACCTACAGTGGTGCAGCTGTATGTACAAATCATGGTAGTGAATATGTACTACACTATACTTCTGTACTGCCTAAACTCAAGTACAAGCAATAAATAAACGGGATAGCTAGTATACATGTACACGGCATGAGGTCCTCATAGTGTGGACTCTTTGCACAATTTGTAATATGAGATATTAATGCAGTCTTCTGTGTTAAAGAGCCACACCCTCCCTGTTAGGTGGACAATGCACTTGCTCTGGTTGAACTAGGCATTGACAATGGAATAAAGGTGATGTCACAATCTTCTTGAGAGAGCGATATATCTTTGCCCATTCATATTATCCTCTGTTCATGTCCTTCTCCCCTCCCTGTTCATGTCCTCCTCCCCTCCCCTCCCTGTTCATGTCCTCCTCCCCTCCCCTCCCTGTTCATGTCCTCCTCCCCTTCCCTCCCTGCTCATGTCTTCCTCCCCTCCCTATTCATGTCCTCCTGCCCTTCCCTCCCTGTTCATGTCCTCCTCCCCTCCCTGTTCATGTCCTCCTCCCCTCCCCTCCCTGTTCATGTCTTCCTCCCCTCCCTATTCATGTCCTCCTGCCCTTCCCTCCCTGTTCATGTTCTCCTCCCCTCCCTGTTCATGTCCTCCTCCCCTCCCCTCCCTGTTCATGTCCTCCTCCCCTCCCCTCCCTGTTCATGTCCTCCTCCCCTCTTCCCTGTTCATGTCCTCCTCCACTTCCCTCCCTGTTCATGTCCTCCTCCCCTTCCCTCCCTGTTCATGTCCTCCTTCCCTTCCCTCTCTGTTCATGTCCTCCTTCCCCTCCCTGTTCATGTCCTCCTCCCTCCCCCTCCCTTTCTACCATTCCTCTTACTTCTTTATTCCGCCATTTCCATCACCTTCCCTTTACCTTCCTCTCCTTACCTCCACCTCTTTGTCCTCCTACATCCTTTCTTTCAGGGATTGGATCTCATTCACCATCACCTCAAAACCCTGTACACTCTGGTTTATCAAGTGAGGCATGTCTGCCTTGATGGCAATCCGTTGTAATCGATTTGCTGTTCTGGTCTTATCCAGTGTAATTGCAACTCAACAGTCACTTTGTCTCAAGTGGAGTCCATGTCAGACCTTGAAAAACTTCATAGGATGACAAAGGAGGTATCTTATCTTGTAGCTTTGATTGGACTTCCCTGCTTTGGGTTACCCTACAGTTCACTAGTTCCAATACTTATGAATTGCATTGGGATTGTAAACATAAACTTTCCCATTGGGAAGGTATGAAGCCACATGCAACATATGTTTACAATTGCCTGGGACATTGTTTCATTGTTTCATGGCAACAAATGGCAGTCCTACCTGTTTCATGGCTTCCTTGAAGTAACACTCTGTTTGCATATGTGTACAAACATTGTACATGATGTACACCTGTACTCCCTGTGCATGGCTGTTTTGTTTCATGAGACATTGTATATGAAAAACATGGTTAATTGGTTGGTGTGTTGTACTGGTGAGCTGGTATATGTTGGTGCCTGCACTGACTGCAGTGTGTGTGTGTGTGTGTGTGTGTGTGTGTGTGTGTGTGTGTGTGTGTGTGTGTGTGTGTGTGTGTGTGTGTGTGTGTGTGTGTGGCTATTATAAAGATAACCTCCTGCCTGTCGTCTCCCCATGGGTATGGACACAGTGCACAATTAGAATGCAGAAGTGTTGTGGATGATGGTCCCCATGTCCTGGGTGTGTTTGGGGCTGGGCCAACATCACTACTCCTGTGGCATATCAGAGGATTGTGGTTTGTGTATGGGGGTGTACAGAGGGGTGGCTACCAACAGTGTCACTATGTGTTACTGTCATAGTGTTCTGGGTATGCATAAGTACAATGCAGACGCCAAACACAAAATGAGTCGCACATGGGTATCATGCATGCGTCTTGATGGTAATAAATCTCATCGCATAATAAATTTTATTAATGGGTAAAATACTTGAACATGTACATAAATGGCACTGATACATGTAGTTCCATTGTACATATTGAATAAGTAAAATTACATGTATGCCTGTCTATTGGACTTGTTTCATGCAGCATGCACCATTTACATGAAGTTACATCTTTAGCTGCCTACATGCATGACCTAGGGCATCTATGCAACTTGTCCACAGGGGCTCAAATTGTGCTGGGCAAGCCCAAAACTTGGAGAAAATGTTAAAAACAGTTTTTTTTTATTCCCACAACTCGTTTAAAGGAAGCCCAAGTTCATTCCTGAATCCCATGGGGGTGCACAGTTTCATAACGCTTTCCCCCAAAAAACATTCTCTGGCTAGCTTCACTGCCAAACGTTGGGGCCTTCGATTCAACATGTAACTTATGTTATGGAGCACTGTCTGTGATATGTTATGAAGCAACTGTCTGTGCTATGTTATGGAGCAACTGTCTGTGCTATGTTATGGAGCAACTGTCTGTGCTATGTTATGGAGCAACTGTCTGTGCTATGTTATGGAGCAGCTGTCTGTGCTATGTTTTGGAGCAACTGTCTGTGCTATGTTTTGGAGCTTGCTAGTATCGATCGTAGATGGTTTTTTGATGCCTTTAATGGAATGCATCCAGAGGTGACACCAGTGGAGGGGGTAGATGTGGACACATAATTTGATGTGTTGGTTGTGGGTATGGTAGTGGTGGTAGTCGATTCTTGTTGAACAGGAACAGTTGACCGATGATTGAGCATGTCATACACATGCATAGTGGGGTTGGAAGAGGTTGAAGAGGCTGCTTCTGTTAATGCAGCAGTAGTAGATGAATCACTATTGATATTTGATGTGTTAAGATTGGTGGTTGCTGTAGTTTGAGGGGTGGGCTTAAAGATTTGCTGATATGGATTTAGATGCCAAATTTGATTCCTCTGAATGCCAGTCATCTGGTCCCCAGACTATTAGCAACCATGCTATAAAAGCGTTATCTGTAATCCTGATCAAGCTCCTGTTCAAGCTCCTGTTCAAGCTCCTGATCACCAGCAGAATCTTGTGGGAATTGCAATTGATGAAACTCACTGCATGGAAACGTGGTAAGTTCTTTGTGATATACGTTTGTTCACACTAGTGTTGCATTGTATTGGTATTGTGATGCATTATTCACTTGCGTCCAGTGTCTCACTTGCTGCTGCTTTTTAAATTGTGATGCAGGGGGGATACATTTAAATAGAGAAGCCTTCCCTGAATTAGGATGCGTGCATGTGCAGCCTGGTTCCTGAGCTTGTGAAGATGATGGCTCTAACAGCAACTGCCACAACAAGTACTCGTACATTTGTGTCACACACTTGGAATGGTGAAACCATTGGTAGTCATACAAGCTCCAAACAGGCTGAACATTGTCACACGCTTGGAATGGTGAAACCATCGGTAGTCATACAAGCTCCAAACAGGCTGAACATCAAGTACAGTATTGATCCAAAGTCTGTTACATTTGAGGAAATGTTTGCGTCAATAGTTGAAGACGTAAGGCAACATCGCACAAAACCAACCAGGACTATCATCTACTGCCATACTTATGACATTTGCTCTATGATTTATGTTTTCATTCGTTCAACGCTCGGACCTGACATGACAGAACCTTGTGGAGCTATAGATCTAGCTCGCCTTCGCAGGTAGATATGTTTACTACCTGCACAACCCCAACTGTGAAAGAAAGCATCATACACAATTTCTCCAATCCAAATTCTAAACTGCGTATAGTTGTTGCCACCATAGCTTTTGGAATGGGACGGATTGCCCAAATGTTCGTACAATCATTCACTGGAGTCCTTCAGGAGACATCGAACAATACATGCAAGAAACTGGTAGAGCTAGAAGAGATGGGTTGCCCACTGAAGCTGTGTTATAAAATGTTCCTCTGAAAGAAGTGGAGGTTTTTATCTCAATGAAAAAGTATTGCAAAAATACAGCTATTTGTCTTCGTCAGATTCTCCTTGCACATTTCATAATGGAATCTGAGTGTACTAAAACAAAGTGTTTATGTTGTGATGTGTGTGACATTAAGATCATCAATCCGCTAAATTTGCAATTCTTACAAGGAGTCTGTGGAAATGTTTGGGGGACCTGTAAACGAGGGTACGGTATCCATCGACTGTTGCCTCAGCCTCATGAGGCAGATGTTTACCAGCCTCCTCATATGGTCCTCCTTATGATGCATAGTTGTGATTTGAGAGTGCACATATTTGAGCTCGATGAACCTTGATGTTTAGCATACACTTACATTACTAAACACACATAGCACATGCACATATGAGTAACACACACATATGTGCACACAAATAGCACACACACATGCACACAAATGTACACACACACATAAGCACACAAACACATGCACACACACACACACACACACACACACGCACACACACAAAAGATGGTCACTCACTCAATGTATGGAAGGAGTGACTTATAACTCTTCACTGAGGTGGTCTCAGGAAAGTTTGACAGAACCGGAAGACTGGAAGTACAAGTAAATTATAAAGTCCTCCATATGGCACCTTCACACCATCCCACTACTAACTGGTTAAAACATAGTGACCATTTAACTTGTACCACTCTACCAGCTAACACAGTGCATCTGTACCTCAGCATAGGAACTAAAGATGCTAGTATCACACTGGAGTGCAGTAAGTACTAGCTGACATGGACCACAATACATGGAATTTAACATACATTCCTGATACTTTATCCTAACATCTCTAATAACTAATGTTAATACTAACATGTACCTCCAGCATGAAGAACTGGCCATTGTGAGCAGCTGTGATGGCATGACCCCTCTCAGGGGTGAAGCCCAACATGTTCTCCAGACTAGGGGTGTGGAGGAGAACCAGAGATCAGGGGCACACACACACACACACACACACACACACACACACACACACACACACACACACACACACACACACACAAGAGCACTAGTGATGTGGGAGTACTCACTTGTTCACATGGGCTACACCCACTTCCCCAGCTGTGGTGACCAGTATGAGGCACTGTGAGGGAATTACGGTGTCTGGTGAAGTGCCGTATGAAAATCTGTCCGACGGTAATTATTAATTCATCGCATCAATGGCAGCGTGCAACCGTTATCGATTGTCCTTTAGCTTACGTGGTCCCCACACTTCTACACCGGCCCCTGTCCTTTATCATCTAACGGGAAGACAAGTCGCATTACATCACTAAGGATCGCTAGTGAGCGTCAAGACCCAAAGCATAAATAGAAGACACTTACCATATCCAGAGATAATATATATATTATCTCTGCCATATCCACTTTGCACAAGTAAATAAAACATTCTCTAACGAGAAAGTTGTTGGTATATAGGATTGACCAATGGTGGTGTAAAAAGCACGGAAACAAGAGTGACAGAAATTTGACTGGAAAATTGAAATAGGCCTATATTTAGCCCATTACTCAGGCATGTACTGTTACAACGTTAGTGTGCTAAATATAGGCCTATTTCAATTTTCCAGTCAAATTTCTGTCACTCTTGTTTCCGTGCTTTTTACACCACCATTGGTCAATCCTATATACCAACAACTTTCTCGTTGGAGAATGTTTTTATTTACTTGTTTCATTAGTTTTTTCCTCTGGCGTCTTTATAAGTGGTCACAAATTGATTTTAATTTTCAAAGGGAGGGAGGGAGGTTTAACATTTTAATAATAGAAATTATATGTATAGGAGTTCTAAATGTTATTTACTGTTCGGCCTTGTCCTCTATGTCTCCCCCAGCCTCTTCTATGGCCGCGGCGGCCTGGTTCTGGCCATGGGAGCCATGTGGGTAGTGGTGGCAGCGGCCAGGGGAGCAGCAGGCGAAGTGGTGGTGGGGGCACTGGTGTCAATACTGCTTGTGCCGGTGGTGGGGCTGGTGCAGGTAGCAATGCTCCTGCCTCTGCGGGTGGCGGCAGCTCTGCTGCTACTGCTGGTGGCAGCTCTGCTGCTACTGCTGGTGGCGGTGGGGGCAGCTCTGCTGCTGCTGCTGGTGGGGGCACTGCTACTGCTGGTGTAGGCGGGGCAGCGCTGCTGCTGATTGTAGTCAAAACATTGTGTCAAAATCGGACATCAGATAAGGAAGCCTTTTTGTGCATCAGATTAAGGATGACACCCCAATATTCCATAGACAGGTCACAAAGGACAGTTGAGTCACCATGCATGCTTTACATGTGAAGTGAATGGTTTTGTGCAGATCCCTTACATGCGTGCTGTACACATGTCGCATGCACATCTTCCTATAGCTTTTTAATGCTAGTGCAATACAACATGCCATCACATACCTTTGGGTGGTAGTGGTAGTTCGGTGACCCCTGCGATACCGCTTCCTCTCGGGTAGCTCTGCTGCTGCTGGCGGTGGGGGCAGCTCTCTGCTGCTGGTGGTGGGGGTGGGGGCAGCTCTGCTGCTGCTGGTGGTGGGGGGTAGCGCTGCTGCTACTAACTAATGTACAATGTAACAGACACAGATGCATGCACAAATAACCTTTTGTACAAACATTGACCTTTACCAGGGAACTGGGAAGCCTTACTGTACATCTGATAATATGCATGCAAGCATACATAAAATGTGTTAATGTGTGCATGACAGAAAGCCATGAGCAACTTACATTAGCACGTAAGAAAGCAGCCCTTAGACTTTAAATGCTACATACAGCATGCTATTTATAACATACCTTTGGGTGGTAGTGGTATAGTTCTACGACCCTTCCAATACCGACTCCTTCTAGCTGCCTTAATGGTAGCTGAATTGCCCCTATATATCCGCCTTTTAGCAGCACGGTTCTCCTCGACGCCCTCTTGATATCGCTGCCTTTTAGCAGCACGGTTCTCCTCGACGCCCTCTTGATATCGCTGCCTTTTAGCAGCACGGTTCTCCTCGACGCCCTCTTGATATCGCTGCCTTTTAGCAGCACGGTTCTCCTCGACGCCCTCTTGATATCGCTGCCTTTTAGCAGCACGGTTCTCCTCGACGCCCTCTTGATATCGCTGCCTTTTAGCAGCACGGTTCTCCTCGACGCCCTCTTGATATCGCTGCCTTTTAGCAGCACGGTTCTCCTCGACGCCCTCTTGATATCGCTGCCTTTTAGCAGCACGCTTAGATACAGCATTTGCGTTGTAGGTGTCGCGTACAGAGGCCTTCTTCTTTTCAGGGTCGGCCTTGTAGGTGTCGCGTACAGAGGCCTTCTTCTTTTCTGGGTCGGCCTTGTAGGTGTCGCGTACAGAGGCCTTCTTCTTTTCAGGGTCGGCCTTGTAGCGCTCTCGGGCTTTAGCCATGTTCTCTTGTGATAAAATATCTTCTCGTTTTTGGAGGTATTCTGCTCGTTGCTTACATCTCTTCTTTCGATTACGCGAAGGCATTTTAAAAAAAAACAACTTCACTAACAAAAGTAAGTAACGACTAAACTGCGATAGGAACAAAAAATAAATTTAGTGCAGGTTGGAGCATTTATACTGTATAACATTATTAAATTAAATACATCATTATTTAAAATTAATTCCTATATTATGCTTGCTACTTTTGGTAGATGTGATATGTATCTATATGACCTTAAGGGGCACCGTGCCGGTAAATTCTGAAGAGATTGGTACTATTGTCGTTCTTTAAAACCGTTCGTAGCTCGAGTTATACCTTCCTAAGGAAGAAGACGACGACGACGAACAATTTTTTTGGGAATGGGCACGAGAAGCAGGTTCTTTGTTTGTCTGGAAGCGCATAGTTTAATGACATGAAACTAGCATGAAAACGTAGATCTTGGTGTTGTCGTTCGATTGCTGCAACGAGATAAGTGATCCGTTTCTCCGTTGTCCCTCCCGACGCGATTTAAAAATTTTAATGACATTCATCATTCCTCAATCAATCCTATATTGAACCTGCTGACGCAGGTTCAAAATAAACTGTGCCGTGCTTTAATCTCTTCCTCAGACCTACATGACGTAACTATTATCGCTGTATACGTACGTCATGTAAGTAGAATAAGAAAAAGTGACAAACCGATAATGGCAGGAAATACAACAGTCAAGAAGAGGCTAATTTATACCAAACAGAAATGATGACGCCTTCGAAGGTTGCTAGACCAAATTACAGATGTCCAACTATCAGACCTACCAACGACAATAATAGTCTGGGGACCGACTGTAGTCTCGTGCCCAGACCCAATGCATCGCAGCGCTGCGGGTAGATTACATCACCGCTACGCTTGCAAGCGTAGCGGTGATGTAATCCACCCGCAGCTGCGATGAATGGGTCTGGGCACGAGACTAGACCTATGCAAACGTTAGTCGGGTCCCCAGACTACGCCGAGAGGGACATAACAATACGATACACATCACCTAAATAATGGCCAAAGGGGCCCCTTCGTCTGCCTAGAGTATGCGAAACAAGCACACTCTACCAATCCCAAGTTCCTCCTCTGAGAACTAAATTGAAATCGTGACAAAATATTCAACGTCCCTGAATAAGTTCGGTTTTCATGATGAAATATTGCAGGGGTTATACTGAAATAACAGACTGCACAGACAAATACAGCACCTCAATCCCTATAAGATATGTTTTAAATGATAGCATAAATTACACAATAAACACATGCAGACATTATTATTAGGTTCGTGATTCCTGTTGAAATAGATTAGTAGCCCTCAAAATGACAAAGGTCAGCCTGGCTTGTAACAATTGCAAAAGTTGGCACGAGTTGACAATGATTATTATGAGAAATCATTATTTCTTGCCTATAAACTTCATTGTAGCATTGATCGTTGTTGGAATTTCTATTAGTTTTCATCATCATTATGCACACAATTGATACACAAATTTTAATAATAAATTATAAAACATGTACCAACTCTTGAGTTTTATTAAACCCAACCCTCAGCACACTATGATCTCTTTAGGGTGTTAGAAAGCTGATCAAATAAATCACATGGTTTCAAATGCTGCTAACATGTACACAGAAAATTGTGTCATTTCCCACATGATGACGATGATGCACGGTTATTGCACCACACTTCACCTCCTCATCAGCCTGTTCACATATGTCACACCATCACTGACAGTGAGGGTGTTTGGGTGGAACTGCTGAGTGGACAACACAAGACTTCCAGCTGCAGCCTTCAAGCCACCATCAAACAGCTGCTGTGCAACCTCCCTAACACGCTTGGCCGGATGGTTGAGAGACAGCCGTTCTGAGAGCTCTGAAGCTGAGTAGCTCAAGACCTTTGTGAAGAGCTCCGTGGAGATGTCTTCTTGAGGTAACTGCAAGTGGGCAGACAACTGGATGTAGAAGGGCAGGGAGACCACCAGAGACACTTGTTTCTTCACTATGAGAAGCTCAAACACATCCGCACTCATGATGGGGACAGAGGACTCCTGTACAGTGTTGGGAACGAGGGAACACACGTCACAGTGCTGAACACTAAATACAGGTTTTTAAATAAATGGACAAAGGTGTCATTATCTAGCCTTTCTGGTCCGGCCACCCAAGTACAGCCTCCTTGACCACACCTCTCACCATTGTCCCTCTTATCTCACCTCCACTAATCCCCTCCCCTCAACCATCCCTCATTACCTTCCATTTCATCTTATCCATCCCACCACCTCCAACTTCCCTCTGCACTTCACCCAGATTTGCTTCCTTCCAACATAGGTCACATGACTCCTGGTCTCACCCTTCAACCACTCCCATAATGCACTGGTCACTTTGACCCTTCCCCCAAAACCCTCTGGCCACTCCCCTCGGACACCTGACACCTCCCACAGTGGGTGGGTGTGCCATACACTATACCTGCTGCAGTTGCTCCAGTGATTTCTTCATGACCACACCCCCTGCCACAAGGGAATACTTCAAACCATCCACCACACTGCCACTGGAGAGTTTGTGCCAAATGGCTTCATCCACCTGGTCAATTGAGAGAGGTGACGATCAAACCCCTCCCTCCTGTGTACTCTGGATGAAGAGCCTCACCTCCTCTGGGACATGGGACCTGCCAGCCCTGGCTAGAATCACACCTGTGGCTCCTTCAGCCACTGATGACATGGCTTCCATGAGCTCATACCAGCTCTCCTGAATTGGGAACCTAAAAACCATTCTCTGTTTAGAGCACACCCACCCAAAATTGCCAAGAAATAGCATTCTTTATTTAATGCACACTGCTACATATTACCATGCATTCTGTTTAGTGCATTCTTTCAAGATTACCAAACATTTCCTATTTGTGTACACCTACAAGGTGATAAACTATAATTAACCAGGATTATATCCCTCCAGACAGTCGCCAAGGTTACTGCAAGGGTAATAAAATCACACCTTGAATCTTCACCCCAGGGAGAGAGGTGGGAGGGAGGGTGGAGGGAGGGTGGGGAGAGGGAAGGGAGGGAAAAGTATGAAGGAAGGGTAGGGAAGGGAGAAAAGTCATCTGCATACCACGCAAAGGCTTCACCTTTCTTGCTCGTGCTGCCTAACTGATGAAATCACTGTTTCAATCTTACACAGGGCATCTTGTGGCTCTGAATCAGTGTGCCTAAGTGTGTTCCAGAAAAGCATTATCATAAAATGAGCACAGGCATCCCATGGAGGTTCAGCCCCTCCCACTTCTAACTCTGTGCTTTAGAAATTAATTACATATGCTGTCTCTATTCCCAAATGCATCTCCAGTGGTATAAAATACACACACCATACAACGCAGAACTCGAGTGAACAAACACAACATTTGTCTACATCATACAGTACACTGTACATAATGCAGAATATGTAGATATACACATAATATTAATTTTGTTAGCATAAATAACATTGGTGAAACTAATAAAGTTATGCCAGAGATCAAAATAAATAAAATGTGCACTTTATTGGCATGATTTAATAATACGGTATTATTGTCATTTCATACATGTATAATTAACAAATTGCATTGTGATGATGATGATTACACCATTTAATTATGCCCACTTAATCAAATTCTCACAAAATCATTTAGCTTATAAAGGTTACTTAATATTCAGCTTTTAAGCCAATACAATTTACTAAATTAATTACAATCATTCATCCCACTTGAATATTTGGTCACAATTTCAATTGGTTTCACAAATACTATATTGATATCAGCTCAGGAGGTACACATAGGAGCACACACAAGATAAAAATAAGAATATGCGATTGTCACAACGCGTCATAAATATGCGGAGCTATACAGATAGTTTCGTGTTGCATTCACTCTAAATACGCTTGTTGTACGCTTGTTATCATCTCCATACACGGCGTTATACACAGTTGTTATCCATAAGTTATACACTAGAGTGTAAGACAGTCTCCTTCCACTAGTTATCCACTGCTGTATACACCATGTTTACCGCAAGAGTTAAACACGTGTAAGCAGAGTGCATACACGCATTCTACACGGTCGGAAAACATTTAATTGGCACAGTGTATATGTTGCAATTCGTTTTGTTTAAAATTGAATTGACAAATATTACAATACATGTTGCTATGAGTTATCAACAACACTTGGACACAGATTGATTAATGCAGCACATACATGAACAACTTCATCAACAACAGATGTTCCACATTCTTTATTATAACGTAGCATTGTAACAGGAAGTATGGATTGAAGGATTGTGTACTTGTTCTTCAGAAGCCCAATTACTCTTTCTACATGAATCCTGACTTTTGAAAGACGTTGTGAGAATTCCACCTCTTCCATAGCTAGTTGTTTTTTACCGCTAAGGAATCTCAATCTTGGCACCATGCAGTGTTATGTCATCAGCTATGTCAAAACCTCGGTCTGCAAGGACTACATCACCTGGTTCCAGAAAGAGTAAGAAGACCACTATTCATGGTTATAAATTTATCAGTTGCTCTTCCACCCCAGCACTTTGATAGAAATGAAACACCTCCAGAAGGTGTGATTCCAATGAGAAATTGTATTGTGTTACTTATAATTCGAATATGTCTGTGCACGTTGTTGGAATGAGTACAATTGCTCTATAAAAACTTCTGAACAGTCAATAATGCAACGTGTTCTAGGATACAAGTCTCTAAAGATCTGCATGTGGCATATTCTTAAAGCATGTGTCCTGAGTAGGCCATTTGATCAAAACTTTCAACGAAAGATACATTGCATCCAGCCAGTCCAAAAATTCTTTTACTCGCTGTAGTCAAACCTAGCTGTAAGCAATAAGCCAAATTTGAACTCTAAGACCCAGATGTAGTCTCATCAAAGTAAGTAGAAAGCGATTGGCATCACATGTAGCTTTTGAAGCCAATGCAGGGAAGCATGACAGCACATGCTGCAGTACATGAATAAACAGCGCACAGTTAGGTAACCCTGTATAAAATCTAATTGCATCATCATCATTGCTAAGCTTCTCATACCCATAAGCAGATGGAGCTATTGATGCAGATGGGGTGGCTATTGGAGACATGGGGGCTGCAGCTGAGTTAAGTGTGAGAGGTATAGAGGTACAGACAGCAGTGGAAGTCATTTCAACATGCTCCCTAACCCCGGAAAATGATGACCCTACGATTTCCGTCTGTGTTCCAGCGTCAATGGCAAATTGCGAGTCCTGAATTAGCAAAAGACCTTCTACAGCTGAAGCGTGCCTCTCCTTTTCGCTTTCTCCAACTTCGATGACCTTCCTTCTATGTTCCGCTCTCGTCTGCCGCGCTTTTGTAGCTATCACATCCTTCTTCTTGTCATCCTTGAAGGAGAATCGTGAAGGGACATAGTCCACATCACTGGGTTCGTCAGCAGGCTTGCCTACACCGCTTAGAAGTTAGCCGTACATTCCACAGCAAAATAATTGTCTATGCCTGATGCAGACTGCCATCAGAAGGATCCAGTCAGGAAAACTAAAAAGTGTATTCTATCAGCACATTTCAACAGTGGAAAAGAACTTGAAATCTGATTGGAACTGGCCATTACTACCCTGTTATGATATGGTACGGAAATTGTATGCAGTTACTCATTAACGTGCAGATTTCTATTTATTCCCAAAGGTTTCAGAGATTTTTCATTATCTCACTGAAGTGGAAAGTGATAACAATAAGAGAGCATCAGTTACCACATCCCGCATAAACAAGCTAATTGCATGGCCTGATGTAAGCTCTGCCGATTCTATAACAACTTTAAATACAATGTATATGCACACAAACAGATTGTTACCACTCTCATCATGATCAAGTACAACATCGACCACAAGCAAGCAACTTGTCACTATCCATGAAAATGGCTGTCTCCCAATATCATATGCAACGCCTCATGTACAGCCTCACCAGTACCATGCTTCCCTGCTTACAATGCACTATCTAACTTACTCAATGTTTGTGTGTGTAATGATGACATAGCCACGGTCCTCAGGTGGAAGGGGCCAATGACATGAGCTAGACATTACCAAGTCAGGCAGCCTCTGGGTGAGGTCCAGAATGCACATCCTCACCAGTACCATGCTTCCCTGGTGATTAAGCAGTATCTAACTTACTCAATGTATGTGGGTGCAATGATGACATAGCCACGGTCCTCAGGTGGGAGGGGCCAATGACATGGGTTAGACATGGCAAAGCAGGCAGCCTCTAGGTTGAGGTCAAGAAATGCCTACATGTAATGTGTATCTATGTGATTCGTATAGAGGATTGGCAGCCTACAAAATACTCAGTACTCGCGAATCTGGCGACCATTTTGACCATTTTGACCGCTTAGAACATTCCACACAGCCACATGGCACTGATTAAAAATAATGCGTATGCGTGAATATGATTACATGTACATTATTAATCATGAATAATGTACATGTAATCATATTCACGCATACGCATTATTTTTAATCAGTGCCATGTGGCTGTGTGGAATGTTCTAAGCGGTCAAAATGGTCGCCAGATTCGCGAGTACTGAGTATTTTGTAGGCTGCCAATCCTCTATACGAATCGATTGACTCCATCTTCGTCTCCTATCTTCATTTTTCGATGGAAAACGATAGAAACCTAGGCCCAAACGCTCGCGACCACAACCAAAAGCACTCACATCAATTATTCATCGCTTTAGGTCACGCGGGTACGCCTAGCTCCTTCTCAAGGAAATCATCTATTATAAAAGCATTATCGGTAATTATTTTTAATTTAGATGTGTGATACAATGTGTGATACAATGAGCTCCGAGAATTCTTCCCCTGCAAGCTCCGATGCGTCCACCGAATGCACGATGAGCTTCAACGTGGAGACTGAAGATGTTCGACTCACAGTTCACGTGGACATAAGAACGGTTAGTGCTTGCATCTTTAATATGTGCATGCATGTCAAAATGAACTTCGCCAAAAACAGAGCACAACATGTCGGACGGATATTTCCGAATGCAGCATCGCATGTACGGACGCAGGTCCAAACCAAGGAGACATTGTTGTAGCGAACAATTCTACATTTCCTATCCACTATTATCTGTACATCCTCCGAAGAGTATATAGAGCGAACTTGTGTTACTGATAATGTGAATTGTAATTGTATATGAGATTAATACGTACATGTATGCAAATGTTCTGGCCCGGATCTGAGTAGTAGTACGTACGCGTACGTGGACCAGCTAGCTACGTAACGTCACCAGCGCTAATTAGTCCAAATGATCGAGTGAAAACTGCAATCTTCGATCGAAGTCGTAACTGTTTTGTTTTGAGGTACGTATCCGAAATTACTAGCTGTACTATTAAGCGACGTTTGGCAGAGCGGTTTTATAGATAGTTGTTATCAGCAGAGATGATTTATTCATTCAGAGGAAACCTTATATGGTGAAAATGAGTTGTGAATATGCTCAGGAAACACACCCATGTGAGTTGTGAATATGCTCATGTGGCTCTCCATCACCTGTCACGAACCCTACGAAAAATTTTTCCAAGACTTGCCAAGATTTGTTCCAAATTCTCGCGTGATAAGTGTTCCATTTTTCTAGAGCACTATTAAACATGCTTATCCTATTAAATTGCAGGCATATCACTGTACTAGCTTGTGCAGGTTGAAGAGTTTCAAAAAAGCGTTCCCCCGAGGAGTTATAAAGCGGCACGCCCCTTAGCATATTAGCGCCCATGCCTAGTCGGGGGAACGCTTTTTTGAAACTCTTCAACCTGCACAAGCTAGTACAGTGATATGCCTGCAATTTAATAGGATAAGCATGTTTAATAATGCTCTAGAAAAAATGGAACACTTATCACGCAAGAATTTGGAACAAATTTTGGTAAGTCTTGGAAAAAATTTTTTGTAGGGAACAGCTTCTCGGCAAACACCCTGAACACTACCTCACTTGTCAGGAAACCATTGTCATATGCCTAGGGAGGACGTCATGTGACCTTACAGACCACACCCACAAGTAAGCCAGATTGGGTCACCTTGCATGGGATCTTGCCCATGTTGTCCCTTATGTGTTTAATAGCAAATAGTGGTGATAGTCATTCCATGTATACACAAGGGCCCCAGACCTATACCTACAGGTGGCTAGCAGGGTTGGGATGCATGGTATTGCGAATTCATGTTGTTAACATTGCAAACAGCAGCTATAAAAGTTTTATGAATTCATGTTGTTAACATTGGGCAAAAAAAAAAAGGGTGTGCACCAACTGATGACTTGCTTGTCACAACAGACTTGCGAAGCATCTTGTCACAACAGATTTGTCACAACAAACTTGCCGTGGACACATGCAAGTTTGAGTATGTTGTTTTGGTCAGCTACCACAGGCATTGTACATGCTACTACACCATGGAACAACACACTGAGGTGTAGTTGATGTACCTTACAACAGGTAGTTCACTCCAGTCTTGAACTCTGTGTGGTTCTTGTTCCAGACCCACCAACACCACACCACCATCACCACTAATGTGCATGTGCAGTGATAATATGAGATAAATCATGTCATTGTACACATTCCCCCCCCCCACAGCACACACACTCAACACACACACACACACAACACACACACAACACACACACACACACACACACACACACACACACACACACACACACACACACACACACAGGAAGTGAACCTCCTGGAACTATTCACTGCATCATTGCTTATAGCACACGTGTGGCAGTTTTGCACATGAATTCACTTAAAATGCTTAACAGTAGCTATAAAAGTTTTTTTTTTTTTTTAATTTCTAAAGATGTAACATTTCTGTGATACAATGAGCACAACACACCAGCATCGCAAGTACGGACGCAGGTCCAAACGAAGGAGACCTTGTTGTAGCGAACAACGCTACATTTCCTATCCATTATCTATACATATATGTGTAAAATTATAAGCGCAAATGTCTGGCCCAGATCAGAAAGGCGACCAGCTAGCTACGCAGCATCACAATGTGAGCTGCACGCTAGTAAAGTCAGAGATAATATACAAAGGGATTGGAAACAAATCACGTGCGCCATAGACTTTGGCAATTTTTACACTCGCAAACGTGAATCACACCTACAAAAGGGAACGGATCTTGTACTTTGAAACAAGTCTTGAATGCTACAAGGTAACCAACTACCCTTTTTAATACAGGCAGCTTATAGATCATCCACCATAGATTCATCAGGCGCTGCTAGATTTGGTGTAACTTTATTTATTATTGACAGAGAACAAAAATGGGCTATTTCGTAACTTGTGGGGGGAATCCGCTGATCTAGACAAGCTGTTATCGTCTTGTTTGGTATATATATATACTTCAAATAGCCTATTGTATGCCCATCGCTTTAGTTCATCCTTGTAACCCTCGCACTCACATGCACCCTTTATATATTATCTCGGGTAAAGTAGTCCAATGATCGAGTTAAAAGGTGCTAATCTCTAATTTCATCTTCAAAGCTAGTCGTATGGGGGTTTTGGGTTGTTTTTATAGGTATCCAAAAGTACTGGTTTTGTAGCCTCGTGAAATTAATAGCATGGCTTGGATAGTCTCGTACCCTGACCAACCTGACATAAGTACATAAATTGTTACGTCCATAGGCATGGAGCGGGGTGGTGGGGGTGGCCCTCAGGCCCGGGCCCCCCCCCCCGCCCTCCAATGCTTAATAAAAGGAGCGCTACATGATACGGGCCCCCCAATATTTGGCAAAGCCCTTTTCAGGCGTAGTGAGTAGTGGTATTGGAAGAAGCAAACGGTCTTGCTGCACGTAGGACTGTGTAACATAATACACATAACCTCTGGGAAGGATTGATCTTAACACTGAAAACCTCCATCAATGCACAACACTGCATCAGTAAGAGATATAAAGCACAAAAAAAGAGCCTAAAGCTTTACCAGATAACGAGTGGTTATCTGGGCCAAAAAATAATTATGATCCATCCTTTCACTACTTTCAAGCAGAAAAGTAATAGCTATGAATTTGCTTAATGTAAAAGAATGCATCAATCAAAATCACTACACATAGAGCTATCTGTTGATCACATTACTGTAACGCTTTGCTTGTGAATGGGTGGGGGGGGGGGGGGGAGCAAAAGTTTGTTCACTTCACCCCCAATATTACACAACAGCCTGGAACAGAGTAATTTTCAACATTAGCAAGTGGGCCAGTAACTGGATTATAGGTCATGCAATGCAGCACAAATTGTAGCAAAAAAATGTGAAGTTTTATGCTGCATTCATGTGATCCAAAATTCCATTCTTGGCCCAGAAGACGGATGACCCATCCTCTTCATTGCTTGCTGACCACAACCCTGGGTTGAACTTGGGCTGACCACAACTCTGGGTTGATACTTGGGCTAAGACCAATCCACCCCCTACTAGGATAAGAGGTGGGCAGATCAGCTGCCCAGACTAAGGCTGCCTGATGGAGATAAGAGGCAGAGAGGAAAGTGGAGCAAAATTCACACGGCTGGCTTAATCAAGCACATGGCACAACTGGCCCATGGTATATATACTGGTAGCCAATAGCTGCATATGATATGTGTTTTTTTTTTGGGGGGGGGGGGGGGGTGCGGCTCCAGGGCTTAGCATAAGGCTACCAATTAATTAATTGCTTTTAATCCTATTCATCATTGCAACACATGAGCTAGGCAAAGTATTGATATGAAATTAATTTTAAAGGTAGTTTTTTTCATCATCATTGCATCACACTTCTGTTGTGGTCTCTGAGTACTCCAAACTCCATGATTTATTCAAATTCTTTACCAAATTGTTGGCTTGCCATGAGTTGCTAAAACTCTCAATACCCGTCTCCTGCAAGCCCTGATACCTGCATCAAATGCAAGATGAGTGTGCAAGCAAAAGGCGTCAGCTGCACAGTTCAACTGATGATATGCAAGGTTCATGTTCATATGTGCATGCATTTATTAAAAAATGAACTTTGAATGGCAACACTAAGACACATACTAGCTGCAACACACATCAGAGGGGTGTTGCCGAAGCCAAACATCACTGTGTTACGTGCACTGACGTGGAACCAACGAAGGAGACTTGATAGTTATAGGACATTGTGCCTTTCCCGTGTCGAAGTTGTATGTGCAACCTTAATGCACATGAATGTGGAAGGAGTGCATGTAATGATGAATTTCTACATAGACTGACCCAATCACATGGCCATAACAATCGTCACCCGGTGTTATTGGATTGGTCTAAATGACTGAGTTTCTGCACGCCTCTCTACCCTGGACCTCATCCGCCAAGCAAAGACATGACCAATTGTTTTCTTTTCTTTCTTTTTCGTTTCAAGCAACGAGAGGATCCAAAAGCATAGCTGTGCATGTCACTGTCTGCCGAGGTAAGCTAGATTCAGGAGATCGGTTTTTGAAATTAAGTCCCAATCAATAGCAGCATAGAGTGCACAGCCAGACATAGTACGTTTGACCACAGCCACACTACATTTGAAGAGAATGAACTGGGGACCACGTGTACGTTGAATGTGGTACGTATTGCTTGCGAGACTTACATAGAGCACAACCATCTGTATATTCGTCCTCCAGAGGTAACGCCACTTCCCTTTGCTTTTGTTCTCTGTTGCTGTCATTTATGTCACAATAAAAGTGGCCTGGATTCTGATGAGACCATAGCAACTGTCCAAATGAACACTCTACACTACATGTGCACCACAGTTAGCTGTAAACACTGGAATTCGACACGCAATTCGCCACAACTCGAGACAAGTCGCACGATGACATCACTTAGAACAACCCACTTTGCCAGAATGTTGTAAGCAATCGTGGTTATGACGAAGAGATAAGCAGGATCCAATAGCACACAGAGCCAAGAAAACTATATGGCTGCATCTGAAGGAAGTGATTAGGAATTTGTAGGTAGACTAGCTATGTTGCCATCACAGTCTCAGTTGGGTGACCATCACAATCATGGTCACCTGGCCCGATGTCACTGCATGAATTGGTCTAAACAACCAAGTTAACAGTGTCTTGTTTGGTAAGCCATAACTCTTACTCGGATCTTAGTTATCATGTCACCACTTCATTGCAAGGTCGTATAGTTTTTTGAACAACTAGAGGTGGTACATATCCAGAAGTCCTACAGCAGCTGCATGTGCTATTCTGTAGAGGTAAGCTAGGTTCACAATGTTTGGTAGACCTGTTTTGCATCTCATTCCATACCAGATTAACCAGTAGTCTGACTATATAGGTGTATCCTAGTGCCCAGGTTATCAGGCCCTACCCCTCAGACCAGGTAACTCAAGATTTTAAAATTCATCATGATCATGCCATTATGAATACAGATAAGATAGCACCTGGGGGCCGTTCATAAATTACGTCGCGCAAAAGGGGGGGGAGGGGTCTGGCCAATTGTGACGGTGGCGTGATGGGAGGGGGGGGGTTAGGATGGCGTGATGTCACATTTTAAATGAAAATTTATTGTTGTGGGCAACATTGTTCTATGATATGATGTCAGTATATTTAACTGTTACAAACATTAATGTGCAGGTGCAGCGACTCTATGTGAACAGGCAAATAAGGCCCAGTAGAAAGCTCCATTATACTGATCGGGCCGCTCAAATCTACAGGGCCCTGACTGAGGCTCAATGTATTGTTGCCTTTTGGGTAATAAAACGTGCGTGTATAAAATTATTAGACCGTTTGAAGTGTATCAAGTATTTGTCAATTGTGCGTAGCGGAGTAGCAGATGGATAGGTTTAAATTGTACTCGTCTGTCTTCGAAGCTTACGTTGAGGCGTTTCTGACCAAATCCAAGAAGCTTTGCCAGCAAGAGGTGAATGAGAAGTGGAATGCTAAGGATATGAGGAGGTGATAGTGAGGAAGTGAGGAGGTGATGTGAAGTGGAGTGGAGGTGATAGTGAAGGGTGGAGTGGAGTGAGGTGGGTGGTGAGGAGGTGATGTGAAGGTGGGTGGAGTGAGAGTGATAGTGAAGGTGGGGGAGTGAGGAGGTGATAGTGAAGGGTGGGTGGAGTGAGGAGGTGATAGTGAAGGTGGGTGGATGAGGGGGTGATAGTGAAGGTGGGTGGAGTGAGGAGGTGATAGTGAAGGTGGGTGGAGTGAGGAGGTGATAGTGAAGGTGGGTGGGTAGTGAGGAGGTGATAGTGAAGGTGGGTGGAGTGAGGAGGTGATAGTGAAGGTAGGGGAGTGAGGAGGTGAGAGTGAAGGTAGGTGGAGTGAGGATGGTGATAGTGAAGGTGGGTGGAGTGAGGGGTGATAGTGAAGGTAGGTGGGTGAGGAGGTGATAGTGAAGGTGGGTGGAGTGAGGAGGTGATAGTGAAGGTGGGGGAGTGAGGAGGTGATAGTGAAGGTGGGGGGAGTGAGGAGGGTGATAGTGAAGGTAGGTGGAGTGAGGAGGTGATAGTGAAGGTGGGTGAGTGAGGAGGTGATAGTGAAGGGGGGGGTGGCAAGTGAGGAGGTGATAGTGAAGGTGTGGTGGAGTGAGGAGGTGATAGTGAGGGTGGGTGGAGTGAGGAGGTGATAGTGAAGGTGGGTGATAGTGAAGGTGGTGGAGTGAGAGGTGATAGTGAAGGTAGGTGGAGTGAGGGAGGTGATAGTGAAGGTGGGTGGACGTGAGGAGGTGATAGTGAAGGTGGGTGGAGTGAGGAGGTGATAGTGAAGGTGTGGGAGTGAGGAGGTGGGTGATAGTGAAGGTGGGGGAGTGAGGAGGTGATAGTGAAGGTGGGTGGAGTGAGGAGGTGATAGTGTGAAGGTGGGTGGAGTGAGGAGGTGATAGTGAAGGTGGGTGGAGTGAGGAGGTGATAGTGAAGATGGGTGGCGTGCGGCGTTGCTCGTGCCGCTGGGTGGGGGGAGTGCGAAGTGCTAGTGAATGGGGTTGGCGTGACGTGCGGAGGTGCTCGTGCCGGTAGGTGGTGAGGAGGTGCTGGAAGTAATTGGGTGCGGAGGGTGCTAGTGAGGTGGGTGGCGTGCGGAGGTGCTCGTGAAGGGGGGTGGAGTGAGGAGGGGATAGTGAGGTGGTGGAGTGAGGAGGTGAGAGTTGAAGGTGTGGGTGGGGAGGAGGTGATAGGGACGGTAGGTGGAGTGAGGAGGGATAGTGAAGGGTAGGGGGGAGTGAGGAGGTTGATAGTGAGGAGGTGATAGTGAAGGTGGATGGACTGGACTGAGGATGGTGATAGGGAGGTGGGTGGAGTGAGGAGATGATAGTGAAGGTGGATGGGACTGACGAGGTGCTTAGTGAAGGTGGATGGACGGAGGAGTGATAGGAAGGTGGATGTTGAATGAGCTTTAATGGCCATCACAATGAAGCACAAAGGAGGTTTGTTGAGTTTTTTGGGGGAAATAGCCAACCCAGAGAGCCGTACCAGCTATTAAGAGCAGTGTTCCAGAAATGTCAGTAGTAGAAATTGTAGTTGCTGGTGATTCTGATGAGGCTCAAAAGAATGGAAGTGAGCCTGGCACTTCTGCTAACAGTTTCAGCTGTAATAGTGTAAAACAAAAGGCCATAGTTCAAGATGAATATCAGCTCAAGTGATAAATGCGGACTTGGTTGGCTTATACGCACGTAAACAGCTGGGACTCTAACTGACTTACAAGAAACAGAGCTATCAGATAAAAAGAGGAAGGTAGTGGAATTAGGGTCTATGTTAAAGAGAAAAAAAGACGACCAACGAAGGTCAAAAATGTTCAGAGATGATAGAAAAAAGAGATTAGCTGCAGCCTGTGCAAAGAATCCAGAATTGAAGTCTACTCTAAAATGAGGCTTGGAGGCCACGGTTAGAAGTTGATCAGCCTCTCCTTTTGCAAGCTATCCTTGATATAGCCTTTTATGGCTCTGCTGCTCATGAGAAACAAGTGATGTCTATAGGAGCATCAAAACATTGGATGAGCTAACCAGGCAGCTCAATGATGATGGATTCAACATCCATAGGGGTGGGGTTTACCTTCGCCTGATTGCTAAGTGCAGCTCTTCTTTGGAGGGAAAGGCATGTTACAACTGTGCCAGTTAAGCTCATCAAAGCACAGAATGATTCCCATGTCAAGCATGTTGACCAAAAATTCTGTGTGTCCACAATCAAACACCTAGAAGAAAAATCTTCCATTCTCAGGCCTAATGAAGTGTACTTTATTAGTCAAGATGACAAAGCTAGAGTATCAATTGGTCTCACTGCAGCTAACAAGCAGTCTCCTTTGCTGATGCATGTCGAATACAGAGTGAGTTTACCAGACCATGATTGGGTCAACACAAGTTGATCCCATCTGTGTATGCTGGCATTGTCGTACAACCAAATGGTCTTGGTAAGCCAGAAGCTGTTAGCTATTCAGGGCCAACATACATTGCAATTCGGTCTGGAAAGCACTCCTCATCTACTGCCATGCACATGCACTTGACTTTGAGAGATTGCTTCAGCTACATGAATTTGATACTATAACCAAATATGGACCAGACAACGCAGCGAAACCTGTCCTTGTCATTACTGTAGATGGTGGTCCAGATGAGAATCCTCGCTACCAGAAGGTCATAGAAACGGCTGTGTATCATTTCGTGCAGAACAATCTGGATGCATACTTCATTGCTACAAATGCTCCTGGCAGAAGTGCATTCAACCGTGTTGAAAGAAGAATGGCTCCACTAAGCAAAGAACTGTCTAAGTATGGTAGCCATCTCAATGATCAATTGACACCGACCTAGAGAAGAAGAATTTTGCATTTGCTAGAAGCACCTTGGCTGAAATTTGGTCCCAGACAGTTGTTGATAGCCATCCAATAGTTGCCGAGTATATTGATCCGTAGCTATCTGAACTGAAGCCTGAAACCTTACAATCAAAAGACCCAATTTGGTTTGCAGCACACGTACGTACTAGCCAATATTTCACCCAAATTGTTAAGTGCAATAAAATGAGTTCTTACTTCACTTTTATGCCAGAAAGATTTCTTGCTCCTCCAATTCCTATTGTACAAACTGAACTTGATGGCTTGAAAGCTCCAGAGAGAAATGTTCATGAAGAGAACCACGAAGATGCATGAACCGCATGCGATAACTGTTTCATTTAATTTTGGTTGCATTTATTAGCATTAATGGCACGAAACTTCTAATATGCACGCTTAAAGCTTATTCGTTGGTGGGGGGGGGGGGGGGGGGGGGCAATGTGATGTAATTGAGAGGGGGGGGGGAGGAATTATTGTGACAGTCTGTGATGGAGGGGAGGAGTCCTAAACAGTCTTAATTTGTGTGAAGTAATTTATGAACGGGCCCCCTGTAGAAGCAGAGATGGATCGATTACCAAACAAAATGGGGCAACTAGACATTGCCATAATGACAGTAACCTGGCATACCATTTTGAAGTGCCAAGCTTGACCCTACAAGGCATCGAAATCGATCTCCTTCATTGTACATGGCTCTTCTAAGCCTTTTTCGTCTAACAGGAATGGAATTACATCCTTGAAGGATTGAAGACTCACTCAATAGAAGACGCTTTAAACTGCAATCAGAGATAATAGTTTTGATGGCTTTGAGCAAACGGTAATTCCCTAAGCTTGCCCAATATATCTTGAGTTCTTATTTGTTAACAAGTAGATCCAATTCAGATCAAATCAATCGTTAGAGCAGATAATGACTTATTAATTTTGCACGTGAGCAATCTTCTGAATGCGACAGATAGTTCACTACAGATGTTTGTTCTCTGCTGTGAATACAATAAAATGGCTTCTGAGGGACAACACCATAGCACTATGAAAATGAATGCTCTGGACTACACTGATTCCAATCTGCCATTAACCTTGCTTAGTTTTATTAAGTACATTTGGGTCTGAGTACCAGAATGTTAACCTCTCCCCACCCCGTACACAACAAAAGAAAACGACATTAATACAGCAAATGGTTAGTGATGTTAAAGACGTTTGTGCTCCATGTGGATGCTGTGACAACCATGTGAAAGCCTGCACTTTATGGATGGGGACACCACAGCTATTTGTAGCACTAGTGTATGTGAAACTTAAAAGCATTGATTCATGCATCCATACCTCAAAGCTAAGGCATCACGGAAAGTATGCTGTTTGAGGCCAAAGCCTTCGATCGGTAAAACTGCCAATGACATAGAAGTCCATTTAGAAGTCATATGCATGTACATAGTAAATACCAGTACCAGAGGTCATAACACTGAACAGGAGGGGTCCACAACTGCATTTGGACTAAATGTTTGCTCCAAATAAGTGCCCTCTTTGTTGTGGTACATAATCTGTTACTATTGCCTGACTAAAACAACTGAAGGCTAGGCTTGAATGGAGGCATTGCTATCACCATCCATGACTCCACCACTCCACCACAAATCCCTCCCCCTACTGTGGGCAACCATGCCATCCTGGCCCCAAGAAGCCAATCTATGATGCCTGTCCTAAGAAGCCAATCTATGCAATGCCTGTCCCAAGAAGCCAATCTATGATGCCTGTCCTAAGAAGCCAATCTATGCAATGCCTGTCCTAAGAAGCCAATCTATGCAATGCCTGTCCCAAGAAGCCAATCTATGATGCCTGTCCTAAGAAGCCAATCTATGCAATGCCTGTCCTAAGAAGCCAATCTATGCAATGCCTGTCCCAAGAAGCCAATCTATGATGCCTGTCCTAAGAAGCCAATCTATGCAATGCCTGGCCTAAGAAGCCAATCTATGCAATGCCTGGCCTAAGAAGCCAATCTATGCAATGCCTGGCCTAAGAAGCCAATCTATGCAATGCCTGGCCTAAGAAGCCAATCTAGCAATGCCTGTCCTAAGGAGCCAATCTATGCAATGCCTGGCCTAAGAAGCCAATCTATGCAATGCCTGGCCTAAGGAGCCAATCTATGCAATGCCTGGCCTAAGAAGCCAATCTATGCAATGCCTGGCCTAAGAAGCCAATCTATGCAATGCCTGGCCTAAGAAGCCAATCTATGCAATGCCTGTCCTAAGAAGCCAATCTATGCCTGTCCTAAGAAGCCAATCTATGCAATGCCTGGCCTAAGAAGCCAATCTATGCAATGCCTGGCCTAAGAAGCCAATCTATGCAATGCCTGTCCTAAGAAGTCATTCTATGCAATGCCTGGCCTAAGAAGCCAATCTATGCAATGCCTGGCCTAAGAAGCCAATCTATGCAATGCCTGTCCTAAGAAGCCAATCTATGCAATGCCTGGCCTAAGAAGCCAATCTATGCCTGTCCTAAGAAGCCAATCTATGCAATGCCTGGCCTAAGAAGCCAATCTATGCAATGCCTGTCCTAAGAAGCCAATCTATGCAATGCCTGGCCTAAGAAGCCAATCTATGCAATGCCTGGCCTAAGAAGCCAATCTATGCCTGTCCTAAGAAGCCAATCTATGCAATGCCTGGCCTAAGAAGCCAATCTATGCCTGTCCTAAGAAGCCAATATTAATAGTTCCTAATCATAGGATGTAAGCTAAAATTATGCAGTACACACTATTATGATACAAAATATGGCACACACCCACACCCACCCATACACACAAAAGCACACACACACACACACACACACACACACACACACACATACACACACACACACAAAAGACATGGTCACTCACTCAGTGTATGGAATGCCATCACATGCCATACCCAGCCACCTAGCTACCCTGGCTTACTTCAATGGCTGCAGCATACCTGTGCTTATTCGATGGCCACTTGATATTGCTCCAACAATTAACAAAGGTAGACATCCCGGCCTTCCTCCTCCCCAGCCACAGGTTCTCCAGCGAGAGAATAGCTGAAGATGGTAGTATCACACTATGTAGGAATGGTGTGCATCTATAGGGGTTAGGCCACCATTATTGTGGTACCGTGGACATGTTCAATGGCCCAAATACTGTCAAATATAGTTATCAATATCTGCAATAACTATTTGGGATTACATAGCTACCAGCTGGTTAACACTGCACACAGACCACCACACACATTGTCCAATAACTAACTTGAAGAACTGGCCATTGTCAGCAGCTGTGATGGCATGACCCCTCTCAGGGATGGAGCCCAACATGTTCTCCAGACTAGGGGTGTGGACGAGAACCAGAGATCAGGGGCACACACACACACACACACACACACACACACACACACACACACACAAACACACACACACACACACTAGTGATGTGGGAGGACTCACTTGTTTACATCGGCTACACCCACTTCCCCAGCTGTGTTGACCAATCACGGTGTGATGTGTTCAGTATAGTCTGGTGAAGTGACATATGAAAATCTGTTCAATGATTAGCCACACTTACTGTGTTACTCTCTCTTGTGACATCACCTTTATTCCATTGTCAATGCCTAGTTCAACCAGAGCAAGTGCATTGTCCACCTAACAGGGAGGGTGTGGCTCTTTAACACAGAAGGCTGCATCAATATCTCATATTACAAATTGTGCAGAGTCCACACTATGAGGACCTCATGCCATGTACATGTATACTAGCTATCCCGTTTATTAATAGCTTGTACTTGTGTTTAGGCAGTACTGAAGTGTAGTACAGAAGTGTAGGTACGTATTCACTACCATGTGTGGGTCATTTGTCAATCACAATTATAATTATAATCAGCTGAGACACCAGCCCATCTGGGACCACTATAGCGCTCATTGGAGTTGGGCCACTTCTTTTGTTAACAGTGGGTTGGTCCACTTCTTTTGTTAACAGTGAGTTGGCCACTTCTTTTGTTAACAGTGAGTTGGGCCACTTCTTTTGTTAACAGTGAGTTGGGCCACTTCTTTAGTTAACAGTGAGTTGGGCCACTTCTTTTGTTAACAGTGAGTTGGGCCACTTCTTTTGTTAATAGTGAGTTGGGCCACTTCTTTTGTTAACAGTGAGTTGGGCCACTTCTTTTGTTAACAGTGAGTTGGGCCACTTCTTTTGTTAATAGTGAGTTGGGCCACTTCTTTTGTTAACAGTGAGTTGGGCCACTTCTTTAGTTAACAGTGAGTTGGGCCACTTCTTTTGTTAACAGTGAGTTGGGCCACTTCTTTTGTTAATAGTGAGTTGGGCCACTTCTTTTGTTAACAGTGAGTTGGGCCACTTCTTTTGTTAACAGTGAGTTGGGCCACTTCTTTTGTTAATAGTGAGTTGGGCCACTTCTTTTGTTAACAGTGAGTTGGGCCACTTCTTTTGTTAACAGTGAGTTGGGCCACTTCTTTTGTTAACAGTGAGTTGGGCCACTTCTTTTGTTAACAGTGAGTTGGGCCACTTCTTTTGTTAATAGTGAGTTGGGCCACTTCTTTTGTTAACAGTGAGTTGGGCCACTTCTTTTGTTAACAGTGAGTTGGGCCACTTCTTTTGTTAATAGTGAGTTGGGCCACTTCTTTTGTTAACAGTGAGTTCGGCCACTTCTTTTGTTAACAGTGAGTTGGGCCACTTCTTTTGTTAACATACTAGTGAGTTGGGCCACTTCTTTTGTTAACAGTGAGTTGGGCCACTTCTTTTGTTAACAGTGAGTTGGGCCACTTCTTTTGTTAATAGTGAGTTGGGCCACTTCTTTTGTTAACAGTGAGTTCGGCCACTTCTTTTGTTAACAGTGAGTTGGGCCACTTCTTTTGTTAACAGTGAGTTGGGCCACTTCTTTTGTTAACAGTGAGTTGGGCCACTTCTTTTGTTAACAGTGAGTGGGCCACTTCTTTTGTTAACAGTGAGTTGGGCCACTTCTTTTGTTAATAGTGAGTTGGGCCACTTCTTTTGTTAACAGTGAGTTGGGCCACTTCTTTAGTTAACAGTGAGTTGGGCCACTTCTTTTGTTAACAGTGAGTTGGGCCACTTCTTTTGTTAATAGTGAGTTGGGCCACTTCTTTTGTTAACAGTGAGTTGGGCCACTTCTTTTGTTAACAGTGAGTTGGGCCACTTCTTTTGTTAATAGTGAGTTGGGCCACTTCTTTTGTAACAGTGAGTTGGGCCACTTCTTTTGTTAACAGTGAGTTGGGCCACTTCTTTTGTTAACAGTGAGTTGGGCCACTTCTTTTGTTAACAGTGAGTTGGGCCACTTCTTTTGTAATAGTGAGTTGGGCCACTTCTTTTGTTAACAGTGAGTTGGGCCACTTCTTTTGTTAACAGTGAGTTGGGCCACTTCTTTTGTTAATAGTGAGTTGGGCCACTTCTTTTGTTAACAGTGAGTTGGGCCACTTCTTTTGTTAACAGTGAGTTGGGCCACTTCTTTTGTTAACAGTGAGTTGGGCCACTTCTTTGTTAATAGTGAGTTGGGCCACTTCTTTTGTTAACAGTGAGTTGGGCACTTCTTTTGTTAACAGTGAGTTGGGCCACTTCTTTTGTTAACAGTGAGTTGGGCCACTTCTTTGTTAACAGTGAGTTGGGCCACTTCCTTAGTTAACAGTGAGTTGGGCCACTTCTTTTGTTAACAGTGAGTTGGGCCACTTCTTTTGTTTAGTGAGTTGGGCCACTTCTTTTGTTAACAGTGAGTTGGGCCACTTCTTTTGTTAACAGTGAGTTGGGCCACTTCTTTTGTTAATAGTGAGTTGGGCCACTTCTTTTGTTAACAGTGAGTTGGGCCACTTCTTTTGTTAACAGTGAGTTGGGCCACTTCTTTTGTTAACAGTGAGTTGGGCCACTTCTTTTGTTAACAGTGAGTTGGGCCACTTCTTTTGTTAACAGTGAGTTGGGCCACTTCTTTTGTTAACAGTGAGTTGGGCCACTTCTTTTGTTAATAGTGAGTTGGGCCACTTCTTTTGTTAACAGTGAGTTGGGCCACTTCTTTTGTTAACAGTGAGTTGGGCCACTTCTTTTGTTAACAGTGAGTTGGGCCACTTCTTTAGTTAACAGTGAGTTGGGCCACTTCTTTTGTTAACAGTGAGTTGGTCCATCATTGTGTGGAAAAGTGTATTCTGATTCACCACTTCTGGTCTTAGTGCCCAGTCCCCAGACCTACCAGTCCAGAGTACTGTTCTATAGTCATTTCACAGCAATTTGTACCACCCTTAGATACAACACTTTCTCATATTGAAGTACCATTTCCTATATTTATTCTCCCATAGGAAACGTGCATAATTGCAATACATTAGTATTCCCTAAGGAATACAAATATATGGATTTTTTATGGCTGACCTCTGCCTATTTGCAAGGATATTTCTGTGCATCAAGAACGATATGGTAGGTACACCCAATCAGTGTTTATTTAATGAGATATGCAAATTGGTTAATGTTTTTTCCATGAATGTATAAGGAGATATAAAGTACAGCAAATCTTTATTTTCCAAGATTCACAAATGGATGGCAGGTAACACTCTCTATCTCTCTATGTTATTCTTTATCTGGGTTCATGATTACTTGATGTGGGATATCTTGTTGAAAAGTAGCAGCCATTTTGATTCCTCCCCTAATACCACACAACATGGTGTCAGGAACCCATACTAGCTGCAAACTTTGTGGGTTCTGTCAGAGGAGGTTGGACTATCTATTATGCACAAGAAGCTGAGTAGTACACAGGCCAGCTGGTCAATGCAAGTCCCATAACACACCACACACACACACACGCACACGCACACACACACACACACACGCACGCACACATACACACACACACATACAAACACACACACACACACATAAACTAAGCTACTTACTGATACTTCTTCCAAGCTGGAGTCTCCTCATACGAGTTTGCCTATGTTGAGGTGTGCATCCATTAGAATGAAACACTGCTGCCTGATATATATATCTGATATTGACCACAGGCAGACAAGCAGGCAATAAACAGCAGTTTTAAAACATGGTCTGCTTATCGCCTATACAACATAAAAACAATTACCCATTACACACTATGTTCATGTCTATAGGCAATTAATAAACTACAGTACCATAAAGTATAGGTACGCAGTGTGTTTTCAAAGACATGAGATCGAGAGTGTGGAGAGAAGATGCAATGAGAATTGAGCAATGAGAGGCCTGAAGAAATTGGAGAGCAAGTGAGTCCAATGTCCCTTACAACCCACCATGTAATCTTGAGGCCATCTTTAATTATTGTCAATGCTGCAAACATGAAGGGCAGTGGAAGGTGTGCACATGAATATGGCCAAATTGATGGAAGTAATGAGGAATTTGTTCTTAGACTTGCTATGTTGGCATCACAATTTCGGTTAGGTGACTATCACAATCATGGTACTTGCTCTGTTTAAACTAGGCAATTGACAATGGAATAAAGGTGATGATGTCACAAGAGAGAGTAACACAGTGTACAGGTGTACTAGCTATCCCGTTTGTGTGTTTAGACATCACTGAGTGTCTGGTCTTAGTGCCCAGTCCCCAGACCTACCAGTCCAGAATAGTGCTCTATTTCCCTTGCTCTCTCCTGGTACCATGTGGTGATGACATCACTGGTCACTGGAGCCCGGAGTACACAGGCCAGCTTGGTCAATGCAGGTCCCATAAACCCACCACAACCACCCAACCACATTTCCTAACCTCCCATGACTCCTGGCTTCCCCCACCACAAATGAATTACCTTACCTACCTTTTACCTTGTGCTCTAGCCCTAATACTTATTAATAACATCTCCAATAATTAATGTTAATACTAACGTGTACCTCCAGCATGAAGAACTGGCCATTGTGAGCAGCTGTGATGGCATGACCCCTCTCAGGGGTGGAGCCCAACATGTTCTCCAGACTAGGTGTGTGGAGGAGAACCAGAGATCAGGGGCACACACACACACACACACACACACACACACACACACACACACACACATGCACACACACACACACACACACACACACATGCACACACACACACACACATGCACACACACACACACCACAAGCACTACCGGTAGTGATGTGGGAGGACTCACTTGTTCACATCGGCTACACCCACTTCCCCAGCTGTGTTGACCAGTATGAGGCAATTGCGGTGTCTGGTGAAGTGTCGTTTATACGGCACGTGGCAATTCTGATTACACTTAAAATATGGAAGGGAATATTCGATGATTCGCAAACCCGAAAAATTACGTTACCGCTGCAATCAGGAGTGTTTGCGGTATGATAAAAGCATCAGTTCTTCAAGACGTATCATATTCGCACTTCTATCATGAGTTGCGAAAACTCTCAATACCCGCTTCCCGCAAGCCCTGATGCGCGCGTCATAAATATGGTGCAAACGGAAGGTGTCAGCTGCACAGTTCAAGTGGAGGTTTGTACATACATGTTCATATGTGCATGCATTTATCAAATGAACTTCGCGCAAAGAATGGCAACGCTAAGACACATCCACATCAGAGGGATGCCGCCGAAGCCGAACATTGCTGTACTGACACAGAACCAAACGAATGAGACTTGATAGTTATAGGACGCTGTGCCTTTCCCGTGTCGAAAATGTATGTGAAACCTTAATGCACACGAATGTGTCTGCATTTGAAGGAAGTACATGTAATGAGGAATTTTGTGCTATTGAATTGAAGTGGTCTAAAAGAGCGTTGATTTTGCAGCGGCGTAGAACGCATGGCCCGACGCACTACGTTTGACCACTGGCTTGACGATAACGAACTGGAACAACGTGTACGTTGAACCATAGATTCGTATATAATCTATGGTTGAACTAGGCTTGCGAGGCTTACTTAGATTAGAGCGCAACGATCCGGCACACTGTCCCCGATGTCCATAGCTGGACATAGTTACATACCAAGGGTCCACTGATTTTTGTTCTGTGCTGCCGTCATTTATGTGACAGATAGATAAAAGTGGGTTCTGACGACACCATAACAACTGTTAAAATGAACGCTCTACACTTCATGTGTGCCACAGCTAAAAGGTGTAATAGCTGTAAACGTTGGCACGACGACTAAGTGACTTACAACCACCCACTTGGTCACAATGATCACGGAGAGATAAGCAAGATCCGATAGCACACAGGTAAAAGTGAGAGGCTGAATGTGTTTCACTGATGTTTGGCGTGGGCTGAGTCTGTTCACAATTCAACAGCCTTACATCAACCTTCAAGACCATTGCTGACCCAGCTGAAAGGTATGAAAGAACAGTACCTGAAGGTTTCGCCACAAATTCAAAGTGTAACGCTTCGAAGCCTAAAAGAAAGAAGAGCTAACAACTTGCATGACATGCAACTGTCAACTTTATTATCACTCTATTAGAGGTTGCATGGTGCGGACTGCATATAGCATATCGATTACAACACCAGCTATATGAACACCGTGCAAGCTCAGGATTTGGATGCGGGATGAATTTTCAGAGCCTAAAAAGTATTTCTATGTGAAGCCATGTAATCACAACATCATAATAAATCATATCCACATTGAGAGGAATTTTTTTCTGATTGACCCAAGGTTACACACGCGTATACTACCCAGCTTCAATCCGGCCGTGGTATGTGTGTGTGTGTGTGTGTGTGTGTGTGTGTGTGTGTGTGTGTGTGTGTGTGTGTGTGTGTGTGTGTGTGTGTGTGCGTGTGCGTGTGATGGAGAGGATGCTGCCTCAATTTCAATTTCAAGCTTGGCTAATTAGTGCATGGTGCTCTGTACATAAATATACATATATATTTGCAAATGTACAAATGTACGTACAGTGTATAAAGATAGTTTGGGTATGCTGTATAAACCCATCCCAGCTCCAAACACGTAGGGTCATTGATTTTATGCTTTCTGGTCTCAGCCTTCTCTGCTGCAGCCCTTTCATACAGGCTTGCTGCTGTTAGGATTGAAAGGATTAAGGGAGAGGTCAATGTGATGTCAAAAGCAGCATGCTTCCATCTCTCCCAATTGAGGACAAGTACATCCACTGGCCGGCTATGGCGTAGGTCAGGTGTAAGACAGCTACCTGACTCTACCCTCACTCCAAGGTGGGCACGATGGAAGAACTCAACAAACATGTTACACAGATGATTGTGGCGCCGGGTATGGCATAGGTCAGGTCAGGTGTAAGACCACTGCCCGACTCCACTAGAAGGTGGGCACAATGGCTAAGTCTAACACATAATGACCAAAGTGCTGTATGTACCACATTTCATAATTGCATTAGGTTCGATGGTATGTGTACATGTAACCAGCTCAGCAATTTGTCACAGCATGCAGTCACTCATAGAAAAGCCTACAAGTATAAGATCTGCATATCTCTACCACACACACATGCACAAGGCTCTATGTATGTAGCTGCATGCCTACAACTTTGTCTCCCTCCCCCTCCCTCCCCTCCCCTTCTCAGAGGGAGGGAGGGAGAGGGAGGGAGGGAGAGGGAGGGAGGGAGAGGGAGGGAGGGAGAGGGAGGGAGGGAGAGGGAGGGAGGGAGAGGGGATTGAACTAGGCTTGCAAGACTTACTTAAAATAGAGCGCAACGATCCGATTATTCGTCCGCCAAAGGTTTTATGCTAACGTAACTTCCCATTGATTTTTGTTCTCTGCTGCCGTCATTTATGTGACAGATAGATAAATATGGGTTCTGACGACACTATAACAACTTTTTAAATGAACGCTCTACACTACATACGTGTCACAGCTAAAAGCTATAATAGCTGTAAACGTTGGCACGCGATTTGCTACGACTAAGTGACGCCACTTAGAGCCACCTACTTGGTCACAATGATCATGTCATATCCAGTGGACATTATAAGGGCAGAAGAGAATGGTTTATCTCCCTTTCTCTCAAAAAGCCCACCCCACTTGCGAGCTAGTAGCAGGTGGACAGAGACTGATCACATGACTGATCACATGACTCATGAGGGTGGCAGGTAGGTTCTCCATTGGACGACTCGGCTGTCCTGGCATAGATCTGGAGGCAGGCATAGTAGATGGCCAGTTGGAGGGAAACCTTGGACACCGCCATCTTGGAGAACAACTGGTCAGCAGCTGTCACCTGTAGAAGGAAACACACCCCGCCCCCCCAGGTAAGCACTGAGTGCATGTACCAGCAAGAGGTATATCGTATCCATGTAACCATGTGCTCATGTATTGTGACTTATGTACATGTGCCTATGTGTCTATGTGTCTGTATGGAGTTGCATATACATCAGTGCTGTATGGACATGGGGTACACATAAAAGCTAACAGCACAATGACACACCTGAGGCAGGGCAAGGAGGTAGCTGAGCATCAGGAGTGTGTCCAGGTCACTGTACTCCATCGCCAACCTGACAAGAACTTTTTTCGATGCATGTTTGTGAACATGTGAGTGTGTACGTGTACATAAGTGTGTGTATGTGTATGTGTGTATGTGTGTGTGAATATATGTGTTTGTGTATGTGTGTATACATGTGCGCACGTTTGTACATGTGTGTGTGTACAATTATGATAGGAACCCGATAGCGTTAATAATTTGGAAGATATATCGATTTAAATTTTATGTTATAAAACAAAATCCACAAGACCCATTTTCGTACAGAACGTTCCCATTTGTTATCTCGCTGATGTAAGGTTTTTGTTTATGTACTAGACACGGGTATCATCTGAATAGGAAATTTCGTATTGGTCCCTGATAGATAGGTAGAAGGATTGCTTATAGCCTAGCACACTGAGACGTGTTATTGCTGTTGCAATGAATGTCTTCTTTTGATCAAAGAATATGGAATGAGGAAGGTTCATGCTGCTGTATATGACACGCACTGAGCCTTTTATGAACGTTGCATCTAACATTCAGAATGCTCAAACTAAACATAAGCTTTACTATGACTGCAAGCATTCACGAGCAGAATTTCAACTAGGAAACCATGTACTCTTAAGAAACTTGAGAAAACTGTCTCAAAAAGGAGGAAAAATGGATAAAGAGTGAACAGGCACTTTTACTGTGTGGTAAGGGGTTATATTCGTTAACGAATGCACATGGAAAGGTTTTAAAAAACAAAGATAACTCAATCCAGCTTAAAATATATGAAAAAAGGCAAGGTCACGTAGAGAAAGCCAGACGCGATATAAGGGTGCATGCGTGCATATGGCTGATTGCCATATGCACGCATGCAGCTTTACGTATTACAGTGTACTTGTATGTTCTAAGCTAGCCGGATCCACAGTTCAAAATCCCGAAAACATTCATTAGAGGATGCATGCGATGGGAACACATGAGCGTGCAAACACCACGCACACCTACGTGCATGCGATGGGAACACGTGTTCCCATCGCATGCACGTAGGTGACCGATTAGAAGTTGGCCCCACATTCCACAGCCTAACATTCCTAAACAATTAACTTCATTAACACCTGCAACGGCGCGCGCATTCATTGAAATTTGTGTCACACGCTTACCCAATGCATGCATATTTAATACATTACATGAACGGCATCGCATCGTGACCTATAGTGAGTGCAGAGACATCAATTGACATTATCTGAATGTTTCTATACTATAGCCTCACCAGTCCACCCCTCCCTAAGCCAGTCCATTCTGCTTGTGTACACACACCCACACACCATGGCTTTGCCAACCTTATCAGAAACGAGGACCTGGAGTAATGTTGTGAGTGCAGTGACATCAAGTGACCTTATCTGAATGCTTCTATACTATAGCCTCACCAGTCCACCCCTCCCTATGCCAGTCATTTCGTTTGTGTACACACACCCACACACCATGGCTTTGTCAAATTTTGTCATCAAAACTAGAGGACATGGGGTAATGGAGTGAGTGCAGTGACATCAAGTGACCTTATCTGAATGCTTCTATACTATAGCCTCAACAGTCCACCCCTCCCGATGCCAGTCAATTGTGTACACACACCCACACACCTTGGCTTTGTCAACTTTGGGTCATCAGAACCAGAGGACCTAAAGTAATTCCTTGAGTGCAGTGACATCAAGGGACCTTATCTGAGTGCTTCTATACTATAGCCTCACCAGTCCACCCCTCCCTATGCCAGTCCATTCCACTTGTGTACACACACACACACACACACACACACACACACACACACACACCATAGCTTTGTCAAATTTTGTCATCAAAACTAGAGGACATGGGGTAATGGAGTGAGTGCAGTGACATCAAGGAACCTTATCTGAGTGCTTCTATACTATAGCCTCACCAGTCCACCCCTCCCTATGCCAGTCCATTCCACTTGTGTACACACACACACACACACACACACACACACACACCATAGCTTTGTCAAATTTTGTCATCAAAACTAGAGGACATGGGGTAATGGAGTGAGTGCAGTGACATCAATGAACCTTATCTGAGTGCTTCTATACTATAGCCTCACCAGTCCACCCCTATGCCAGTCCATTCCACTTGTGTACACACACACACACACACACACACACCCACACATCACGGCTTTGTCAAATATGGTCATCAAAACTAGAGGACATGGGGTAATGGAGTGAGTGCAGTGACATCAAGGAACCTTATCTGAGTGCTTCTATACTATAGCCACACCAGTCCACCCCTCCCTATGCCAGTCCATTCCACTTGTGTACACACACCCACACACCATGGCTTTGTCAAATTTGTCATCAAAACTAGAGGACATGGGGTAATGGAGTGAGTGCAGTGACATCAAGGAACCTTATCTGAGTGCTTCTATACTATAGCCTCACCAGTCCACCCCTCCTTATGCCAGTCCATTCCAACTTGTGTACACACACCCACACACCATGACTTTGTCAAATTTTGCCATCAAAACTAGAGGACATGGGGTAATGAAGTGAGTGCAGTGACATCAAGGAACCTTATCTGAGTGCTTCTATACTATAGCCTCACCAGTCCACCCCTCCCTATGCCAGTCCATTCCACTTGTGTACACACACCCACACATCACGGCTTGTCAAATATGGTCATCAAAACTAGAGGACATGGGGGTAATGCTGTGAGTGCAGTGACATCAAGTGACCTTATCTGAGTGCTTCTATACTATAGCCTCACCAGTCCACCCCTCCCTATGCCAGTCCATTCCACTTGTGTACACACACCCACACATCACGGCTTTGTCAAATATGGTCATCAAAACTAGAGGACATGGGGGTAATGCTGTGAGTGCAGTGACATCAAGTGACCTTATCTGAGTGCTTCTATACTATAAGCCTCCCCAGTCCACCCTCCCTATGCCAGTCCATTCCATTGTGTAAACACAC
>JABACO010000009.1:2105568-2192952 GCA_013339895.1 Ephydatia muelleri | reverse complement strand
CCTGCAATACCTTCGGCATCCTGATCTCTGTCCTGTGACAAATTCTCTTCCTCTGTCTCCATTGTCTCTTGGGAAAGACAATATGAGGCATCTGACAGATCTGTGACTATACCTTCCATTGACAGTCTGCAGTGCTCAAAATACTTTGATTAGCATAGTTGCTAAGCAAAAATGGATTCGATTAGCTAAAGGTCCTCTTTGTGTAGCAATGCATTGATTTCAACATGTAACAACAGCGTGGTTGCATGCACATGTAATTCTAGTGCATGCTGTCACTGCTTTCGTGTTTCACAATGTTGACTTTTTAATAGCAGATCCCACAATTCCTTTCACAAATGCATCACAGTTTCGCACGCACTGTAACTTGTGTAGTACAAATAAGACACGATTGGCTTTGTTAACTTCTCCATACACAGCTGCTGCTATGTTCAGCCATTTCTTGCCAGGGTCGATAAGTTGTCTAGGCATGACTTTTTGCCATTGATCAGCCATAGACTGACTAGGCATGCTGCTTCACACACTAACTCGCGCGCGCGGTTCAACAATTAAAAGGAAAAATAAACGCAAAACCAATAATATAAAAATGCGCACGTATAGGTAATCGCGATGCATAAGCCCCCTGTTTACGCAAAACCTGCGCTGCCTAGAGTTCTATCGATGCGCGCAAGTTTACGTACATATTTCCGTTAGAAATACATGCATATTGAATAAATAATGTGCGTCGCAAATGTTGCTCCGCAATATCTAATTTGTATCACAGATGACAAAAATCCCATCGCAAATTGCGATGCGATACCACTTAATTTGAGCACTGACTGACAGTGAACTGGAAAATTCAGCAGTGGGATGAGTTGGAGTGGAGCAAGAAAGGAACATATCAGCCTGTGTTCCCACATTATGCGTAATATGCGGATGAGGATAAAAGCCTGCATGCTGTATACCAGAGCGAGTTAACAAAGGTTGTATATCTGCAGAAATAGATGTGGAATAATCTTGAATGTATTGAGAAAAACTAGAATGAACCACATAATAGGTTCAAGCACACAAAAGCTGCTATCCATGCTGTACGCCTATATCTCTAGTTCGTGGTAGAAATGACGATTGCTGGGGTGGATCAAGAAATGGTGGATTGAGATCTGATGATGTGTTAGGTGACAACAATGCATCGACACAGAAATGGTTCAGAACATGACGAACATGATGAATCTGAAAGAAGACTGTCTAGAATATCCTTCCGATCTTTTCTAGCTGCCCTCATTTCACTAAAACGTCGTCGTTTTGGAAGAGGACAATGACTGAAGACACTTGGAATTCAAAGTTGCCTTCAATGGTTTAAAATCTCCCAACACAGGCTTGATATAGTCATCCTTGGTAAAATGCATGCTACAAACTCGCGCATTTGGATCCGTTATTGGTGCATCTGTCACACAACATTTCACGAACCACTTTGAAACCAGCAGAAGAAATACGAAAGACAAGGGAGAATACGTTGGGACATATCCGGTGGCAAAACTCACCTGCTTCAGTACAACAGGATCTTTCACAGGCAAACGGTGAAAACTAACGCCAGTGGCGCAATTGTCATCTCTATTGCGACAACCAACAGCTATACAGTATGGCATTCCCTATCCAGAATCGCGTATGAACAGACCAGTGACGTCAAACATCGCTAACTTGAATAAAAACATGGCGCCCAAAAAGAGGGCGGAACCCATGCATTATCTTGAATTTATCTTGATTATGGTAACACCAAAAATACAATTAATTAAACAAATATCATTCTGCTTATGCTTTAAGACATGCTACTTGTGCTGTTTCACAACATTTTATAGCTCATGATGCAAGCTAGTGCTGCCTTCAAACAGTTCTAAGTGCAGCAGAAAAGAGTGCACGATACAAGTGTTTTGTGGTCAATCTACATATTGACCCAACTCTGAGATTCCATGTATGGTGAGGTGGGGCATATCATGATGGTGTACATGGCATCTTCAGTTGGAAGATCTCCTAAGGTACAGTTGGAAGACCTCAGTAGATCTTCCAAACAGTGGAATGTTTGATTATGTTCCAGTTATTAAATGTAAATAACAACTGGCAATAAACAAACAAACAAAGGATCAGCGCACTATTTATGAGCACAAATCTTGTGCGGAATGTATAGTTAAGAGCTCACATTTATTTCATACATGTATACGCTTTAATAAAGTTGCCAGTTTGTTGCTTAGATCACGGTGGCTGGGAAGATCAGTCCCAATTTGTATGTTTTTACAGGTTCTGTGAAACACCCTGTAAAAACATACAAATTGGGACTTATCTTCCGAGCCAATGTGATCTACTATCGTAGTAATTTGTAAAAATTTTGACATTATAGACACACTATATTGTACATCTGTTGACATGTCCAAGAATGAGTGCTAATAGCTGGTACTGATACTTATTAATAACATCTATAATAACTAATGTTAATACTAACGTGTACCTTCAACATGAAGACTGGCCATTGTGAGCAGCTGTGATGGCATGACCCCTCTCTCAGGGGTGGAGCCCAACATGTTCTCCAGACTAGGGGTGTGGAGGAGAACCAGAGGTCAGGGCACACCACACACGACACACACACACCCACACACACACACAAACACCACCACACACACAAACACACAGACACACAGACACACACAAACCACACAAACACACACACAAACACAAACACACACCACACTACAGAGACCACAAACACACAGACACACACACATACACACACAAACATACACACACACACAACACACAGACACACAAACACACACACAACACAAACCCCAACACCAAACACAACAACACCCCACAAACACACACACACAAACACACACACAAAACACACACACACAAACACACACACACACACAAACACACACCACTCACACACAACACACATACACACACAACCACAACAACACACACAAACACACACACAAACACCACACTGACACACACATACACACACAAACCCACAACCACACACACTACACACAACACCCATACACACACAACACACACACACACACATACCTCACACACACACAAGAGCACTAGTGATGTGGAGGACTCACTTGTTCACATGGGCTACACCCCTTCCCCAGCTGTGGTGACCAGTATGAGGCACTGTGAGGGAATTACGGTGTCTGGTGGAGTGCCGTATGAAAATTACGGCACGCGGCAATTCTGATTATTATAATTTATTAATTTATCGTATCAATCTCGTCCACCTTTATACCTGTTGCGTCATACTTAAAAGTACGGACAAATGTCAACGAAGCGATGGAGCACGACAGGGCAGAGCAGACTGGACCCTTTTGTCATGATGTTCGGTGTGTTTTTAGTAGAGAATGCGTGCACGTGAGTGATGAATTGGTTCATTTGCCGACTGCCCCCAGTCTCGTACCCAGACCCTGATTCCCACAGCTTGGGTGTATCATCCGCTGCTGTGAAACATGGGTCTGGGTACAGACTACCCCCCCCCCCCCCCCCCCTCCCCCATAACAAATTCCTGGATCCGGGGCTGTGTTGTAACCATGGTAGCTAACCAATTAAAATAAAATAGTCATATACTTCCACTGGCAATACGGCGAAGTCGCATGCTAAATCAAGGACACTTAATTAAGTGTCCTTGATTGAATTATTACCTGTTTCTTTCACTCGTTTGAGAAAAATGTGAGTGTCGTTGCTGACCGCTTTGTCGCAACGATAACCAGAATTGGTTAATGTGGGTGAAGATATGGTTAATTTGCGTACTTTAATTCACGTTAACTTATTCATGATCGGCAGGAAGGGGGTGTCCCCCCTGTATCAGCCTCTGTATATCAACTGTGCATCATGGCCTTGCTTTAGTCTCATCCTCAGACCACATTAAGTAAACTATTCAATTGATTGATCATCATTAAGGTTATAAAAACCACACCTTGAATCTATGCCCCAAGTTTCAAGTAGGCATTCCCAGCACCTGAAGCTGATCCAGATTGGCTGACTGTCTGAGCAGTGTTGTTGAACAGAGCTGTCCATCTCTGAGCAGAAGATAGTGTGGCCTGGAGAGGAGAGGGAGGAGGGAGGGAGGGAAGGGAGAGGAGAAGAGGGAGGGAGGAGGGGGAGAAGGGAGGGGAGAATAGAGAGGGGAATAGAGAGTAGAGGAGAGAGGCAGAGAGGAGGGAGGGTAAACGATGAGGAGGAAGGGAGAGGAGAAACAGAGGAAAGAAGGAGATGGTGGAGACACACATATGGAAAAACTCAGTGAAGATACAATGAACCTGCTCATCTTCTATCATACCAGGCAAATCAAGCTAAACCAGTTTACAGTGAAGGTAAGTAGCAGAACATATATGCAAGGCTTTCTTGTTCCTTGTGCACAATCTCCTTGTCTTTGTCATGTATTTTATACTCCACATATTCTCTCTCCTGTCAGGTTGCTATCCATTTAGAATGATAGGAGCGATGATGTCATTACTATATATTGTTATTGTGTTGTATGTATGCATATGTGCTGTTTTATGTATGCATGTACAGATGTTTACTAATAAATGCAATGCTTTTGAATGGTAACTAAATCCATACTAATATTGATTTTTAGTATATATCTATCAGTAAGATTTCAAACTATTAACTATACACATGGATCAAATTATACCAATATTCATTATACTTTGTTGCAATGATTACATGTTTTTATTTTTATTCAACATTTTAAAATAAAATTAATGTTTTTAGTCTCGAAATTGAAACCCGATTAATCAAACTTCACATGTGAGCTTAATTAACCATTCATCAGTATCGTATTCAAGGACTAATAATTTGTCATTTATTAATATAATATTAATGAAAGAGTAGTGGCATGATGCAATATTGCATCATACACCTCAATCTCATTTATGTATCCACTTAGCTCTTTTTACTTAGATGTGACATCATCAGAGGGTGTATCGTCTAAGGCCTAACAAGTAGCTCCAGCTGAGTTGCCAAGAGCACCGGTCATCAAAGAAGTACCTCCACTAGCAATGACTGCACCAGTACCATAACTGATTGACAATAATGGAACGAGCATGACCACATACCCATTAACAGTATAACCGGTTTACTACAGCATAATTAAGGTCCATTCCTAGGACAGGCATAATTAATAACTGGGTGTTAGAAGGTGTTAGACGTATCATTGTACTTTTTTGTATTGTGAAGCTCTCTCTTGTAAATAAGATAGAAAATAGAACTAGGTATCAGTACATTTAATGGTCATGCATGGTGACTAGGCATCCCATCACTCATACCAGTTCAATCCACCTGCTTGGAGGTTGCGTGTAATCTGAAGCTAGAATCTTATGCAGGCACCTTAGTCCTCTCCACCCATGATTTATACCAACTCTCCCACAGTAGGCTGAAGCAATTGCTAGTAGCTGTATAGCCAACCCACTCAGGTGTGTAATACGCATGCTGATGTAACACATCTTATATGCACACAAAAAAAGAAAGCACATCAATTGATAGCATTAAGCAAAGTTGTGTGTTCAAATACACACCACATGCCATGTCAATAACACTTAGTTACCAATGACATATAACCTCAATTGGGCTTTGCCTTGTTGTGTTGCTTTATGTCCCAATATACAGCACCACATACAGGACTAATAAATTGTCCAAACAAATTACCAAGGGCCAAACCTAACACTGCACCTGCAGCAATACCAGGAGGACCGGCAAGTACCCCCAGTGTTGCTCCAACGAGAGTGCCCGCAGTCACTGACCCAATAAAAACACCATAGGTGATCACAACTGCTTTAATAGCATCATATATGATGCATGTAGGGGTTGTTCATATGCAGGTTTCTCAGGTCATCCTCGTGATGGTCAGTTTAAACGGTGTTTATTGGCTTCCAGCATATCCTTCTGCGCGCACTCTGCCATTCTAAGTAATTATGCAAACCAAAAATTAGATAGCCAGTCCTTGGTGATCGGAGGCACCTCCCTTTGCCATCCCCTATGGTGAAGCCTGTAGGAACGACTGCAATGTGGGTGGCCAGCTTGTTGTTGACCTTACAACCTATATCAGCAGTTTCGGAATTGCTTCACAGAATTGCTTGTACCGTTCTTCTACGTCCTTTGGGTTTTCCACAGTCTGAACAACGTGATTAGCAAACGTTAGAACAAATATTGCATTTTCCCATATACGCTCCCCGAATTCCTTTGTCATGGTCGTGATCGCTTCACATCATCCTCTCTAATTCGACGCTCCATCATACTCATGCAGTACAGGACGAGATCGTAGCGTGCACATTTTTCCCTCATTTTAGCGGCATACTTGCGTTCCTTGCCACTCCCATCCTGCAACCCAGGAGTGTCCCAGACGACACCTGAACCGTGAAAGTTCTCTAGTCGGTAAGGGTTTACATCCACTGTCTCTGGGAACAGCGTTTCCCCTACTTTCGCTACCTCTTCCCCCACCAAGATATTTACGAGGGTAGATTTTCCAACTCCAGTTTTTCCAGTGACCAATATATTTACTTCCCTCTTGCCGCATGTGTTCTTGAACGCAGAGAACCGGTCCCCAACGTCGCTGCTGGGTACTTGCGTTAATGATGCAGCAGATACGCTGTCACGTGCCTTCAATGGAGCAGATACACTGGCACTTGCGTCTACTGGTGTTGATACACTGGTACTTGCAGTTATTAATGGTGTAATTTCGTCATTCGGATAATCCATTCTGTCCCAGTGGAGTCAGTGCAGAATTCGTCGATTGTTTACCGAAATGCGTGCAAAATTAACCGTTTTTTTATCAGTTCTTAACCTTCGCCACATGCGTGACACTATTTACCACCCTGTCTCAAATCGTCATAGTCCTTTCATCGTAGAGGTGTCAACTCTGCTCCCCACTATAATAGATGTTGTTGACCAAAAAAAAAAAGACGAATGTGACATTGATGCAACACTAACCGTGCTGGGCGAAATGCACGCGCAGTGCTGTATTCTGAATTTGTTTATACAAGGCAATTTGAGCAGAGCAAGTTTGTGGGTGGGGAATGTCTGTGTCTATTCCTTGCCCCCAGGTGGTTATGTATTTGCATGCATTTTATTTATGTTTATTTTTACATAATAATTATTTTGTCCCTGACTATTAGCAATAGTAAGGTGCATTCATTTATCTTGTTATAGTTGTATTATTGAAATTAAAAATAATAATGTGCATTTAATAATAATTGTATTGTGAAAAAAATAAAAACAATAAAAAAAAATAAAAATTATAATAATTAAATTTTATTATTATTATTATTGAAATATACAAACACAGATGCTTCAGTACAACTACTAAACACAAATTACAAAACAATGTACAAATTCAAATATATTCCTGATTAGGACATGAAAGTCTGCATAAAATAGCACTCACATTAGCCCTAACTAAATGGAGATGGAAAATGCCTCTATGGCCTCCTTCCCCCATGCGCTGTATGTTTCCACTACCAGAGGGATACAGATCCACCCAAGATCACTACACTAACAACATTCGGCCTCATGTTTTCGGAGCTCAGTGGCATGTGCAGCTGCTCCAGCAGTCACTCATGCATTATTGTTCATGTTGATGGTACTTGAATCAATAAAACACAAACTGTTTTTTATTTTAATTTCAATATACCAGTGTAATAGCAATTTTTTTTGCTGGAGTAGTAACCAGACATAACAGTTTATGCAACTGTTTTGCTGAATTCTGCTGGAGGAGGAAAGAGGTTAATGCATGGGTGACACAGAGACAGATCTAGACCAGCTGATGTCCTAGCGCCTTGCAGTGCCTTGACCTGAATCTGTCAGAAGTGAGCATATCACCTCAGGCAAAACAGCAGAAAGGTTTGGGGTGAGGGGAGTTGGTGGGGGGGGGGGGGGGGAGAGTGGGGAAAAGAATACAAACATCTTAATAGTGATGGTACCCTTCCAGGTAAAAGGTTGTATGTTTTTCCCTTTAGGCATTTGGTGGGTGGGGCTGTGGGGCATGAAGATGGCCATTCAATCATGTTGCTCATCCTCTGACATGCTGTCCTCCCTTACAGTAGGCTAGGTTTTTTATATATCGCAATAATATAGTGCACTTTTATTTTATTTCATGGAGATACGTATTATCTAAACTTACATTAGGTCCCAACTGATCCCATCTAATTTCAATGATCTACGACACATGTACATGTACGGTATGAACGTAACGCTTGCATTAAGATGCATGGCTAATTAAAAATTCAGTGCCTACAACTGACAGATAGTCCATGTGAGGTCATTCCAGACTTCTAGAATAATTATCATATCAATTGAATCGCGTTTTTGCTGCAACGATCCTTTAATTTCCTTGAATCGAAGATATGTTTTGTTATCTTCACACACAAGGGGGATATTTCAGTACACAAGGCTTTCATTTGGATGCATATATCTTTCTGAACGGCAATGGAACGTGACATAAGGTTAAAGGCAGCTATACCTCAATTTCATAGTTCTTCAAACATGTAGAGTTGTTGACTCTGCTCTCCCAGATGTTGCTGACCAACAAACTAGGTAGGTCCAAAGATATGCGCTGACACTAAACTGATTGTTATGCCGGCCTTTCAATCACACAGGAATCAACTCTGCTCCCAGTAAAAAAAAGTTGTTCCCTTAGCTAGGTCTGAAGATACACGGCACATGTTACATTTAAGTTTAATGTGAGAAAACACTCGTACTATATTGCATCAGTTAAGCTTGGACTTGTAAGGATTCAGGTGCGGATGGCAGCTGTTACCTAGCGTTAATTGGGCTCGTTTCCAATCCCTATCTCTGGTCATTCGCAACCTCTTCAGTATGTTGATGGGCAGCGAGCTGGCTCTGGGACCGAGACATTGTCACCATTACCTTGCATCATGTCCAGGTAGGTACACACCACTCCAGGACACTATATAGGAAGGCCAGTTTGTAAAAGGTCTCCGGTCATTCTTTGTACTAGTCTCGTACCCAGACCCACGCCACAGTAGCGGATGGATTACATCACCGCTACGTGGAAGTTATACATGTAATCACCCGCAGCGCGTGACAGTGGTATTAATTATTACATTCCACTGGCCACGATTTTGGCGAGATTCTCCAGACCCTACTTTCACGTAGCGGTGATGTAATCCATCCGCTGCTGTGGCGTGGGTCTGGGTACGAGACTATCTTTGTACACCCAGCTGCGGATGTATTACATCACCACTAGGTGATGTAATAGTGGTGATGTAATAGCTGTGTCTACGCGGGGTCTGGGTACGAGACTACCTTCGGATTTAATTATAAATTATAGCAGTAATTAAAAATCTAGTCCAGATTCGATTTAAAGCGCTCGACATTGTTAACATTGAATACAATTATGGAGAGGATACTGTATGATCTTTCGGTCCCCCACGAATGGCCAGAAATGACTATCACTCAGGTTAGTAGGGGACTGTAGCAGCTATGTCTCCCTGCGTTATAAAGGTCCTTCAATCTCAGCTGGCAGAGGAAAAGCTATCTTTGTGGAAACAGCTTTCATCCTTGGCTCGAGGTTCGACATTTTTACCTTTTATTTTATTTTTTTAATAATGCAAGCAAGGACATGATACTAATGCATCTTCTATAGCCTGCGCCCGATACACTGTCGACCAGCTAAAACAGCCGTGGAGGTAATAAACGCCCTCTCCAGTATCCAGGGTGGTCTGGGCACTATACTAACGTACTCGAACTGAAAGTTAGTACCACTGCTTTCCTTTGTACATCTAGTGGTGCACCCGTCTTGCCCGCCGCTCTTGTTGCGCTGGTCGGAAAGCTGCTTCCGTGGAAATTGGCACTCAGCAGGCACGTGGGTTGCATTGCACGACCCCTGCATAACGCACATGCGCCCCGTTGCCCGTGTTATGCACTTTACAAGGCACACGATGGGAATCATGGGTAACACATGGCAACACGTGGCAACACATGCGCACACACATGCTTTCTATTGCATACTGTTCTTCCATGCCAAATAGTGATGGAAAATACCTTGCTATACTAAGAGAGGAGCTGGTGGAGATAAGGTGAGAGTGTGTGCGTGTAACAGCAGTCCTAGGACAATGTTTTGTTCTCTTGGACCAGGTCACATGATGATAATTTTGAGGATGTGGTATACGAATTTGAAGGTGAGTTCTGAAATGTGGGATGTATTGTTTTTGTATGCACAGGATGCTAACACTGCGCCCATGTTTACATCACAGCATGCTTACACCTTGTTAACATTGCACTAACACCTTAACATGACACTTGTACACCTTGTTAATATTGCACTAACACCTTAACATGATATTTACACCTTGTTAACATTGCACTAACACCTTAACATGATACTTACACCTTGTTAATATCCACTCTGTTAACACTGTGTTTGGTGGTTGGGCCTATACATGTTTGTTATCTTTGTCCAAAGGCACTTGGGACACATGTACTCATGTTTTGTTGTTAACAATAGTACATGAGACCAGAGTGATTTATGGGGAAGTGTGGTATGTGTGCTGTGATGATGCCACTGGTCCACGTGCAGTAACGAAGGAACCCAGAGCTCAGTGGAGGAAGATAGTCTGGAATGAGGAGGGGACACTCCTGGCCATTTCAGATAGGTAAAGAAGAAATGGAAGTAAATGGGTCAGAGGGAGTGGAGGAGAGGGCAGTGTGAGGTGGAGGGGAGGAGGAGGAGAGGAAGGGGAGGGAGAACTGGGCTTTATTTTCGTTGTAGGGCTGTCTTGTATAACTGAGGTGAGGGGTTTGTGTGTTGATGACATTTGGCAGCTGGGCATTGATATTGTGTCAATCCCTCATTTCAGCTGTGGAGGCATTCTGGTGGCCACGCCCACTGGTGTGTGTGTGGCGATGATCGAGGGCAGGTGCAGTCTCCGTGCAGTGGAGAGAGGACCACAGTCGTGTGCCGTGTGTGGCATGGCCTTCGTCTCTGCCAGCTCTGCCCCCACAACTGCCTCTGGTGACAGTGTGAGACAGCATAGGTGAGGATGGAGGTAGCATTCAGGACTGGACACCCCACCCATTGCCTTCCACTCCCCTCATCCGTACAGCTTACCTCTGCTCACTGTACTTATGTACAATGGAACTTTGGACACCTATCAGCTTGGGTATGTTCTGGAGGCTGTGAAGGGGGCATGTGTGTATCTGGGTTGGTTTGTGTGTGTGGGAGGGTGTGGAGTGTGGTGATCATAATGTGTATATCAGTGTGCAAGCCGCAGAGAGTCTGGAAGGAAGGAGGTGCGTGTGTGTACGTGTGTGCATGTGTGTGTGTGTGTATGTGTGCATGTGTGCGTGTGCGTGTGCGTGCATGTAAATAGAGTGTTGTGAGGATGCATATCTTGACACAGGTGCTGTCAGTGAGCGAACAACTGCATATGTTCATGCTAGGGCAGGAGTATGTTGACTAAGAATTGGTTGTCTTTCCCTCAGGCAATCCAATTCACATGTGCACCTCCATTCCATCTCACTTCTGGACTACCACCCAAGAGGTGTTGGATGTATGCTCTACCACAGCGGACTGAAGCTGCTGCTGGTGGGGGCATGTCCAGACATGAGTAGTGCAGGTGTGCGTGTGTGTGTGTGTGTGTGTGTGTGCATGTGGGGGTGTGTGTGTATGTGTATGTGTGTGTGTATGTGTATGTGTGTGTGTGTGTGTGTGTACACATGTGTGTGTGTGTGTGTGTGTGTGAACACTGCTGCATGGCAGCATGTGTATGTGCTAAAATAACTGTATTAAATCTTACGAACTGAGCAATAGTATTACTGTAAACAGATTTAGACGATGGTACATCTTTGTCAAGGGGCTTCTAAAATTTACTGAAATCGTGACCAAATATTCAAGATGAGCAAATGATTGTAATAATCTGCACTCGTTGATAATACGTTACCTTAATATTTTGTTCTAGACATATTTTGGAGAGTTTAAGTTATTTAATAGCTAAACAGTTACAATAATTGCACTAATTTGTAATGAATAGTGCTTCAATTCTTCCACATTACATCTTTGTCATACCAGTGAGCTGCACTTCTCTTGTATGTCATTTGCCTTAACTTGATTTTTTTTTTTCAGGTACAGTGTACAAATCATTCATCTAATATTGTATAGACGTGTTATGTTCATCAGACCTAAGCCCTACAAGTCATTGTGTCCCCCATGCTTATGGGTACCATGATGTTCTTTCCATCCTCAGATGAGACTGGCTCTGTCAGTGGTTGGAGACTTGTGGACACCGCACCATACTGGGTACCAATGCTGGGCAGACAGGACAAACTGGTTTGTCTACGTCTCATATCCTATTCGTTGCATAACCTTCACCCAAAATAATTCCGCTTTCTGTCTCAAAGAAGCCCAAGTCTCTGCTTAGCGGCGTGCTGCATTGTCGCACGGCGGACTCGGATGTCAGAGCTGTAAGAAGTGCCATGTGCAGTTGGAACGTGGGAGGATGGGTGGAGTTGGAACGTGGGAGGATGGGTGGAGTTGGAACGTGGGAGGATGGGTGGAGTTGGAACGTGGGAGGATGGGTGGAGTTGGAACGTGGGAGGATGGGTGGAGTTGGAACGTGGGAGGATGGGTGGAGTTGGAACGTGGGAGGATGGGTGGAGTTGGAACGTGGGAGGATGGGTGGAGTTGGAACGTGGGAGGATGGGGTGGAGTTGGAACGTGGGAGGATGGGTGGAGTTGGAACGTGGGAGGATGGTGGAGTTGGAACGTGGGAGGATGGGTGGAGTTGGAACGTGGGAGGATGGGTGGAGTTGGAACGTGGGAGGATGGGTGGAGTTGGAACGTGGGAGGATGGGTGGAGTTGGAACGTGGGAGGATGGGTGGAGTTGGAACGTGGGAGGATGGGTGGAGTTGGAACGTGGGAGGATGGGTGGAGTTGGAACGTGGGAGGATGGGTGGAGTTGGAACGTGGGAGGATGGGTGGAGTTGGAACGTGGGAGGATGGTGGTGGAGTGGAACGTGGGAGGATGGGTGGAGTTGGAACGTGGGAGGATGGGTGGAGTTGGAACGTGGGAGGATGGGTGGAGTTGGAACGTGGAGGATGGGTGGGAGATGGGTGGAGTTGGAACGTGGGGAGGATGGGTGGAGTTGGAACGTGGGAGGATGGGTGCAGTTGCAATGGTCAGACGACTCATTACAATCATGTGGTGGGGCGTTCTGCACCTGGGCCCATGATGTAATGTTTCCTACTGTCAGCAGACAACAGCCTCCTTGTAGATGTGCACATACTGCTTGTAATTTTAAGTGTTCATGGCATATGAATTAGGTGCCACTCCTCCTTAAGCATGCAGTTTTTTTTTTTTTGACGCTGTCCTTCATGAAAAGCATCTGTTAATATTTATTTTAATTCAGTGTGTAATGTGTTGTCAAGACTGTGTGTATAAATAGTGATGCAGCCATTAGGCGTGGGATATCCATTACGTCATGCTGTTGCTATGATGCTCACATTGGTTTCTTCTTTCACATCTCTATTCATGAGTCTTGAAAAATTGGAGGGGGAGGAGGGTGGTTGGCCAAAGCTATACGTTTTTGATAAAATTCACAGGATGAGAAATTCTTCTAAGCATCATGCCCTGCCCAGGTGTTCTAATTATAGGCAATTGCGGTATAGTTAGTTAGTACTTATGTTTATAAAATACCAGACCTGTGTTAGTATACTAAGGCTAATGTGGAATTCCTCTTCGTACAACAAGTCATTCACAGCTGGATATCTCTCTCCCAGCACTGTATGATCCAGATGTCTCTAAGTCCCAGTGGTTCACTACTGGCAGCTGTTGATCTGAGCGGACAGCTGAGCATGTGGGATGTGCCTTCACTGAAAATGAGGAAAGTCTGGGGACCACAGGACCAGTGTCAGTGGAAGGGGGAAGAGGAAGAGTTCACGTCATTCGGAACATCCAAAAAGAAGAGGAAAAAATGTGAGTTTTAACTGTTGGGTGGATGTAGCATTTGTTCGGTTGCAAAAACGCGGCTAAGCCAGAAGATATCTGTGGTTATGGTCTGGTAACATAAAGTATATTGACACATATCCATATCTGGAGTAGTCATACACTGAATAGATGGTCGCAACACTGTACACAGTCAATACGTATGTTAAACGTCATCTGGGGGGAAGTCGTACATTCAACACTGAAAACAAGCTGGGGAAGTTGTACATTCAACACTGCATACAAGCTGGGAAAGTCGTGCGTTCAACACTGCATACAAGCTGGGGAAGTTGTACATTCAACACTGCATACAAGCTGGGAAAGTCGTACATTCAATACTGCATACAAGCTGGGGAAGTCGTACATTCAACACTGCACACAAGCTGGGGAAGTTGTACATTCAACACTGCATACAAGCTGGGGAAGTCGTACATTCAACACTGCATACAAGCTGGGGAAGTTGTACATTCAACACTGCACACAAGCTGGGGAAGTCGTACATTCAACACTGCACACAAGCTGGGGAAGTCGTATATTCAACACTACATACATCTGAGGAAGTTGTACTTACAATGCAGGAAAAAAAAAGGAAGAATAAAACAGTCCAAAAAAAAAAAGTACAAAGAAATAAAGCTGATAAGACAAACATGGAAAAGGGTTACACATCCCATTCCCTCCCTTACAAAAAGTTGCTCGAGTCGTTTGCATACTGCAGTAGTTTGCTTTCATTGACGACTCATTGCTCTGACCAATGGACCACACAGACTGGCCGTTTTAGCCACACCCATCAGTGAGGCGTCAGAGTATTTCTTCCTCACAGCTTGGTGCCTAGCCATTGGCATCGCCAGCACCTGTCTGGAGAGCCAGCGCAGGCACGGTCTGAGGTCTGACTCTGTGTAGCCAATGAAATGTTCAAAGTTGGTAGTCTGGAAAGGGAGACAAATGTGGGACATTTTATGTACATGACATTTTGTGTGTACATTCTTTGTGTGTGTGTGTGTGTGTGTGTGTGTGTGTGTGTGTGTGTGTGTGTGTGTGTGTGTGTGTGTGTGTGTGTGTGGCTTATGTGCTTGATAAGGGTTGAATTTAACACATTCATGACAATTGCAGCCCACACTTCAATAATTCCATTGTACCCTCAGTAGCACAGGTAGGGTTTCCATGGTAATAATTGATCAATACTTAACCCATACGTGTGTGAAAACATCAATTGAGGGTAAGACTTTGTTATGCTTCATATTTGCTGCTCCTACAAAACAATCATTTCTGGTAACCATTAATAACATACCCATTTGCAGCTGTCGTTTTGAAGTAGTCTTGTACTGAAGCAGATGGCAGCAGCTGCCAGCATTGAGGGCAGGTAGCGATGCACAAAGTACTGTGCGATACCCAGCTCCATCAGGAACTTAGCCATCGTGTGTGCCTCTATAGACAGCTGGTGTTTGGAGGGAGGATACAGTCTGATATCACTGAATGTGTACAGGTTAATTCAAATAGGCGTGGAATGGGATATGAGAAAGCTCTGTGCTTTGTTCACTTGCAACAGCAGCTATGTGCTCATGAATGCTAATGAAGCATAAATAGATTCTTGTATGTCATTATTCATAGATTGACTGGTGTTTAATCTCAATGTTATGGTTACATGCTATTATAGTGAGTATGCAAGACACAGGGTGGAACCCATGAGATATTTTGGGGGTTGGTGGGGGGGGGGGTCACATAATGGCTGCCCTCACCTGTGCCACACGGGAGTACCATCTCAAGAAGCACAGAGCTGTGGGGGTGCCCAAAAAGTAGCCTAGTGTCTTCAGCATCAGTGACTCCATTGCGTGGACATTGCTAGCCGTGTACGAGTTGTCGGTGACGTAGATGAGATCGTCCACTTGGAGTGCACACACCTCCTCGTACTTGCTGGCTATTAACAGAGCGGTGATTCCCACCAGCTGCAATTCTTCTTTGAGTATCGGGTGCACCTTAAATGGAAAGGCAATTATAATTATTACTTCTTTCCTTACTGTGTTGGGTGTGCACAATTGGATATCTCCCTTTCCCTATGTCCTTGAGGGTTGCACATGACATCATCCCCCTTTCTATATCATTCCACCTTTCCCTGTGTCCATATTGAGGGTGCACATGACATCATTCCACTTCCCTGTGTTGTGTGTGTACTTGTACATTGTAGCATGTCATCCTTACATGTTGTGGTTTATGGGGAATATGGCAGACTATCAGCTAACATTATTGGGAACAGTGTGCTCTGTAATGATGGTGCAGACTCCATGTTGCTGGATAAAGAACACAAGGCTGCACCATGTATGTGTTACATGTATATGCCATTGTTTGGGGGTGATGCTGTCATTATTCAACTCCCCATAGAATGTGTCACGTGTTGTGACAGCTGCAGCTTGGTGCCACTAAAACACAAAGCTTTGGCACTGCCCATAAAACCATCTGGACTCTTAGCTTCACACTGCACAATTCCATACTGTCCAGGTCCACCCTTGTAGCTAATAGTGATACCGCATTTATGGCATAGCAAATTATCTATACATCTTGATAGCAACTAGTCATATCACCTTGCAACAAACGGTCCTGCCATCCTTTTATAAAATTAGCCTTGCCACCCTTATAGCTAAGAGTTGAACCCAGATATCATTTGTGCAGTTGAATAGGCACGACATCCTTATTTGTTTAGCTTTATTAGTTTAACAGTGGCCTTGGAGGGCTCCTTACCGCCAGGAAGCGGTCCAGGAGTGTCACGCTCAGGAACAGTGTGTCCTGGAGGAGCTGGAACTTCACCTGCACGCACACCATCCAGTCCACCACGATGGCCCTCATTTGGGGGTGGATGAAGTGCTGGACATCAAAGTAGTCCGCACTCAGCTGATAGCGAACCTGTGGGGGGTGGATGAGAGAGAGAGGAGCTGTTGGGAGGTCTGTACACACATGCTTAAGTTTACCTCTAAGGACCTGAGGTGTTCGTAGATGTCTTTCGCATACTCTAGGCAGAAGAAGGGGTCCTCTTTGTCCATGATTTTGGTGACGTCAATTGCATCGTTGTCAGTTTCCATGTCCTCGCCTTCCCCCTGGCAGAGGGTTGGGTGAGGGGTTGGATCGTGTGGTTGCAACGTTTGGTCAGCAAGCTGGCCGTCAGTTGCTGGTATGGCGACCTCTGGAATGTGCATCATCTCTGCTTCTTCTGACTGCTCTTCCTGTGTGTTGCGCACCCCACACTGATCGGGGGGACGCTGCTGTGGTATTGGTATTGCCATGGACCTTGTGACTCTCTGAAGCAGCACATAGGGAGCATGACCCCATGCAATGGAAGGAAGGCAACACTGTAATGATTCTCCTCCTCCAACGTAGCACCTTCCTTACCTGTTGCTGAACGCTTGGTTGTTGCTGGGCATTGGCAGGAAGTACTGCACGAAGACCCAGTGGTCTTCTAATAGTTGCATGGAAGGGTTTTGCGTTGTGCTTCTCCCCAAACACAACCCCTGCCCCTCCCTGCCAAAAGAAAAGGAGCCCTTCTCAGTGAAGTTTTGTTCCCTGAATCTTAGGCAAAAGTTGTTTCCTTACCTGCTGTGCTTGTACCATAGCCATTTGCAGTGGTCAGCAACAAAGCTTCTCAGAAGTCTTCAGGCAATAACTCAACTACACACACAGGTCTAGAGCTGTTTCTAACTGCAGCCCTCCAACCCTACTAGGCAGAGAGAAATAATGACACATGGTTTGACTGCTGGCTCTTTTTATACACCCTATGCCACACCCACTTGAACCTTAATAAACAGGGATGGAAAGTGCAAAAGGTTACATCCTTATATGGGAGGTGATGGGCTTATCAACACCCCATGGTGGCACTGATTGTTATATTAACCTCTTGTCTGCTCATATGATTGTTTGCCTTTCTTTTACACACACATGTACACATACACATACACACACATAACATACACATACACATGCACACATGTCATGTACATTATAGATGGACCTCCACTTCTGGTGGATGTCAAATGGTGGTCAGATGAGGTATGATGGTTGTACACACACCCATATGTACATACACCACACACACAAACACACACTCACACACACACACACACACACACACACACACACACACACACACACACACACACACACACACACATGCTGCTGTTTCCTCACACTCCATACCTCTCCACAGTGCCTCATACTAGTCAACACAGCTGGGGAAGTGACTGTAGCCGATGTGAGCAAGTGAGTCCCTCCCACATCACGTGTGTGTGTGTGTGTGTGTGTGTGTGTGTGTGTGCATGTGTGTGTGTTTGCAGATGTATATGTATGTGTGTGTGTTTATGTGTGTGTATGTGTGTGTGTGTTCCCCTGATCTCTGGTTCTTCTCCACACCCCTAGTCTGGAGAACATGTTGGGCTCCACCCCTGAGAGGGGTCATGCCATCACAGCTGCTCACAATGGCCAGTTCTTCATGCTGGAGGTACACGTTAGTATTAACATTAGTTATTGCAGACGTTAGGAAAAAGTATCAGAAATGTATGTTAAATTCCATGTATTGTGGTCCATGTCAGCTAGTACTTACTGCACTCCAGTGTGATACTAGCATCTTTAGTTCCTATGCTGAGGTACAGATGCACTGTGTTAGCTGGTAGAGTGGTACAAGTTAAATGGTCACTATGTTTTAACCAGTTAGTAGTACTGTTCCCCAACTGCTAAAAATCTATCAGCTTGTCGATCCTCCATCAAATTAGATGCTTAACCTATGTGTGCCTGGTTCTTGAGGTGCAGAAATGTCCCTCTGAAGGGCAGTAGCTGCAGAGAGCGTATTGAGGTGACTAATTATCCACCATGCACCCCAAGTCATACACTGCCTTTGTCCTATGGTTTGGGCGGGAGGTGAGAGCACTGGCTAATCAGGTGCCCAGACCCTGACCGTGACACTCAGGAGGGCATGATGAACAGTGATTTGTGGCACTTGTGTGGAGTGAGCTCTCCTACCTACCAATTACACGAGCAGGGTGAAGTATGAATACATACCACATTTAATAACTTTAATAGTGAGTTTCGAGGTCTTCACCAGATGAAGGCTGTCCGACTGGTGGAACATGTGCTTGCTTGCAGCTCATGCACGAGCCTCCCCTCCCAATGACTGCACACCTCATTGGGTTAACACTTGAACTGCAAATGGTGCCTGTTGCTGCTGAACAGAAAGTGTAAAATTACAAAGCGCTAGCAGTCCTTGTTGCAGCCTCTCAACAAGCTCATTCTGACCCTCCCACCACACACACACACTCACTCCCCCACATACTGTACACTGTACAATGGCCATGCATTCATAACAGAGCACTATCTGCATTACCTTCATTTGCCTTTAAAGTCTCCACAAAAACACATGAATAGATAGCCCCATGCAGAGGCAATGATGTCTATTGCATTACTCAGCAATGAAGATCATAATCAATTACAACACTAAAGTTTACACAAGTCATTCCGCACTTGAAGCGGCATAGAGACAACTGAAAAAAAAACAAAAAGGTGCTCTTCGCAGTTCTAGGGTAAACTTGATTTAACACTTTCAAATGAGGATTTTAAATGGTATGTTGCTGTATTAAAATGCCTTGTAAACTGCTAACCCTTATTGATGCACACCTTTCCTGGACAGTGCGATACTACCGTATTCAGCTACTCACGTCTGTCCTCTCTTTCTGGGGAACCTGTGGCTGGGGAGGAGGAAGAAGGGGAGGAAGAGGGGTTGGGTCTTTCTCAGACCTACATGGTACTCAGACATGTAAGCGTTGTATGAGTGCTTATGTGACTGTGAGAGTGTATGTGTAAGTGTATGTGAGTGTATGTGTGAGTGTATGTGTGAGTGTATGTGTGTGTATTGTGAGTGTATGTGTGAGTGTATGTGTGTGTATTGAGAGTGTATGTGTGAGTGTGTGTGTGTATTGAGAGTGTATGTGTGAGTGTGTATGTGTGAGAGTGTATGTGTAAGAGTGTATGTGTTAGAGTGTATGTGTGAGTTCACTGTATGTGTGACAGTGTGTGTGTATGTGAGAGTGTATGTGAGAGTGTTTGTGAGTGGTAGTGTGAGGGTATGTACATGTGTACTTGTTCATATGTGAGTATATGTGTGTACGTGTGTATGTGCATGTGTATTTTCTCTTGCAGATGCTGTACAGTCTGACTGAAAATGAGAACTTTCGACCTCCTTTGATGAAAGGAAGGTGCGCATTAAATAGAGATTAACTATCGACGATGCCATGGTTGGCATTATCAGAAGCAGGAAGAGGTGTTACATAGTACATGTGATGCATACCTGTCTGAAAGAAATGGTCATCAAGTTTCCATGGAAACTATTGAATTCAGTATCTCAGCTAAAAGGGGTGCCTGATATAATGTATATGCAAGTTCATAGAAATGAGACCCATTTGAGCATTATTTGACTGGATGGTCTAAATCACTTCTACTGCTTTATTTTTAGGAGGAAAGTTATTAAATACAGTTTATTGTGTTTGAAGTCAGTCACCCCACAAGAATGCTATGAGAGAAAGGTATTGTGGTTGTCTGTGATCTCCAGCTATTTAGGTCAATTTCCCTCCCTTGATGTGCACCATGTGGTTTGATGTGCACCATGTGGTTTGATGTGCAGATGTCTAAAGAGGAGTATGGGGAGGCTCTAGTGCTGGCCAAACAATATGGTCTGGATTGTGATCTTGTGTACCAGAGGCAGTGGTACAACAACCCCGTAACCATAGCTACCATACAGGACTATCTGGTAAGCAGCTAAATTTTGTTCTTTCCATGCAAAGATATCCTTCCCTTACGCAATTATGCGCGCGCGCGCACACACACACACACACACACACATGTGACAAATACACACACATACATGTACACACATACACACACATACACACACATGTACACACACATACATGTACACATATACACACACATACACACATGTACACACACGTACATGTCCACACACACACAAATGCGATAAAAATACATACACATGCACATGCACATACACACACACATACACACACATACACACATACGTACATGTACACACACACACAGTCAAAGGTGTCTAAGGAGGAGTGGGTCATTCAGGAGTGCATGAACAGAGTTGCAAGAGACTACGAGACCACACGAGAGCTGCTTCAGTATGGCCTTGTCAAGACCTCATTCAGGTATGTAGAACTGCTTCAGTATGGCCTAGTCAAGATCTCATTTAGGTATCTGTAGATGGTAGAAGCAGTGGTATGTAGAGATGGACAGATTGTTGGTGTGAGAAATTGCTGATGTGTAAAGATGGAAATAAAGATGGGCAAATCATTGATGGACAGATTGTTGGGGTGAGAGAGAGCTGGGCAAATCATTGATGGACAGATTGTTGGGGTGAGAGAGAGCTGGGCAAATCATTGATGGACAGATTGAGAGAGAGCTGGGCAAATCATTGATGTGTAGAGATGGGCAAATAATTGATATAGAGCTGGGCAAATCATTGATGTGTAGAGATGGGCAAATCATTGATGTAGAGCTGGGCAAATCATTGATGTAGAGATGGGTAGATCATAGCAAATCATTGGAGGGTACATGTACAGTTGGAAAATTGTTGGTATGGAGAGATAAACATAGATTGTGGAACCATAGATCCAGGTTGCTGCTAATACTTTGTGACATATATATGGAGCTAGTGAATTGGAATTTAATGAGTTTGTTCGCAACAATAAATCTGATGAGGGGTTGAGTTGTGAACACCAACTTCAACACTTCATTCAGGGAGGTGATGGAGTGTGGGTCTGAAGGAAGTGATAGTCATTGTGATGAGGAGAAGGAAGGAGAACTGAGTCTGGAGGCCATGGAGGCAGAGCTGACCAAGTGTGAGAGGTGAGGTGGGAGTGGCTGGTGGGTGGATGGTGAGTGGGTGTGGTTCTTAGAGGTGAGGTGGGATGGGCAAGAGGATGAATGGGAGACAATTGTGTGTGTGTATATATGTGTGTGTATATGTGTGTGTCTGTGTGCGTGTGTGTCTGTGCGTGTGTGTGTGTGTGTGTGTGTGTGTGTGCGTGTGTGCACCTGTGTGTATGTGTTGTACTATTGACTTATGGTTGTGGATTGATGTAGTAAATTGTATCTCGATCTGTTATACACGTTTTATAACCTGTGTTCTGATCCTGATGTTGATAGGTTCACTGCCCAGCAGACTAAACTATGCCAGTACAGGCACATACTTCTCTCATACATGGATAGCCTGCTTACATATGAGGTGGGAAGGCTTCTGTTCTTTTGGCTTATGTGCTGTTATCTCTGTGTGTGTGTATGTATGTGTGTTTGTGTGTGTGTGTGTGTGTTTGTGTGTGTGTTTGTGTGTTTGTGTGTGTGTTTGTGTGTGTGTTTGTGTGTGTTTGTGTGTGTGTTTGTGTGTGTTTGTGTGTGTGTGTTAGGTTCGTGTGGATGTGTGGTGTATGTACATGTATGTATATGTGTATGTACATTGTACATATATGTGTTTACATATAATTATGCATCTCTATATAATTATGTGTGTGCACATGTGCACATGATGTACGGCATTCTTTTAGGCCATCTTGGGTGGGCCCATTGCCGCCGATGAACACTTTGATGATGAGTTCTTTGTTAAATTTCGGAGCAAGAATCTTGTCCAAGCGACCATCGAATATGCCCAGGTATGCTGCTGCCATTGAAGTAAGCCCAATGTGCCTGATGAGCATTATATGGAATGGATATTATCTGGGCATGCAACAAACTATCTGGTCAGGATGCATGGGGGGTGGATGTTAGGGCAGAGGAATGGTATTCATAATGCATGGGGGATGGATCTGGTAGAGGAGTGGGTGGATACCATTCCTCTGCCCCCTCATGCATTATGACCAGATAGTTTGTTTGACATGGACATAGACATGGTCAAGGACTTTGAATATCATGTGACAAAACAATGTCTCTTGAAATTACTGTTCATTGTAACTTACAGTAGCTGAGTGGATGTAGTTGATATCTGTTTGCACTTTAATATGTACAAGTGATTAGAATGCACATACAGCATGGAGTGACTTTCAAACCTCTTCTTCATGTTTGTATATGTGGAATGCTTACAAGTCCACAATATAACACACACCTGCACATAACCCACACCTGCATATAACCCACACTTACACCTCACACAACCCATCACCCTCACACAGGAAGGCAATGGGAGAGCTGTGGAAATTCTCTTCACCCATCACAGCCAAGTTATCCTTCCTCACAGGTACGTACCATATAGGGATAGTGTGGAGGTACTAGGGATGGTGTGGAGGAAGGTACCATAGGGATGGTGTGGAGGAAGGTACCATAGGGATAGTGTGGAGGAAGGTACCATAGGGATAGTGTGGAGGAAGGTACCATAGGGATGGTGTGGAGGAAGGTGCCATAGGGATGGTGTGGAGGAAGGTACCATAGGGATGGTGTGGAGGAAGGTACCATAGGGATGGTGTGAATGAAGGTGCCATAGGGATGGTGTGAGGTGCCATAGGGATGGTGTGAAGGTGCCATAGGGATGGTGTGGAAGAAGGTACCATAGGGATGGTGTGAAAGTACCATAGGGATGGTGTGAAGGTGCCATAGGGATGGTGTGAAGGTGCCATAGGGATGGTGTGAAGGTGCCATAGGGATGGTGTGAAGGTGCCATAGGGATGGTGTGAAGGTGCCATAGGGATGGTGTGAAGATGCCATATGGAGGACTTTATAGTTTACTTGTACTTCCAGTCTTCCGGTTCTGTCAAACTTTCCTGAGACCACCTCAGTGAAGAGTTACAAGTCACTCCTTCCATACATTGAGTGAGTAACCATCTTTTGTGTGTGTGTGTGTGTGTGTGTGTGTGTGTGTGTGGTGTGTGTGCTAGTGCATGTGTGTATGCTCATGTGACCATGTTACGCGCCATTAACGTATTACGACTGGCTTCGAGGACGTCCTCGTAATACGTTAATGGCGCGTAACGCCCGGGAAATATGCAATTTCTTTGCACACTTGTATCTCCATAACGGATAAAGCAAAAATTTACGAACAGAACAAATCAATAGCAGTAGGACCCTTCTACATAGGTACCTATTTTGAACCGATTTGGACACTCCTACCTGAAGATGTGGCCGTTTTGAACCCTACGGGGTATCGGACCTTGAAACGTCGGTACCCCGCATGTTTAAGACACCAAAATGGATTTTCACATATAGTAATGGTGTGGTATGTTGTGTTAAAAATAGGAACCCGATAGCGGATATATTACATTTTATGTTATAAAATAAAATCCACAAGATCCATTTTCGTATAGAACATTCCATATATGGATAAAGAAAACACAATTTTCGCTTTGAGTTACTTTCCTTGTTATAAAGAGATGAAAAGAGGCGGCGAGGTTGCTTCCGGATGAATTCCTCTACCACAATATGACTATTAATATGCACATCATAGTGGATATGCATCAGACACAAGGATGACAACCTCTCTTCACCCATACATGAACGAAATACAGTTTTGACCCTGCGAAATGCAGAGAAAGAATGCTCAACCTCACAGCTTGTCACAGGAAGCACACATCCTAACTGGAGCAAATGGTGCACATTGGGAAACAACTGCTTATAACACACCTCTAAAGCCCACGAAGTGTATCAGGTATCTTGGTGCTGCACCTCGACCACCTATCTCTCCAAAGTTGTAGCTCCAAATAAACGTTTTATGAGAAAATGACCCTTGTGGATTTTTTTTCAAGTTTTCAAATTTATTAATCTTACTAAAAACCTCTACAAAACGGCTTAAAGTTGGACTATCCGTCATAAAGTATAGTTGTCAGAACAAGCAATGGAAGTTGACCGACCGTTGCCATTGAAATGTACGCCTAATTATTATTACTTCATGACGGATAGTCCAACTTTAAATGTGTAAGAGCCGTTTTGTAGAGGGTTTCCTAGTAGTAAATTTGAAAACTTGAAAAAATCCACAAGGGTCATTTTCTAATAGAACGTTCGATATGACCTTTTCGGTACAAACGCAGTTATTGAACTTTGTTTTGCGTGATTCATGGTCGAACAGATCGCTCCGCTAGCGGATGCACTTGATATTTGGCAAGAGAACACACAGAATCGAGATTGATAAATGAGCAACGTGCCACGTCACGTGAATTATAAAGTGTGATTATTGACGCCACTTGCACTCACTCCTTCATGGGTGCCTTTCGATTTAGATGGATCTCAGTCCTTTTCTAAATCCAAATTGGTAGCACAAAGAAGTCTAGCAGTAGCAATTGCAATATCTGTGGTGATCGACAATGACACGCAGTGGTCTGCGCACTGCACACACTAATTAGTCTCGTACCCAGACCCTGATTCCCACAGCTGCGGGTGGATTACATCACCGCTACGTGGAAAGAGGGTCTGGTAAAGTCCTATACTCAATTCTGTCCAGTGATTATGTAATACGTCGCAAGGAATGTAAATGACGTATCATGAACGTACTCGAATAATTTAATTAAATTGAGCGGAAGTATAACGTAATAAGTTAATTGCATCACGCTACCTCTTTCTTTCCGGCCTGAACCTGGGCGAGACGCAAGCGCAATGTCTCGCAGGTTAAAGCTCGCAAGTTCTCCCTGGTTGTCATATGAGCAACTGGTCGCAGTCAAGGCTATGACTGGAGTGCTGCCCATGAAGCCCTCACTTAAATACAAAACCTGTAACCATATCGACAACGATTGGGGTGATTTGATTGGATAAGGGTATTATGGGGGAAAAGGATCCCCTGCAATGCTATTGGGCACTAATGCACAGTATAGGATTGGTTAGGATCGTTCATTGAATGCATCTGTAGAAACATATGTTTACATCTTGGCCTTAGCAACATCACTATAGCCAGCTTAGCAACACTACATGACACAGAGCAACTCTCCTCTACCACTGTACCTAAACTCTACCTTAATGCCATCTAATTGCTCTTACAGGCTGAGTAAATGTACCCCCTGCCCCATACTAAGAATCGTAGTTGTGTTTGGCCCATAATGGGGGCAGGCAACAGCCGCAGCCAGGCATGTAGCAGCTGTGCCTCGTACCACTGGGCCTACAGGGACCAACGGGTGACGCTGGTCACCATTGGGTCGGCCTGTGTCCCAAATCAAGACGCTGGTCATGGTTTGGTGGCTGTCCCAGGGTAGAAGCCCGGAGGGTGTCGCCCAAGTGAGAACCCCCAAAATGGTTGGCGATTAGGATATGGTTTCAGGTTTGTGGAGTAGGGTGGGTACACAGCATGGGTACATACATCTGGGTAATTGTTACTGTGCGGCCATAGTTCTAGTGTCAGATGGGTGAGTCAGGGGATGACGGGTGTAGGTCTGATATGCAGAACTTCGCCATCTGCCAAGCTTCTGGATGGTCTCAGTGGGAAGGCCTGCTCTGGCGGCTGCTGTGGCTGCACCAATACGTAGACTGTGTGTGTTGTATTGGGCTGGATTGTAGCCACATTGCTCCACCAGGGATAGGAAGGTGGAGCAGAAGCTCTTGGATGTAAGCGGCCTCCCATCTCTGAAGTGGAAGAGGGGTGATGACTGAATGGGACAGCGACAGCATCCTCTATAGGCCTCCATTGCTGCCACTGGACATGTGTGCCTGCCCTCGGTATGCCCAATGCAGATAGTGGTGCCCTTGCCCATCTGGTCGGTTTTGGATCGCTTGATGAAAAAGTGCATGCCTTCTCCGGTCCAGCTGATGTCTTGCCTGGTAGGGTGGTACCTAGGGTCAAACCTCCGGTTCTTGAGGGTAAATTCGCTGACCCTCAAGAAACCAAAGAAGCCGAGGGTAAGGGCCGCTCTGAGCATCCGACGGTCGTGTCTTTTCAGGGGGGCTGCCTCCAACCTCTACAGCATGTGACCCAGCATCTCCACAGTCAGCGGCAGTCATGTGGGCTTGAGGTGGATGGGCTCCTGGAGGCGTTGGACACCCCGGATGGCAAGTCGCAGCGTTGGGTTACTGGAAGCGGGGCTCTTGTACCCCACGGAGTGGTGCAGGAATGAGACTCACTGCCACATAAACCTGAATGGTCCTGGAGTTCAGGGTCCGGCTGAGGTGGGCTGCAAATAGTGTGATAGTTTCTTTTGTGCCGGGGACTGGTATCAACTTGAAAGCGTGGCAGAAACCCTGGTAGCGCCTGATCCCAGTGGCATAAGTGGTTGCAGTAGATGGGGCCATGGCTCTGTTCAGTAGGAGCTGGAGATGGTGGTTCAGGTCTCGGGCAGGTGATGTGGGGTTGGGGTTGGTTGAGAGTCCGCCTGGGGGGCAAGAGTGAAGAAGAGGGGTAAGTTATTTCGGGAAAGGGCATCAGCAATGCTGTTTAGTCTGCCAGGTAAGTGTGACAGGCGGATGGTGAAGCTGTGCTGGGCTGCCACTAGAAACAGGGTTCGGAGCAGCTGCATGAGGTCAGGATGTTTCTCAGACTGTCTTGCCCTGCCTAGACAATGGGGAGGTTGTCGCAATGGAAGTGGATGCGTAGGCCTGCCCAGAGATGACCCCATGTGCTAGCAGCAGCCACAATGGCAAACAGTTCCTGCCACTGTATGGAATGGAGTGGGAGGCGTTGGTGTGGCTGCCAGTCACCCCGGAACCAAGCGCCGTTGAAATAGGCACCAAAGCCTAGGGAGCCTGAGGCATCAGTATAGAGCTGAAGAGAGTCGGCTGCTGTCTATTCTGGGTCCAGGAACATGGCAACACCATTCCAAGAAGGAAGGAAGCTGTCCCACCACCTAATGTCGGCTCTTGCTTCTGCATTAAGGCTGATGTGATGGTGAAGCTTCCTAACTGTGGTGGAGAGGTCAATTAGGCGGCGGAGAAAGAGCCTCCCTGCTGGCACCACCTTAGCAGCAAAGGAGAGCTTGCCGATGTGTGAGAGCAGCTCCCTCTTGGTGGCCTTGTGCCTGGATAGCCAGGACCTGATTAGCCCTGTCAGCTCCTCTAGCTTGTCCGGGGGTAGTTGAAGCTGCTGTGCTGATGTGCCGAGGACTATTCCCAGGTAGGTTAGAGTTGTGGTGGGTCCCTCCAGCTTCTCAGAGGCTACTGGAATGCCTAACTGGTCACATACTGTCAGCATCCTGGACATTGCCTCCTGACATGTGTCCTTGCCGGGAGGGCCAACCAGGAGGAAGTCATCCAGGTAGTGTAGCAGCTGGGCCCCATAGTTGTTGGCCATGATCCAGTCGAGTGCCTCAGCGTAGTGGTTAAAGAGGGCAGGGGCTGAACGTAGACCAAAAGGAAGGCATGTGTGTCCACATAAAACTGTCCTCGCCAGCAGATCCCCAGGTGCACCCAGTCTGCAGCTTGTACTGGAATCAGGCGGAAGGCAGCTTTGAGGTCAATCTTTGCCATCAACGCATCTTGACCATACTGGGAAAGCAGAGCCACAGCGTGATCCATAGTCATAGATCCCCATCGTCAAACTCACAAGCGGCGAAACAACTATCACAATGCTTTTTTGTCAATACTCCTTACTTCATCAAACGCCCACGGTAGAATGGCGTAACATAGGGACTTGCCATATCCCGTTGGAAAACTCACAAATGCATCGCGCCCACTCAATACATCAACTACACTTCGTAGCTGCTCTTCTTTTAACTTCGAATACCCCAGACGTTTGCACGCGGATTCAATTGCTCTCTCCATTTGTTGGTAATTAATCATTAATTATAACAAAGGTATGCAATTACCGCATACCTCGAATCTGATTGGTTCCCCAACATTCTGGGGAAGCTGGACAGAATTGAGTATAGCACCACTTTTCACGTAGTGGTGATGTAATACATCCGCTGCTGTGAAAACATGGGTCTGGGTACGAGACTACACACTAATTGCGCCAACACTTGGGATTTTAAGGATTCGCGCGTTTAATAGTGTTGATTGGCCCCGTGACGTCGCTTAAATCAATCCTCGTCTCCTTCCCTCTCCATCAACCCTTTCCTTTCCTCTCCCTCTATCGATCCTTGTCTCCTCCATCAATCTTCACCACCCCCTCCATCAACCCTTAATAGCGCAGCTAGTACTTTCGGATACGTACCTCAAAATAAAACAGTACGACTTCGATCGAAGATGAAATTAAACTCGATCATTTGGACTAATTAGCGCTAGTGCGCGATGGTGACGCTACGTAGCTAGCTGGTCCACGCACGCGTACGTACTACTACGCAGATCCGGGCCAGAACATTTGCATACATGTACGTATTAATCTCATATACAATTACAATTCACATTATCAGTAACACAAGTTCGCTCCTATCGGAGGATGTATAGATAATAGTGGATAGGAAATGTAGAATTGTTCGCTACAATCAAGTCTCCTTGGTTTGGGCCTGCGTCCGTACATTCGATGCTGCATTCGGCAGTATCCGTCTGCCGTGTTTTGCTCTGTTCTTGGCGAAGTTCATTTTGACATGCATGCACATATTAAAGATGCAAGCACTAACCGTTCTTATGTCCACGTAAACTGTGAGTCGGACGTCTTCAGTTTCCACGTTGAAGTTCATCGTGCATTCGGCGCACGCATCAGAGCTTGCAAGGGAAAGATTCTCGGAGCTCATTGTATCACACATTTATAGCTGCGTTAAGCGAATTCATGCGCAAAACTGTGAATATTTCCACGGAGGTTCACTTATGACATGATTTATCTCATATTACCACTGCACATGCACATTAGTGGTGATGGTGGTGTGGTGTTGGTGGGTCTGGAACAAGAACCACACAGAGTTCAAGACTGGAGTGAACTACCTGTTGTAAGGTACATGTACATCAACCACACCTCAGTGTGTTGTTCAAAACATGTAAGAAAAGCTACTAAATAACAATGCATGCTGACCAAAAAGAACTTGCAAATCTGTTGTCCTGCCAAACACCGACAAATCTGTTGTGATGAGATGCTTTGCACATCTAATAGTGCACATCTAAATAGTGCACACCTTCCATTGCCCTTCCTGTTTGCAATGTTAACACTACAGTGGCCTCTAAATGTGGACACTTTTGGGACTGTATTAAAGTGTCCTGTTTATCGAGGTGTCCTTATTTCAGGAGTCTGCATTTAGAGGCTCCACTGTAAAGATGGCCTCAAGGTTACATAGTGGGCTCACTTACTCATCAATTTCTTCCCTCTCATTGCTGAATTCTCATCTCATGCCCTCCTCTCTCCACACTCTTGATAACACAGTACAGTCACTGCATACTGCATACCTTAAAAAGATGGCGATTATTAATTGCCTATACACACATGTGTAATGGTAATTGTTTTTATGTTGTATAGGCAATAAGCAGACCATGTTTTAAAACTGCTGTTTATTACCTGCTTGTCTGCCTGTGGTCAATACCAGATATATCAATATGCGTATGTGAAAAGTATAGTTGCATGTACAAAGTATGCATGTCACTGCATGGTGCATGAAACATCACCACCCTCTCATGTCACACCTTTACACACATGCCATACAATTTGTTCCGTGATACAGTGGAATGCTACGTCCTTGGCAATGCAAATATGTGCTTGATCCTAGCTACTGTAGGTTGCCAGTTGTGGACTCCTACATGTAATGGTTGTAGAAACATCCACATAGCTTGTACCTCAGGAGTTTGTTGATCTACAATTGGACCACAGTGGTCACCACAGGTAGACCTCATGTTTTTCGTAATGGAGTGCAGACTTCCTGACACCTTGATAAACAGGACTCTATCTCTAGGTCCCAAACAACTTATACTAACCCCCTGAAAATAGGACACCTTGATACTTTAATATGGTCCCAAAAGTGGTTTAGGGGTTCCACTGTATTGATCTGTTCTCTCAGCCAAGCAATATGTCCCAGCCAGTCTCAAGTACCTCTATCTGGATGCATCTCTGGATAGCATGAGGGAGGAGGAGGGAGTGCCTGCATAAATTATATTGATCATGTACACAATACATATCATATGCAACACAGTGGTGGATGAACTAGTTTTAGTGAAGAGGGGTCACCATGACTACGGGAGGAGCATCCCACAGAGCTAGGGGGATATTAAAAGCTTCCCATCAGGATCTAGGGCAGAGCCTCATAAGCCACTTACTTTGGGGCACATTTATTTATGCATGATGTGCCAAGGGAAGAGTTTAATTACCAACCAATTGACATATGAATTGACATGGAGCCATGTGTGATGAATCTTCTGAATGCATTAACTGTTTTGGAATGCTTATTTTGCAGGCAGCACTGTTTGATTCCAATGGATCCACACCTCAACCTAGGCAAATTCTTGTATGAGGAAACTCCTGCTTGGAAGAAGTATCAGTAAGTGGCTTAGTTTATGTGCGTGTGTCTTCTGTGTACTGGTGTTTGTTGTGTGTGTGTGTGTGTGTGTGTGTGTGTGTGTGTGTGTGTGTGTGTGTGTGTGTGTGTGTGTGTGTGTGTGTGTGTGTGTGTGTGTGTGTGTGTGTGTGTGTGTTGTCTATGGGTTTAGTATTCATCTGTCTTACATACATTTTTGTCAATCATTTCATCTCCTTTGGTACAATCATTTCATCTAGTCTCTCAGCAGGTCTGCAAGCTATTTGGTGCGTAGGAGGGAGGGAGGGAGTGACTGCATGGTTTGTTTTGTCTGTGTTATTCTAATGTACATTTTTGTCAATCCATCTGCAAGCTACACTGTACATGTACATGTATGGGGTTCTAAAACAACTAGGCAGGTGTGGGTTGAGTTATCATTTTTGTGGATCATATGATCATATTCATCCTTGATCTGCAAGCCTGGTCTGCAATGCCTGGTCTGCAAGCTAGATATGTATGTGGTTCTAAAACAACTAGGAGGGAGGGAGAAGTGACTGCATGGTGTGTGGGTTTAGTTATGATTTTTGTCAATCATTTCATCCTTGCAAGCTACATGTAGATCTCTCTGGTTCTACAACAACTACAACAACTAGGAGGGAGGGAGTGACTGCATGGTGTGTGTGTGTGTGTGTGTGTGTGTGTGTGTGTGTGTGTGTGTGTGTGTGTGTGTGTGTGTGTGTGTGGGTGTGTGTGTGTGTGTGTGTGTGTGGGTGGGTGTGTGTGTGGGTGGGTGTGTGTGTGTGGGTGTGTGTGTGTGGGTGGGTGTTGGTGGGTGGTTTATGGGACCTGCATTGACCAAGCTGGCCTGTGTACTCCAGGGCTCCAGTGACCAGTGATGTCATCACCACATGGTACCAGGAGAGAGCAAGGGAAATAGAGCAGTATTCTGGACTGGTAGGTCTGGGGACTGGGCACTAAGACCAGAATCCATTTTCCCACAAAATGATGACCCAACTCTAATGTCCATTAAATAACTACAGTGGTCCCATTGTCTCCAACAATTTGTAATTGGATGTGCAGCTGTATGTACAAATCATGGTAGTGAATATGTACTACATGTACACTTCTGTACTACACTTCTGTACTGCCTAAACTCAAGTACAAGCAATAAATACACAGGATAGCTAGTATACATGTACATGGCATGAGGTCCTCATAGTGCTCTTTGCAGATGTTTAGCAATTTGTAATATGAGATATTGATGCAGCCTTCTGTGTTAAAGAGCCACACCCTCCCTGTTAGGTGGACAATGCACTTGCTCTGGTTGAACTAGGCATTGACAATGGAATAAAGGTGATGTCACAAGAGAGAGTCTTTGTCCATCCATATTTTCCTCCTTTCCCTGTTCATGTCCTCCTCCCCTCCCTGTTCATGTCCTCCTCCCCTCCCCTCCCTGTTCATGTCCTCCCTCCCCTCCCTGTTCATGTTCTCCTCCCCTCCCTGTTCATGTCCTCCTCTCCTCCCTGTTCATGTCCTCCTCCCCCTCCCCTCCCTGTTCATGTCCTCCTCCCCTCCCTGTTCATGCCCTCCCTCCCCTCCCTGTTCATGTCCTCCTCCCCTCCCTTCCCTGTTCATGTCCTCCTCCCCTCCCCTCCATTCCTGTTCATGTCCTCCTCCCCTCCCCTCCCTGTTCATGTCCTCCTTCCTCCCTGTTCATGTCCTCCTCCCCTCCCCTCCCTGTTCATGTCCTTCTCCCCTCCCCTCTCTGTTCATGTCCTCCCCTCCCCTCCCCTCTCTGTTCATGTCCTCCTCCCCTCCCCTCCCTGTTCACGTCCTCCTCCCCTTCCCTCCCTGTTCATGTCCTCCTCCCTCCCCCTCCCTTTCTACCATTCCCTTATTCCGCCATTTCCCTCACCTTCCCTTTACCTTACTCTCCTTACCTCCACTTCTTTGTCCTCCTACATCTCTTCTTTCAGGGATTGGATCTCATTCACCATCACCTCAAAACCCTGTACACTCTGGTTTATCAAGTGAGGCATGTCTGCCTTGATGGCAATCCGTTGTAATCAATTTGCTGTTCTGGTCTTATCCAGTGTAATTGCAACTCAACAGTCACTTTGTCTCAAGTGGAGTCCATGTCAGACCTTGAAAAACTTCATAGGATGACAAAGGAGGTATCTTATCTTGTAGCTTTGATTGGACTTCCCTGTTTTGGGTTACCCTTCAGTTCACTTGATCACTTGAGTTCCATTACTTATGAATTGCATTGGGATTGACTTAGGGATTCCATTGGGAAGCTACATGTATTAAGCTACAGGCAACATATGGCAGTCCTACCTATTTCATGGCTTCCTTGAAGTAACACTCTGTTTGCATATGTGTACAAACATTGTACATGTTGTACACCAGTACTCCCTGTGCATGGCTGTTTTGTTTCATGAGACATTGTATATGGTTAATTAGTTGGTGTGTTGTACTGGGAGCTGTGTGCCTGCACTGACTGCAGTGTGTGTGTGTGTGTGTGTGTGTGTGTGTGTGTGTGTGTGTGTGTGTGTGTGTGTGTGTGTGTGTGTGTGTGTGTGTGTGTGTGTGTGTGTGTGTGTGTGTGTGTGTGTGTGTGTGTGTGTGTGTGTGTGTGTGTGTGTGTGTGTGTGTGTGTGTGTGTGTGTGTGTGTGTGTGTGTGTGTGTGTGTGTGTGTGTGTGTGTGTGTAGCTATTACAAAGGTCACTTACTATGTGTCTTGTGTTTTCCAGGCTAGGGGAAGTCCCACCTTCATCACAGCTTTTGTCCAGATGGCTGTACCCTTCCTCTCTCGTGTGGAGGGAATGGAGGGAGGGAAGGCAAGAAGGCAGCTGCTGGAGCAGTACATGGTCTCCCTGGCCAAGGTAGGTACAGCAGCATTGTAAGTTCTGCAAATGGCTGTGGAATTGTATTGTGGTTATTCAGTTTCTATTTCTATGTCTCTCTCTCTCTCTCTTAGGATGATCTTGTGTCATGCCAGGCTATATTCCAGCAGTCTGTGAAAAAGGCATGGGCATTAAATAGAATAACAGACTTGAAGCTTGTGGCGTTATGCGATTGCATCCTCTTTGCACGGCAGGTCGTGTCTCAGCCACAGGCGCCTCAGGGGAAGGCAATAATTAGAGATGTTGGGGACATGATGTCACTTGCGCTCAAGTGTGTGTACTCTTGTGAGAGGTGAGGCACATCTGGAGCAACTCATGTGGTTATTAAATTCACTGTGTGTATGTTGTGCTCATGTAGGTGTGAGCAACTGGATGCTGCTGATAGGATTCTGGAGTGTCTCCCCATGGGTACCACTGGGTTAGTTCACTGTGCCTGAATGGCTCCAGTGATGGATGGCACTTACTATCCAACCAGATTGCCTGAAGAACTGCTTGTCCTGCACAAGGATATTGATAAGTTGGAAGATCACCTTAGGTAATGCACACAGATGTGGGGCAGAAGGGTGAGGGGTCTGACTACCATTTCAGTGCAATGGAGATCTTGAACCTCTATGGAACACAGAAGCCCATCAGCCATATAAGAAACATTCAGGTATTAGATGTGTGCCTTTCTAGAGCATCTCTGCTCATCTTGTTGTTCAGTTCCAATACCAACACACGCTACCTACCAACACACACTACCTACCAACACACACTACCTACCAACACACACTACCTACCAACACACGCTACCTACCAACACACACTACCTACCAACACATACTACCTACCAACACACGCTACCTACCAACACACACTACCTACCAACACACACTACATAACATTTACATTTGCATGTGTATGTCTCTAGTTGTAAGGTTGTGCACATGGGTTCATTGTGTGGCCCTTACTTTCAGGACAGCCCAGCTGAGGCCAAGCAGCTAATGGTGAGGCTGACACGAGGAGCCAGCAGACAGTAAGGCTCTCTTGGAGTGTTGTGCCCTTCCATTTTGAACCATCCCCATGCAGACCATCATCTGGGTCCCAGGAGACCTTCTGGAGGAACCTGCTACAGCACCTGCTGACCCTGAGGGGGAGGGTGTTCACCTGTTTGGAGCCATCTACCTGTTATCAGGTACTGGTGTGTGTGTGTGTGTGTGTGTGTGTGTGTGTGTGTGTGTGTGTGTGTGTGTGTGTGTGTGTGTGTGTGTGTGTGTGTGTGTGTGTGTGTGTGTGTGTGTGTGTGTGTGTGTGTGTGTGTGTGTGTGTGTGTGTGTGTGTGTGTGTGTGTGTTATGTATGTGCATGTATGTGTGTGTGTGTGTGCATATGCATGTATGACTTCATGATGTCATGGTAATGCCATTCACTAGGTGTTCACAGAGAGCCTCCTGTGTTCTGGGCAGGAGGCCAATATCCAGCTAGCCAGCCAGCTGCTTACATCATCTCTGCAGACACCTAGTAGGTCTGAATCACAGATCAACAAAGCCACACCTCCTTCTGGGTTCTCCTACCAGCTGCCTTACGACAAGTCTGTTGAGCTAGTTGTGTATGCAGCGAGGGAATACTTCAACTCTGCGGCTAATTATAGAGACAGAGACATGTCCCTGGCAAAGTAAGACACAAGTGGCAGACCTCTGTAAATCCACTCCTCCTGTTTTTGCATCTATTATTTAATATCCCCTATAGAAGTATTTTGTGTGTGAGTGAGCTTTTGGGTGGACGTTGGGTCAATAAAACGTTCATCACAGTACTAAAACCACTTTGCAATCTCTGATTGTTTTAGATATGATGAATTTCAGAGAAGCTTGATTATGAGTTGTTCATCCCTCCCTCCCTCTCTCCCCTCCCTCTCTCCCTCCCTCTCCCTCCCTCTCTCCCTCCCTCTCTCCCTCCCTCCATCCCCCCTCCCCCCACTCCTCCAGATCCTGCCTAGCTCTCATTAAGGACTGTCCAGCTGCTATTCAGTCTGAATTGAACCTCTTTTCTTCCCTGGAGATCGTGGAGGGGTTTGGTCTAGGCCTCCTCCCCCTCCAGGTGCGGCTGTGTGAGAACAAGCTGGACATCATTAAGAGAGTGTTGGAGGAGTGTCCTGATGCTTACAAGCAGAGCGAGAAGGTGATTGGTTCACTGAAGAGGGGGAGGGGCTGTTTATTAATAATTATTACCTTGAGTTTCATCAGTCAGCACTATGGGACCCAACCATCATGTTGCTAGCTAGCTCATATTACATAACATACTGCCATAGTGATATGTGATGTACATGCAAGCTACAGTCTCTGATTCTGTGTACTCTTCTATTGCAGCTGTTCCGTCTAGCTCACCTGCTAGGACTGGATGGGGTGGAAACACCTGTTGCCATGCCAATGGCAGGAATTCCCATGGCACCAGGGCAAGGCCACACCTCTATTCTGATTGCCAATGCCGCCATTGAGGTAAGATGGTGGCAAATCTGTAGCCATCTAGTTTCGAAAAGGATATTGAGATACTGGCATGAGGGGGAGAAACTGCAGAACCATTGCTTTGAACATATGCTTCGAAGTGGCCACAAATTGGCGTTATACTTCCCCCTGGCTAGGGTCTGTGTGGTTATGTAACCTATGGCAACTGTATCAATAAAAGTGTGCCATAGGCTTGTTCTACTCATTCCTCTAGAAGGAAGACTTCAGATTTGCCCATAAGCTGTGCTCTCAGTTAATGTCTGCTCAGTTCCCACCGGCATGGGAAGTATGTAGGTGGGTCATCCCCTCCTCCCCAGTCCTATCTCCACATTTCCCTCCCCATGATGATTGTATGATGTTCTAATTCACGCACATCTTCCACTACCTATATGCAATTATGTCACTTAGCCCATGCCAAAAGCTTGTGCACTGCATCAGAGATTAGTTGTTGTCAATATTACCAAGACTATATTTATCAGACGATATTTGATTGGTGCATTTCCTCTTGTTGCATATGTACACACTCCCCTTTTAAGAGACATGCCAGACCTCATCATTATCAAATACAAACCTCCATTTAATGATTCCATAAGCTACACATCACATGAGACAGCTAGCCAGCTAGACACACATCACATGAGACAGCTAGCTACCTAGCTAGACACACATCACATGAGACAGCTAGCCCTAGCTAGACACACATCACATGAGACAGCTAGCCACCTAGCTAGACACACATCACATGAGACAGCTAGCTACCTAGCTAGACACACATCACATGAGACAGCTAGCTACCTAGCTAGACACACATCACATGAGACAGCTAGCCACCTAGCTAGACACACATCACATGAGACAGCTAGCCACCTAGCTAGACACACATCACATGAGGAGACCAGCCACTCACCTACACTCACTTCACACACCAGGAAGCTTGCAGGTCAGGGGCAGTTTAAAGAGCTGCAGAGCAAACTGGAGTTGACCAGCTTTGTCCTTACCCACTGTCCCGAGGAAGAACTGAGACATGTACTGAAGGAGAGGGGCGCCATGGAGGTCCAGGTAGGAGGAGGAGGGTGTGGTCAGAGGGAGTGGTAGAGGGTGTGGTCTGGAGAGTGGTACAGAGGTGTGAGTGGTTGGTGTGGTCAGGGAGTGGTGAAGGGTGTAGTCATGTGGTCAGAATTGGAGAAGGGTGTGATCAGGTTAGTGATGGAGGGTGTGGTCAGAGGTGGAAAGGTGTGATGGAGGTGTGGTCAGGGTTGTGGTCAGGAGTGAGTGCAGAATAAGGAGGGGTGGTAAGAGAACACTTAAGGGGTGTCAGAGGGAGCAGGGAAGTGAGAGTTGGTCTGGTACCTTGGAATCATCTAATGTGTGGTCTGACTCTGTTGGCAGCTGCTGTCTGCTGAGTCACATGACAGTGGGCGGAGCTCGATCATTGGGAGGAGTGTGCAGCAGATTGTTACCAAGGGGACGGGTGTGGTGCAACAGTTTATTAGACATAGGTAAGGAAGTCCTACTGGTCTCTACTTATGGCCGGCTACATGTGATCTGCAATTTGTGTATTTGAGTGTATGGTTGTGTTTTTTTATGCCTTCTACTGTATGTCCTGTGTGTGTAAGTATGTTTGTGTGTGTGTGTATGGTGTGTGTGTGTGTATGGTGTGTGTGTGTGTGTGTGTGTGTGTGTGTGTGTGTGTGTGTGTGTGTGTGTGTGTGTGTGTGTGTGTGTGTGTGTGTGTGTGTGTGTGTGTGTGTGTTGTGTGTGTGCCTGCCTTCTGGTTAGCAATACTCATCTGACCCTTCCAGTATAACTGCTGGTTCCATTGGCTTGTGGTTACCACATAAGAAGTATTGTCCTCTCTTATATAGACCATTGGGTGTGTTGGGAAAGCAGTCAGATCAAGATGTCATTGAGGAGTGTCTGGAGCAGCTGGGAGATGAGGTGGAAAGGCTGTGCAATGAGGAGCAGGTGGAAAGAATGAACCTGGCATTATCCTACCATCCATTTTATACTACTGATGGGATGGATGTTCATAAGCAGGCAAGTTATGGGAGGTGGTCTTTAATTAGGGAATTAAGCTGTATGTGCATGTGTTTGAATGTACTTAAGTTTATGGGTGTGTAGTATGAGTGTAAAAATATGTGTGCATGTATTCGTGTATTTAGGTATGTATATGTGCATGTGTTAGTGTATGTGTGTATGTGTGTGTCCTCATTACATGTACTCAGTGCATTTTCTCTCTACCGTATGTATGTGGAAAATGTACAGTACCCCTTCAGCTATGAGATTGAACCAGCCATCCCCTCACTCCAATTGAAGCTCACCCAAAGGCTGCTGAGGGCACAGAAGGTGGCAGAGTCACTAGCAGACCGGGAGAGACAGTCGGATTGCACACAAAGTACACATTTTACTTTAATATATGCCACGATGAGGACTAGCTATCATAATTGTACACACACACATGTACAAACGTGCGCACATGTAAACACACACACAAACACATATATTCACACACACATACACACATACACATACACACACTTATGTACACGTACACACTCACATGTTCACAAACATGCATCGAAAAAAGTTCTTGTCAGGTTGGCGATGGAGTACAGTGACCTGGACACACACCTGATGCTCAGCTACCTCCTTGCCCTGCCTCAGGTGTGTCATTGTGCTGTTAGCTTTTATGTGTACCCCATGTCCATACAGCACTGATGTATATGCAACTCCATACAGACACATAGGCACATAGGCACATGTACATAAGTCACAATATATGAGCACATGGTTACATGGATACGATATACCTCTTGCTGGTACATACACTCAGTGCTTACCTGGGGGGGGCGGGGTGTGTTTCCTTCTACAGGTGACAGCTGCTGACCAGTTGTTCTCCAAGATGGCAGGTGTCCAAGGTTTCCCTCCAACTGGCCATCTACTATGCCTGCCTCCAGATCTATGCCAGGACAGCCGAGTCGTCCGATGGAGAACCTCTTCTCTGTCCACCTGCCACCCTCATGAGTCATGTGATCAGTCATGTAATTGGTCACAGTACAGCAGAGTGGCCGGTGGGTGTGCAGCCTGCAGTGGAACTCTTGCAATGCTACAGAACCCAACTGTGTGACCACGTCCAGGCAGAGACCTTGCTGGGCCTGGGGACTGGTACGTACTGCTACAGCAACAGTGGGAACAGATACAATGCATGGCCTGGGGACTGATAGAATGTGTGTGATAATGAAATGGGCTGGGGACTGGAACATGTATGACCTATGCATAATATAATTAGCTCTAACCTTAATCTTGGATAACTTGTGATACTAGAGGGCTTTGAATATATTGATTTATGAGGGGGTTGATTTAATTACTTAACCGGCTTCAATCTAATTGGATTAATAGTATTTGCCTAACATCTATCATGCATATAAATCAAGTGGTTAATAAATTTTAAACTTGAGTTATATAATTTAAAACCATTGCCTTCATTTGTGAACACTACAGGCATTGATGTACAAAGGTTCACACAGGACCTAGACTACAGGAGAGAGACCATTCTGTCACTTGCAAGGTACAGAAGTAGACAGTAAAGATAGAATAGGCGTGTGTATGCATGTGTATGTGCATGTATGTCAGTGTGGCTTGCATGTGCACATGTATGTTGTGCACATTGTGTGTGATGTGTGTGTATTGCATATGTATGGCAGGGGGACATGTGTGGACATTCTTATTTTGCATACGTGTGCAGTGTGTGTGGACACATGTCTAGCTGGAGGTACAGTGTGTGTACATGTACATCCTATGGGCCCACTTTGCAGGACCATGGACACCAATATGTTTAAGACTGCACAGTCCTTGGCCAAGCCACACAAGGTTGCCGAGTGGGAGCTTTATATGGCCTTGACCACATGGCTTCTAACAGATCACAGGCAAGTGTGTGTGTGTGTGTGTGAATTTATGTGTGGAGTGTATTGTTGGAGTGTGTGTGTGTGTGGGAGTGTGTGTGTGAGTGTAAATGTGTGGGGGAGTGTGTATGTGTGTGTGTCTTCATTCTTGTGCACAGACCTATTCACTTAGAGGTCATGTCTTTATTCCAACTTGTGTGTGTAGCCTGCCAGTCTCGGATGCTCAGAAGAAGCTAGGAGACCCAAAGATAGCAGAAGTGTTGCTAAGCAACCCTCAGGAGGTACACATAGGAGCACACACACATGTGTAGGGGAGACAGAAAATGCTCTCATTGACTGCACTACACTGGCAAGCAGCATTGCTTATAGAGTCATCACATAAAATGTGTGCACTTACATGTATATACGAGAATACTAGAAGCCAATTATAGGTGCAATAAGACAAATATAGTTGTGTAAAGATGATCGATTGAAATTGTGACTAAAGGTAGAGTTTAGGTACAGTGGTAGTAAACTAAGATTAATGCAGAGAATTGCTCTGTCTTATATAGTGTTTAAGCTGATCATGCACATTGAAGATGCATTTGGGAATAGAGACAGCATGTATAATTTCTAAAGCACAGAGGAGGAAGGGGAGGGGCTGCAGTAGATGTGTGTACCTCCACGGGTTGCCTGTGATCTGTCTGGTGCCACGCCTCCTTGTAGACTGCTTCCAGACTTCAAGAGGACACCTATCCTCTGATTCCTGGCACCAAGTATGGCCTCCTGCTGGTGTTCTATACACTGTTACAACAATGTGCAGAGGAAGAGGCTGAGATAAAGGTTTGCTGATGGGACGTGTAAGGAGAGGGGAGGAGGTATAAGGAGTCGGGAGGAGGTTAAGGAGAGGGAGGAGGTGTAAGGAGTAGGGAGGAGGTGTTGGATAGGGGGAGGAAGGTGGTCCGAAGGGCACGAGGTGTCCGCGCTTTCGGACGGTGTACGGCGCGGGGCGGCGCGTGTAGGAGGCGGGGCGGCTGTGTCCGGAGCGGGGCGGCTGGTCTAGGGAGGGCCAGAGTGTCAGGAGGTGAAAGGAGAGGAATGTGTGTGGAAGATGTTAGCGGTGCTAGAGGTTGGATAGCTCATTGAGTAGTTCTCTTGAATACCTCCTTCAGATGGCGATGTGGATTTGTCCATTCACGTGTCACTTCTGAAGAAGTTCAAGTCTGCTGTGCGAGGTAGGCCATGACCATATATGGAGCTGAAGAAGAGCACCCTTCCATATAAGGTATGGATTACAAGACACTGATGACGGGAGAGGACTCTGTGTCAGTGTTAAGACCAGCTCTGTTGGCCACCAATGTTCACCTCATTGCCAAACTGGCTGCTAAGATCCCATGCAAGGTGACCCAATCTGGCTTACTTGTGGGTGTGGTCTGTAAGGTCACATGACATCCTCCCTAGGCATGTGACAATGGTTTCCTGACAAGTGAGGTAGTGTTCAGGGTGTTTGCCGAGAAGCTGTTCATGACAGGTGATGGAAAGCAAACTGAACCGCAGGACAAGGTGGGGATGTGTGTGTGTGTGTGTGTGTGTGTATGTGTGTGTGTGTGTGTATGTGTGTGTGTGTGTGTGTGTGGACTAGATTGCAAGTACTACTGGTGGTGTGTGCATGTGAGGTGTGTATTATTCTATGCTGCATACTCATGTGCCTAGCTCATTGCTCTCACCATTCAAATGGGCTCATTTCCTCCTCCCCTACCATCACTCCCCCCTCCCCATCATCATCTCCCCTACCATCACCTCCCCTTACCATCACCTCCTCTACCATCACCTCCCTACCTCACCTCCCCTACCATCACCCCTACCATCACCTCCCTACCATCACCTCCCCTACCATCACCTCCCCTACCATCATCTCCCCCACCATCACCTCCCCTCCTCCAGCTTTGAAAGATGTTCTAATACTTGCATAATAATGATGCAAAATGTTATACATGCACACACACACACACACATACACACACACACACACACACACATACATACACACACACACACACACACACACACACATACACACATACACACACACACACACACATACACACACACACACACACACACACACACACACACACACACACAGGATGGCTGGATTGAGCGGCTAACAGCATGTGGGGAGTACCTCAACCAGCTGGGTCACAGGGAGCTACACACATTTGCTGAGACCACTTTACTCTCACCCAATAGTCTAAAGGTCAACAGAAAATGAGACTATAGCATGTGCAATTTATTCTGTACAGTTATATGTCATCCAATCCCTCCCTCCTCCACCTCCGCCCTCCTCCTTCCTTCTCTTTACTTCCTCTCCTCCACCTTCCTCCCTTCTTACCCTCCTCCTCCACCATTCCCTCTCTCCTCCTCTTCCTACACCTTCTCCATCTCTACACTTCCTCCTATCTCTCCCTCCCTTCTCTCCCTCCCTTATCTCCCTCCCTTCTCTCCCTCCCTTCTCTCCCTCCCTTCTCTCCCTCCCTTCTCTCTCTCTCCCTTCTCTCTCTCCCTTCTCTCCTCCCTTCTCTCCCTCCTTCTCTCCCTCCCTTCTCTCCCTCCCTTCTCTCCCTCCCTTCTCTCCCTCCCTTCTCTCCCTCCCTTCTCTCCCTCCCTTCTCTCCCTCCCTTCTCTCCCTCCCTTCTCTCCCTCCCTTCTCTCCCTCCCTTCTCTCCCTCCCTTCTCCCTCCCTTCTCTCCTCCCTTCTCCTCCTCTCCCACCTCCCCTCCACCTCTCCTCCATCTCTATCTCTCCATAAACCTTCCACCCATAATTTGTATCATGGTTAGCATTCGATAAGGCTGTGTGCTGGAAATGAATAGAATATCATGTGATCTTGTGTTGTACATCCTATCCCTTTCTCTATCCATGCACAAGCAGCTGCCATTATCCACTCGTATTGAGCTCCTGGGTCGATTGTTGAAGCTTTGGAGAAGGGCTCTAAATGGAGCTACTTCTGCAGAGGTCACAGGATCCTCTGAGGAGGGTCACAACAGCATTGCCATGGAGATGGCATTGGAACATCTCCGTAGTGTCCACACAGCTGCTCTGAAGAGACCTCAAGAGTGCTCTGAGGTCAGCCACCATTTTTGTTCTGTCTGACCATAGAGTGCTGTATGTTAACCACCTGATCATAGAATATGTTTAAGCATAGTGTGGTGTGCATTAATCAGGGTGTACATCTTTTTGGACAGATCTCATGGCAGTGCAGTGTGGTAGTGCTTGTCAGTTTTGGAATGAACTGAGATGAAACTTGATATGTAGTCATGGCTTGTTGTTTAATTACGTATGCAAATATATCTGTATAATAGCTGCACGATAAAAATAGCTCAATGATGGGGGTTTTAATGTTGCTGCAAAAGATTCGTATTGCCCATAAATAAATGTGACATTTGTAGGAATTTTAACTAAGGATAGCTGGTCTTTGATTAGGTTAACTGGGCTTTGATTAGGTTAGCTGGCCTTTGCACCTTTTTATCCCGAGTTCATAATTGACCTTCACTTTGAAATGTGCAAGTATGTTGTCTTGTAGTACAGTAGCGATTGATTCTGTTCCACAAATACATTTCAGTCGTATGGCATATATGTATGTATGTGAGTATTTGTCCCACTAAATAGGAGCAATGGAGCAGTTTCATGAATGAGTTGGAATTTTCATTTTCACAAACAGACAAGGTAAGCAATCTTTTCAGTTGTTAGCATGGGGAGGTGTTTGTGTTGTGATGATGACAGTTTTGTTGCTTACATAATACTGTAGCCTATAATTGCCACTACAGTGTAAATAATGGCCAAATATATTTATTTTCGATTAATTGATTAGTTTGGCACATTCACATTTAGTAGCAATTAACCATTCATTTAAAAAGATTATCAGAATTTCTTTCCTAATATTTCAACTGGTTATAATGACCAGTCTATTTGTGGTTGAATTTTCAGACATCTTGTCCTGTATACAGTACATAACTGCACATTAATGCACTGGTTATTGATGGCCAATAACCACCGATAAAACGACTTGTGGTGAATATTTCTTCATTGTGGGACCCCCTGTGTATCCTCTAGGTGTATGCTGTGTGCAGCAAGATGGTGGCGTCTGGACTCAGGCTAGATGTGGTGGGTACAGTGTTGGATGTGACACACAAGGTCCAGCCCCACACCATGTCTGTGCTCAGCCTCGTCCAGGAGGCTCTGTCCCATGCATTGGAGGAACTACGGTAGGGTGTGTGGTCTGGGTGTGGTGTACCCTCAACCTCATCACCTATCAATGTCATATCAATGTGTGCTCATTTTGTGATAATGCTTTTCTGGAACACACTTAGGCACACTGATTCAGAGCCACAAGATGCCCTGTGTAAGATTGAAACAGTGATTTCATCAGTTAGGCAGCACGAGCAAGAAAGGTGAAGCCTTGTGTGTGGGATGCAGTTGGCCTTTCCCTTTCCCCACACTCCTCCCCCTCCCTCACACTCCACACACTCCTCCCCTCCCCTGACCTGACACCCTCCTCTACTCGTGGTGCCTCTTCCCCATTCCTCCCTCCAGCGGCAGGCTGGTCTCCAGTGGTCAGGTGTTGGCCATCATCAGACCTCACTGTAGTGACAGTTCCCACACTGTGGACACACGTAGAGCACTCCTCCACATCATTGAAAAGGTAACAACACACACACACATACATATGTATGTGTACATAGATGTACTCATACAGACATGTACATGTACACACACATCGTACACATATGTGCCAACGGATTCATTCATAATGATGTGTGTGAATATAAATACACACATGCATACATACATTACTGTATACTGAATATAAAAGTAACTTAGCTAAAACTAGACTATGATTAAAGAAGCGATGAATTAATTAATGAATATACACCATTAGTTACTACTCTTTGAATAAGAAATTGAATTAACTAATACATGTATAATATAAGCTCACATGTACATGTGTATATAATATTTGGGGTTTTTGAAATTTCAAAACTAAAAACATAATAAGTATTGATTTGTTATATGGATTTTTTTTTGATTTTTTTTCACCTTGAGATTTATTTCCAATTACAACATATGTAACATTATTTAGTTATACAGTAATGAATAAATATATGGAATTGAATAAATAAAACATGTATAATTATTGCAGCAATGTATAATGTATATTGTTTAATTTGATCCATGTCTGTATATTTATCATACTGGTAAAATTAATTACCCTTTTAGCATACACTAAAAATCAATTGTATAGCATGGAGTTAGTTCCCATTCAAAAGCATGGCACTGGTTAGTAAATACACTGTACATGTGTACATAAAACACTACATATACATACACACAACACATTAACAATATACATGTAGTGATCTGTCCTATAATGACATCATTGCTTCTATTCTTACTCCCAATCATTTTGCTGACTGCTTCGTTCTAAATGGATAGCACCTGACACTCAGTGAAGATGATTTGAACCTGCTCATCCTCTATCAGACCCAGGCAATCCTGCTAAACCAGTTTGCAGTGGAGGTAAGTACTCCTCCTTGTCTTTGTCATGTACTCTATATTACTTTCTCTCCCTCTTCCCCTTCCTGGTCACTCCTCTCCCTCTCCCTCTCCTCTCCCTTCCCTCCCCTCCCTCCTCCCTCTCCTCCCCAGGCCACACTGGAGCATGTATCTTCAGCTCAGGGAAGGTCAGCTCTGTTCACAACACTTCTCAGACAGGCATCCACTCTGGATCAGCTTCAAGTGCTGGAGTGCCTACTTGAAACTTGGGGCGAAGATTCAAGGTGTGGTTTTATTACCTTTGCAGTAACCTTGGTGACTGTCTGGAGGGATTTTGTTTACCATTTTGTAAATGTACGCAAACACGAAATGTTCAAAGTATGCACTAAACAGAATGCATGGTAATATGTAGCAGTGTGCACTAAATAAAGAATGCTATAGCTTGGTAATCTTGGGTGGGTGTGCACTAAACAGAGAATGGTTTTTAGGTTCCCAGTTCAGGAGAGCTGGTGTGAGCTCATGGAAGCCATGTCATCAGTGGCTGAAGGAGCCACAGGTGTGATCCTAGCCAGGGCTGGCAGGTCCCATGTCCCAGAGGAGGTGAGGCTCTTCATTCAGAGTGCACAGGAGGGAGGGGTTTGATGGCTGCATCTCTCAATTCACCAGGTGGATGAAGCCATTTGGCACAAACTTGCCAGTGGCAGTGTGGTGGATGGTTTGAAGTATTCCCTTGTGGCAGGGGGTGTGGTCATGAAGAAATCACTGGAGCAACTGCAGCAGGTATAGTGTATGGCACACCCACCCACTGTGGGAGGGGTCAGGTGTCCGAGGGGAGTGGCCAGAGGGTTTTGGGGGAAGGGTCAAAGTGACCAGTGCATTATGGGAGTGGTTGAAGGGTGAGACCAGGAGTCATGTGACCTATGTTGAAAGGAAGCAAATCTGGGTGAAGTGCAGAGGGAAGATGGAGGTGGTGGGATGGATAAGATGAAATGGAAGGTAATGAGGGATGGTTGAGGGGAGGGAATTAGTGGAGGTAAGACAAGAGGGACAATGGTGAGAGGTTTGGTCAAGGAGGCTGTACTTGGGTGGTCGGACCAAAGAGGTTAGATAAATACACCTTTGTCCGTTTATTAAAAAACCTGTATTTAGTGTTCAGCACTGTGACGTGTCTTCCCTCGTTCTCAACACTGTACAGGAGTCCGCTGTCCCCATCATGAGTGCGGATGTGTTTGAACTTCTCATAGTGAAGAAACAAGTGTCTCTGGTGGTCTCCCTTCCCTTCTACATCCAGTTGTCTGCCCACCTGCAGTCACCTCAAGAAGACATCTCCACGGAGCTCTTCACAAAGGTCTTGAGCTGCTCAGCTTCAGAGCTCTCAGAACGGCTGTCTCTCAACCAACCGGCCAAGCGTGTTAGGGAGGTTGCACAGCAGCTGTTTGATGGTGGCTTCAAGGCTGCAGCTGGAAGTCTTGTGTTGTCCACTCAGCAGTTCCACCCAAACACCCTCACTGTCAGTGATGGTGTGACATATGTGAACAGGCTGATGAGGAGGTGAAGTGTGGTGCAATAACTGTGCATCATCATCATCATCACGTTGGAAATGACACAATTTTCTGTGTACATGTTAGCAGCATTTGAAACCATGTGATTTATTTGATCAGCTTTCTAACACCGGCCTAAAGAGATCATAGTGTGCTGAGGGTTGGGTTTAATAAAACTCAAGAGTTCGTACATGTTTTATAATTTATTATTAAAATTTGTGTATCAGTTGTGTGCATAATGATGGTGAAAACTAATAGAAATTCCAACAACGATGAAGTTTATAGTCAAGGAATAATGATTTCTCATAACAATCATTGTCAACTCATGCCAACTTTTGCAATTGTTACAAGCCAGGCTGACCTTTGTCATTTTGAGGGCTACTAATCTATTTCAACGGGAATCACGAACCTAATAATAATGTTTGCATGTGTTTATTGTGTTATTTATGCTATCATTAAACATATCTTATAGGGATTGAGGTGCTGTATTTGTCTGTGCAGTCTGTTATTTCAGTATAACCCTAGCAATATTTCATCATGAAAACCGAACGACATTTAAAAATACTTACAGTATTCAGGAACGTTGAATATTGGTCACGATTTCAATTTAGTTCTGGTAGAGTGTGTTTATTTCACATACTCTAGGCAGACGAAGGGACGGACCCCTTTGGCCATTAATTACGGTGTCTGGTGTTATGTCCCTCTCGCAGGTCGTAGTCTGGGGACCCGACTAACGGTTGTACCATTGCAGGCGGTCTAGTCTCGTGCCCAGACCCATTCATCGCAGCTGCGGGTGGATTACATCACCGCTACGCTTGCTAGCGTAGCGGTGATGTAATCTACCCGCAGCTGCGATGCATTGGGTCTGGGCACGAGACTAAGTCGGTCCCCAGACTATTATTGTCGTTGGTAGATCTGATAGTTGGACATATCTGTAATTTGGTCTAGCAACCTTCGAAGACGTCATCATTTCTGTTTGGGATAAATTAGCCTCTTCTTGACTGTTGTATTTCCTGCCATTATCGGTTTGTCACTTTTTACATGACGTACGTTTACAGCGATAATAGTTACGTCATGTAGGTCTGAGGAAGACGGCACAGTTTGATATGGTAGGTGTCTTCTATTTATGCTTTGGGTCTTGACGCTCACTAGCGATCCTTAGTAATGTAATGCGACTTGTCTTCCCGTTAGATGATAAAGGACAGGGGCCGGTGTAGAAGTGTGGGGACCACGTAAGCTAAAGGACAATCGATAACGGTTGCACGCTGCCATTGATGCGATGAATTAATAATTACCGTCGGACAGATTTTCATACGGCACTTCACCAGACACCGTAATTCCCTCACAGTGCCTCATACTGGTCACCACAGCTGGGGAAGTGGGTGTAGCCCATGTGAACAAGTGAGTCCTCCCACATCACTAGTGCTCTTGTGTGTGTGTGTGTGTGTGTGTGTGTGTGTGTGTGTGTGTGTGTGTGTGTGTGTGTGTGTGTGTGTGTGTGTCCCTGACCTCTGGTTCTCCTCCACACCCCTAGTCTGGAGAACATGTTGGGCTCCACCCCTGAGAGGGGTCATGCCATCACAGCTGCTCACAATGGCCAGTTCGTCATGCTGGAGGTACACGTTAGTATTAACATTAGTTATTAGAGATGTTAGGAAAAAGTATCAGAAATGTATGTTAAATTCCATGTATTGTGGTCCATGTCAGCTAGTACTTACTGCACTCCAGTGTGATACTAGCATCTTTAGTTCCTATGCTGAGGTACAGATGCACTGTGTTAGCTGGTAGAGTGGTACAAGTTAAATGGTCACTATGTTTTAACCAGTTAGTAGTGGGATGGTGTGAGGTGGATATGGAGGACTTTATAGTTTACTTGTACTTCCAGTCTTCCGGTTCTGTCAAACTTTCCTGAGACCACCTCAGTGAAGAATTATAAGTCACTCCTTCCATACATTGAGTGAGTGACCATCTTTTGTGTGTGTGCGTGTGTGTGTGTGTGTGTGTGTGTGTGTGTGTGTGTGTGTGTGTTTGTGTGCTTATGTGTGTGTGTACATTTGTGTGCATGTGTGTGTGCTATTTGTGTGCACATATGTGTGTGTTACTCATGTGTGCATGTGCGATGTGTGTTTAGTAATGTAGGTGTATGCTAAACATCAAGGTTCATGGTGCTCAAATATGTGGTTGCACTCTCAAATCACAACTAAGCATCATAAGGAGGACCATATGAGGAGGCTGGTAAACATCTGCCTCATGAGGCTGAGGCAACAGTCGATGGATACCGTACCCTCGTTTACAGGTCCCCCAAACATTTTCACAGACTCCTTGTAAGAATTGCAAATTTAGCGGATTGATGATCTTAATGTCACACACATCACAACATAAACACTTTGTTTTAGTACACTCAGATTCCATTATGAAATGTGCAAGGAGAATCTGACGAAGACAAATAGCTGTATTTTTTTGCAATACTTTTTCATTGAGATAAAAACCTCCACTTCTTTCAGAGGAACATTGTATAACACAGCTTCAGTGGGCAACCCATCTCTTCTAGCTCTACCAGTTTCTTGCATGTTGATCAATGTCTCCTGAAGGACTCCAGTGAATGATTATACGAACATTTGGGCAATCCATCCCATTCCAAAAGCTATGGTGGCAACAACTATACGCAGTTTAGAATTTTTGGATTGGAGAAATTGTGTATGATGCTTTCTTTCACAGTTGGGGTTGTGCAGGTAGTAAACATATCTACCTGCAAAGGCGAGCTAGATCTATAGCTCCACAAGGTTCTGTCATGTCCAGGTCTGAGTGTTGAACGAACGAAAACATAAATCATAGAGCAAATGTCATAAGTATGGCAGTAGATGATAGTTCCGGTTGCTTTTGTGCGATGTTGCCTTACGTCTTCAACTAATGACGCAAACATTTCCTCAAATGTAACAGACTTTAGATCAATACTGTACTTGATGTTCAACCTGTTTGGAGCTTGTATGACTACCAATGGTTTCACCATTCCAAGCGTGTGACACAAATGTACGAGTACTTGTTGTGGCAGTTGCTGTTAAAGCCATCATCTTCACATGCTCAGGAACCAGGCTACGCATGCACGCATCCTAATTCAGGGAAGGCTTCTCTATTTAAATGTATCCCTCCTGCATCACAATTTAAAAAGCAGCAGCAAGTGAGACACTGGACGCAAGTGAATAATGCATCACAATACAATGCAACACTAGTGTGAACAAACGTATATCACAAAGAACTTACCACCTTTACCACGCAGTGAGTTTCGTCAATTGCTATCCCCACAAGATTCTGCTGGTGATCAGGAGCTTGAACAGGAGCTTGAACAGGAGCTTGAACAGGAGCTTGAACAGGAGTTGAAGTGACTGAGATAATATTGTCTCTGGAACAAGCAAGGACAAATGTTCCATCCAGTAGTGAAATCGCTCTGTGTCTCCTTACCTTTGTCCCTTTTCACTGGTGGCTTGAAACATCAGGGATCACATGCACACTCCCTTCATGGGTGCCTTTCGATTTGGATGGATCTCAGTCCTTTTCTAAATCCAAGTTGGCAGCACATCAATAGCAATTGCAATGCCTGTGGTGATCGACAGTGACATGCAGTGTGCACATAGGCAGCATGAGTAAGGTAGGCTACCATATTTGAATGGGTTTATCAATGGACTGTATAAGGCAAACATATCGACTGGAGGACGTTTGAGTACAACCAAGTGCACCAGTATCGGTCACGCCTATACCGTTAATAATATTCGTGGTCACGTTGTGGCAGCATGATTTCAATCTTATACCATCATGCCTACTGTTAATGATATTCACGGGAAGACATTACCTACCGTGACGGTACATGAAGTTGTAGCTCTGAATTATAATGATATTCATGGCAGCATGTTGTACCATCACGCCTACCGTTATATTGATACGAGTTGTGACAGCATATTTCAATTTGGTCCCCCAAGCTTCTGAGTTTTAACGTTTACTAACTGTTTTACGTGTTAATTACCTTTTCCAATCCCTCTGAATAAATCATCTCTGCTGATAACACTATAGCTATCCAATGAGACTATAAAACCGCTCTGCCAGACGTACAGCTAAGTAATTTCGGATACGTGCCTCAAAACAAAAACAGTTACGACTTCGATCGAAGATGAAATTAACGCAGTTAACGATTGTGTGGATTAATTAGCGCTAGTGACGCTACGTAGCTAGCTGGTCCACGCACGCGTACGTACTACCATAGATTAAAGAATACCTGGATACGAAACGCAGAAATGATCCGCGTTTTGGCACGTGACTCTTTTGGTCTAATACATTTACATGGCTATACCAGCGGCCGACACTGACTTGCTTATTGTGATACGAGCGATACAGGAGACGATTACGGACACTAAGATACCTGGTACGCAGGCAGAAACACATCCTCTTAGCGAGTTGCTTACGATTTCCGATACCGTTGTTTTCAATACATTTTGTTGTGAGTTATGTTCCTCTATTCGAGACTGTCTACATCACCCAAGGATAAAGGCACAGTCAGCTAGAGAAAGAGCTTACCGGCGTTTCAATCAGGCACGTTTGATGGAGTTGCCACGTACTTGGAAACGCCTTTTCAGTCGAATCAGTGTCATTGGTCAGCAGTTCGATCATCCATTGCACTTGTATATGCATATCCAGAAATGGCCCATACATAGGCGGTCATCTTGCTTTTTATTTCAAATTGAATTTTAAACACTTGTAAAATGTCCTATAAATCGGTCTGATCATGACATATGTACTTAAAAAAATTATTCCATTAACCATTCTTGAACTAAACTCAAGACAAAAAATTAATTTATACCGCGCGTAATTTATTCATCAAAATATGTCATTGCGTAATGCCTTGCGTCATCCGCCAGAATTCCTTCAACTAATATTGATATTCATTGAACAAAATGGTGAATAAATATATGCACAGTAAGTTAATTTAGCTGAAGATAGAACTTAACTATACTAATAGGCTGTTAATAACCGGACAATGTGGGGGGGAGGCCGAGAGCGTTTCGATACGAAAGAGCGAGGGAGAGCCCGATATGGTTACTGCCAGCTTCTGGCCTGATACAAAAGTACGATAGTCCCAGACTAGTACCGTAGGTCTCGACTGCCAAGAGGGACACTATGATGTCGATCGTCATGGACACTTTTGACCTATATAGTGTTTTCCTTATTGTGTTCGTTTAGCCTGCTTGCAGCTCGATGAATGAAGCGCGAAGGCTAATAGGCACGTGCACTGATACAAAACATAGATATTTGCAAATGGCACTTTTCAGTACAGTTGCGACCTACGTAGGCATTTCAGCCCTACCTAGATCGATTAACATCAAATCTGCACGTGCCGTATTTTGAATCTTTGTCTGCATACATGTGTATGGCCAGGCCAGAGTCAGTAACTACACGTAAAGCGCTTTAATTTTAATGCAAATCACCTTCGTGTGGCTTCAATGGAATAGCACTATCCCAATGCTTTCATTTTTTTTCTTTTAAAGAAAAGTTTTGTGTAAACTCTGAAGCGCTGATCAGTCTATCACTAGGCCAAAGCCTCTGCATCAGGTTAAAAGCATACTATACACCCCCCCCCCCCCCCCCCCCCCCCCCCCTTCTATGTTATGCCAATGCTTGCTGGCACAGACCCAAACCCCTCCCCTGTCTCTGCACAGTGTGTGGTTAGTGCAAACATGTAATATGCATTTAAAAAACATACACAATTTGTCCTCTTCTGCTATTGCTATTACTAACAATGAGTGTGGCTGCACCATATGTACTTCTGAATGGTGTCAGCAGTTACTGTAAGTGGCTGCACCAATGCGAGTGTTGTATTTGGCTGGATTGTAGCCACATTGCTCCACCATACCAGGGATAGGAAGGTGGAGCGGAAGTTCTTAGATGCGAGTGGCGTCCCAACTTTGAAGTGGAAGAGGGGTGAGTGGAACAGTGGCAGCATTATTTGTAGGCCTCCATTGCTAGAACTGCCTGCCTTTGGTACACTCAACACACCTGCCCATCTGGTTGCTTGATGAAGAAGTGCATGCCAGCTGAGTACAGTGGAACGTAGGGGTATTTAAGTAAATTTGTTGAGCCTAAGGTGGATATCTCTGGAGGTGTTGAACACTCCGGATGGTCAGTCTCAGCATTGGGTTCCTGGTGCTGCTCTTCCACAGTACAAAACCAGATACAGGAGTGTCCTCGAGTAATGTTTCGCCTCATCTCCATAGAAACAGTCCCAAACAGATTTTTAACACAACTCTTGATATTGAACCCTAGAAAAAAAGTACCAGGACTTTATGCATCAGACGTAAATGCCTCTACCACTAACCAAAGGTTTTGCATGAGGCCCAAAGCACACTCCACCCCCTCCCATCATGTACATGTACTTGATTGTAAAGTTTATGGCATCAGGCACAAAAGGCCCATGCCACATACATGCACATGTAGGTACTACATGTACGTCAATAGTGTTTGCTTCTTAGAACTTGGTACATGTCTAGCTCAATAGCTAACATACCTCAGTTTACATAGCAAACAATGCCCTTTTGTTGTTGACCTCTGAGCTGCACAAATGAATATTACATGTACCTATGGGACAGCATCCAGCAAAATCAGGCTTGTAAGGTTATAATTTTATTACTATAAAAATTTCACGTTACATTAATAAATTTTTACCTTTTCTTTTCGTACACTTGTTCCACACCATTTCTGTACCGGTACATACTAATTGTGTCTGCATGTGTGTATGTATGTATACACGTGCGCATGTGTGCATATGTGTGTATGTGTGTGTGCATGCGTGTGCATGTGTGTGTTGAAAAGTGCAAAGCAATAGAAAACTTTCCAATGCCCTTGATACTTCTAAGCTTTGAAGCCTTGCATATGGTGGCAGTGAATATTATTGCTACTTGTGTATGGCAGGACTGGGCCACTGGAAAGTTTACATAAGGCTAGCAGCTGAATGGTAATACATGTACATGTAAGCTTAGTGTTCACATTCAACTACACCAAACTTTCTTCAAAAGCACAGACCCATAGCTACATGTACTTCACAAGCACAGCACCATGGCTATACAGCACCATCAAGCACATAGGATGATATTAAAAGGTACTTCACAGTCACTGCACCATGACTATTTCACAAGCACTGCACCATAGCATTTTGTCACAGGCACAGCACCGTATTAAAGGCACTGCACAATAGCACTACACTACACAATAAGCACCAAATCACTAATATGGAATGAAGGCCTGCTTTTCTATGGATGTTTTAGTGATTTTAGAAGCTTCGTACACGTCGTATGGCGCGTAGTCAAGGATCAGGGACTTGGTTGCCCAAAGATATCAGCACATCAGCTACAACACTACACAGCAGAGTATATCACGTGACCCCCTGTAACATCGACCCGCCCACAATACACACCCCAAACTGTGTGTATATGTGTGTGTGCTTGTACATGTATGTACTTGTGTGTGCTTGTGTGTGTGTGTATGTGTGTGTGTGCGCGTGTGTGTGTGTGTGTGTGTGTGTGTCTATCACCAAGATCAGGGGGGAAAGGAGGGTTAATTTGCTAGATATGTTTTAGTTGTCTACAGTAGAAGTTACAGAAGCCTCATGTGTGTACATGCATGTGTATTTGTCACAATACAGGCAACACACACAAACACAGCCCCTCCCATTTGCACATGCCATAACTAATTGACCACAATATCACATCATGTGTGTGTGTGGTGTGTGTGTGTGTTTGTGTGTGTGTGTGTGTGTGTGTGTGTGTGTGTGTGTTCACCAAGATCAGTGCCATGTTTGAGCCACTCCCTTACCACACTGGTAACGCACACACACATACACAAACAGCCTTACTCTGTTCTGGCTTCACATTTTTCACTGTTGCATTTGTGGTATTCAGGCTCAAGATAACTCAGCCATGTGTGTTCTGCCGCAGCAAAGGGCTGTTGAAATGTTGTGTCCATATGTAACACACATACACACATACAATACAAACATACAAAAAATTAATTGTTTACACATACACAGATATGCATACTTGTATGAGCATGCACTATTTGTATACCATCCCTTGAACTATTGTATTCATTGTTATCAACAAGACCTTTACATTGGTACATGTAGCAGAGAATGGTTGCAGAGAATGTCTGACAGTTTGTTTGATCTGTGTGATGCGTTTTAGTGCTTGCGTGTTGTGTCATATCGAGTAATCACCCATACATTGGCGGTCATCTTGTGATTTATTTCAAATTGTTCACTAATAAGTTTCACTGTGATGCAGTCGACAACACATGCACAACATTCACGTTTGAGTCCGTTGCCAACTTTCTACATATGTCCATATGCACATGTGCATACATTACATTGACAAAGCCTGCTACATACCACACTGACACAATAAACCATTTGTAAATAGTCACACCTTATAACTATGGTGCCTTCACATGAGTACACTAGCTACGGTGCCTTCACAGCGGTAACTGAATATACATGTAAGTACGCAAGGTAGCTAAATATTACAATAAAACACAAAGCATGCAGTGCAGGAAATGACTGACATTATTGCAATTACCAAGTTGAGAGATGTGCAATGCCTAGGCCTACGTAAGTCATTGCCTTGCACATGCATTTTATATTTATTTCACCTGAAAGATTGCAACGGCGTTTTGCTGGTGGTGGATGTTGCAACGCAGCGCCAGACTGCAGAATAAAATACGCTACCACGCCGTTGACGCTGCTATCAGCTTCTTTGATACTCGATAAATCGGTGCGCATTTTCTAGAATTAAAACACATGCATGCAGCCGTATTACGTATACTATTGGTGCCAATAGTAGCTCCGGCCACACCTATACTAGTAGTTGTACTTCAGTTACTTAGATAAACTACCAACGTAACAGCCTAACAGCAATACAATTATGAAATGGGCCCGGCGATGTTTATGTTGTGAACCACGCAAATACCCACGTTAACGTGCCCAACAAGACACTCACTGATCTGGTTTGACTTGATCGATCAATCACAATGACAACTACAATACACGTGTTCCAATTACTCACTCGGTTTCGTTCCGGAATCGTACTAACATACATACATCATTACACTATCCCCCCCTACAAAAAAAATAAAACATCTACTGCATATAGCCATCCTTGAATCGGGCCGGTTTACGATGCTCTCTAGACGGGTATCGACGAGGTACAGTGGGCAGTTCCTGTGTGTGCACTTCGTTTCCGTCCTCTTCTTGTTCATTCTCTTCAGTTATGGCCAGATCATCCTCATCCCCTTGCCGCACAGAATTATCCATAACAGGTAATGGATTCTCACCATGATCTAACATGTCCTCAGCAGGTGGGATGTCCTCTTGGAACACATCCCTTGCAGGCAGGTCAAGGTCCAGTGGTGCCTGTACCATAGTGTCATCATCAATCTCCTCTAATTGCAATTTGTCCCCATAACCCTTGCCTGTATGCTTAGGGTTCATAGGTTGTTCCTTTACCTCCTTTGCTGGTTCTACTGTGGCACGTGGGACTTGGTTACAGATCTTCAATCTGTCGAAATGGACAACCTTACGAAGTCGCTTTTTGTCCAAGCTTTGGATGCGGTATGTCACATCTGATAACTTCGTTATCACCTTATATGGGCCCGTCCATGGATGGTGCAGCTTTCGAGATCCTCCTCGTGGCACAACTGGAGAATGCAGCCACACATAGTCCCCGATGATGTACGGTTTCCCATGAGCCCGTTTATCATACAAATCCTTCTGTCGCTGCTGCTGCATCCCTGCTGTGTTACGCACAGTGTCATACGCGTCTTGAAGAGACTCCTTTAGATTCTGTGCGTGTTCACCATAAGACCTGTCTTTGCTTCCCCCAGTGCCTGTCATCAAATCAAGCGGCAGCCTTGCTTGCCTACCAAACATCAGAAATAAGGGCGTGTACCCTGTAGTGGGATGCACACTGGTATTGTAGGCAAAACAGACACGTTGAAGGTGGTCTTCCCATTCAAATGGCTTCCTCTCTGCTGTCGTAGCAAGCATATCAAGGAGGGTTCTGTTGAATCGTTCTACTAACCCATCTCCTTGAGGGTGATAAGGTGTTGTTCTGGACTTGCTAATGTTAAGGATTTTGCAGATCTGTGCAACCAGCTCCGACTCAAATTGCCGTCCTTGGTCTGAATGAAGCTGTTCAGGGGGTGAAAACCGAAAGAACAACTCTTCTGTGAGTTTTTGTGCTACCGTTTCAGCTTCTTGATTGGGGATTGCATAGGCTTCCATCCAATGCGTGAAGTGATCTCCAGCAACTAATATGTATCTGTTTCCTCTTCGGCTTTCAGGTAATGGACCCAAGATATCAACAGCTACAAGCTGCATTGGCGAGCCAACCGCAAATGTTTGCAGTGGTGCTTTCTGTTTCGGTGCTGCTGTTTTTCTTGTGGTGCACAGGTCACATGTCTTGCACCAACTCTTCACATCAGCATAGTGACCTGGCCAGTAATAGCGTTCTTTTAGCCGTCCCAACATTTTGCTCTCTCCTAGGTGACCCCCTGATACACCTGCATGTAATTCCTCAAGGATTCCTTTCCTCATCGACCTTGGAACAACCACTTGCAACACATATTCCATGGAACTGTGGTGATTTTCAAAGCGTCTGTAGAGAATTCCACCTTGGATTAGCAGCTGGTCCCAAATCTGTACAAGGCGCCGTGTCTCCAAGCTTTTCCCTTTTACATCATCATCCCTGAGACGTTTTCCTTTTTCAAATGCATGAACTATGATTCCCAGTGACTCATCATTCAATTGCAGAGTTTTGACTTCCTCCACTGGTCTGCCTCTTAAACTGATGCCCTTTATAGCAGCCGTACTCCCTGCAGTTGGCTCTGTGTCCTCCCTCCCACACTGTTGACAAGGGATCCTGAACATGGCATCTGCATTACCGTGCTTCTGACCTGCTCTGTGAAGGATGGTAAAAGTATACTCCTGCAATTGTTCAATCAATCGTGCAATCTGCCCCTCCGGTTCTCGAAACGTTGCCAGCCATTTCAATGCTCCATGATCGGTTCTAAGAGTGAATTCTCTTCCGAGTAGGTAGGGACGGAAGTGTTGGACAAATGTCACCACCGCCAACAACTCCCTTCTAGTCACACAATAGTTCCGTTCAGGTTTACTCAGTACACGGCTGGCATATGAAACCACATGCTCTGAGCCGTCATCATGGATTTGGGACAGGACTGCCCCAATCCCCATGTCACTGGCATCGGTGTCCAGGATAAAAGGTCTTGTAAAATCTGGAAATGCCAGAATAGGTGCTGAGACAAGGCAGCTCTTCAGTTTGTCAAACGCTCTCTGACATTCAGTGGTCCACCTGAACTGGGCATTCCTTTCCGTCAGCCGATGAAGAGGCTTTGCCATTGCTGCAAAATCTTGAACAAATCTTCTATAGTAGTTTGCCAGGCCAAGGAAGCGTTGTACTTCCGTACATGATGATGGAACTGGCCATTTAGATACTTGCTCAGTTTTGGAATGGTCAGTTGCAATCCCATCTTGTGACACAATGTGGCCCAGAAAGGTCACCTCTTTTCGGCACAACTTGCACTTAGATGGCTGCAACTTCAGGCCTGCTTGTCGTATGCGCTCAAAAACCATGCTGAGGTTTGTAAGATGGTCCAGAAATGTTCGTCCAATGATGATGACATCATCCAGGTATACCAAACACCTATTCCACTGCAACCCGGCTAATATCATGTCCATCAGACGCTGAAAGGTGGCTGGCGCATTACAGAGTCCAAATGGCATGACTGTAAATTCAAACAGACCCTCTGGGGTACAAAAGGCTGTTTTTTCCTGGTCTGCAGGGTTCATCTGGACCTGCCAATACCCACTAATGAGGTCCAGTGTGCTGAACCATTTGGATCCTGATAATGTGTCTAAGGTATCATCTATCCGTGGAAGTGGGTAGGCATCTTGTCTGGTGACAGTGTTTACTTTGCGATAGTCTACACAAAAACGGGTAGTGCCATCTTTCTTTTGGGCCAAAACTATTGGAGATGCCCATGGGCTTGCAGACTTCTTGATCACACCCTTCTGTAACATCTCACTCAGCATGCCACTCACCTCATCCCGACGGTAAGGAGGGATTCGCCGAACTTGCTGTCGGATTGGTTGTGCACCTTCAGTATTGATACTATGCTTCAGTACACCAGTACAGCCAACGTCCCCTGGTCCTTGCGCGAATATGTCGTGGTACTCCAACAGCACCCCCAGGAGTTGAGTCCTCTCCTCGTCAGACAGGCCTTCCTCTGACTGGTTCACAAGATCTGTTAGCTTCTGCCTCCTACTCTCCGTAATGCCGCTACTTAGTACTTGTTCCTTGACACCTCCAATCACACTATCTTCCATCCTAACCAGTGTGCCAATTTTCGTACCCGACTTCAAGACTATTGATTTGCTGTGTGTGTTCAATAATCGTACTGGGACATTATCACTTTGAGGTTCATACAAAGCATGTGCCACAGTCACACCACATCGTCCATGGTGGGAGCCTTCCAAAAGCCATGGTCCCTTCAGGTTTTCTGGAACCTTTACCATCACCTCCATTTCACTTGCAGCTGGGACTGTAATGGGTTCACACACTGACACTTCAATGTGGTTGATTCTTCCCTCATCTCCAGAAATAGATTGTGTCTTGCCATCCAAAGGTATGGATATCCCACTATTCCCTAAGGTAAGACGCTTCTGTCCAGTTTGTATAGTGCAGTTACGTGCCTCCAAAAAATCCAGCCCAAGCACTCCCTCTTCTGTCAATGCCTCCATCACAATCACATCTGCCAAAAACTTATGACCACCAAGTTGGATGTTGCAACTTGTAGCTCCAAGAACCTCTAACGGATGACCATCCACAGCAACCAATCTCAGCTTCGGCATTTGTTTGAGTTCTCTTGAGCTTCCACCAGCCCGGCACCAAACATCTTTCCGAATCAAAGTAATGGCAGCTCCAGTGTCAACCACAAAGTGGGTGTTAACCCCATTGAATTAATGTCTGACAGTTTGTTTGATCTGTGTGATGCGTTTTAGTGCTTGCGTGTTGTGTCATATCGAGTAATCACCCATACATTGGCGGTCATCTTGTGATTTATTTCAAATTGTTCACTAATAAGTTTCACTGTGATGCAGTCGACAACACATGCACAACATTCACGTTTGAGTCCGTTGCCAACTTTCTACATATGTCCATATGCACATGTGCATACATTACATTGACAAAGCCTGCTACATACCACACTGACACAATAAACCATTTGTAAATAGTCACACCTTATAACTATGGTGCCTTCACATGAGTACACTAGCTACGGTGCCTTCACAGCGGTAACTGAATATACATGTAAGTACGCAAGGTAGCTAAATATTACAATAAAACACAAAGCATGCAGTGCAGGGTAAGAAATGACTGACATTATTGCAATTACCAAGTTGAGAGATGTGCAATGCCTAGGCCTACGTAAGTCATTGCCTTGCACATGCATTTTATATTTATTTCACCTGAAAGATTGCAACGGCGTTTTGCTGGTGGTGGATGTTGCAACGCAGCGCCAGACAGCAGATTAAAATTAGCTACCACGCCGTTGACGCTGCTATCAGCTTCTTTGATACTCGATAAATCGGTGCGCATTTTCTAGAATTAAAACACATGCATGTAGCCGTATTACTATATTGATGCCAATAGTAGCTCCGGCCACACCTATACTAGTAGTTGTACTTCAGTTACTTAGATAAACTACCAACGTAACAGCCTAACAGCAATACAATTATGAAATGGGCCCGGCGATGTTTACAAAAGATCCGGAACGTATGGGACATTATGGGTACGATAACGTACATTTATATGTAGGCTACTCAACTGGTAGCAACAAACCTTGTTACGTAGCGCTAGGAGGCGTGCAGAATCGATTTCAGGCCCGATTTCATACTGTATAAAACTGGTACAGCTAGGGAGATACTCATTTGCCTTGTCCCGCGCGTGAGTCGATTTTGAGGGCACGAGATGGAGACAACAATCCGATTCGATATAGAATACTTCTTTCAATTATGGAAGCCGATTTTTAAATACAAAGACCCAATTTTCAATATATATTATAGTTCTTCGATGTACTAGCTACATGTTTTTCCTTTGGCAAATTGGCAAATCGTAAAGGTATTGACACAAATGGTCATAGAATTTGTAATGAGAAAACGCACCCATTGACTACGTGTACATTGAGGACAATGTTATGACATTCCTAGGGAAGCGTAACCTTAAATAGGAAAAATACGGCGACCCCCACTAAAAATCATGACAAATGTAGTGTACTAACAATCCCTCTTGGCAAAAGCTGAGAAAAATCTGGTGTGCTTGGTATTGAAGGACACCATACACGTCTATGGGAAAATATACGGGAATATTCGGTGATTCGCAAACCGCGAATTAATTAGCTTTCCCTTTGACCGCTCATTTCTGGATATGTGTGTAAAATTTTATATATTTTTACTTCAAAAGAATGTATGTGCACACAAAGCAATCGCCAATATCTTTGCAAGTCTTGTGACTTAGAAGATAAAGAGTATGGAGCTGTGGCTGTAGCAGACCTGCTGCAAAGCAGGTATATGTACGGAAGACTTCCAAAGGAAAGTCATATGATGTTAAACTGCTAAGAATACATGGTAAAAAGAAGTGTATGCATATTAATAGTCATATTTCAAATCACAGGCAAAAAAACCACCGGTAGTGGTGATTCTAAGGAAGCCAGATTGAGGCAGAAGGAGGATTCTCCATCATCCTCTGATGATGGTTCAACTGCAAAGAAGAAGGTATGATTGCCATGCCCTTTTATCCAGCAAAGAAAATAGTTCCAAGGTATTCATTCATACATCACAAACCTTGGTTTACTTATTCATCTTGCAGAGCCAGTCTTGCAATTCAGAAAAGGATGTTAAGCCAATGGACCGTTTTGTAACAGTAAGATATGATTTATAAAAATCCACACCACCATTTTAATCGTCACAGGATGATGGGATAGATTTGCTATCCATCAAGGCAGTTGATCCATCTAAATATGCATTGAATTTAATGAGTGCCCTATTTACCGATGAGGAACTGCTTCATCATGCTATAAGAAGAGGCCTGAGAGCAAGTCTGAAAAACCTCCCCTTTCTCCAAGCAGAATTGCGCTATTGGAAGGTTAAGATAATTTGCACAGAGCATTATCAACTTATTGAGTCATGTTTTCGTATATAGAATGCATAGAAAAGAAGTATGGGAAGGATACTCTCAACAAAGAAGCTGCAACTATTCAGAAGAAGTGCAATCAAAAATGTTTGGACACAAAGGCAAAACTTACAAAAGAATGATGTGTGTACAATGGAATCAATGTTGATGGTTACCGTGCTAGAATTATTTTTAAGATCTTAATAAGATACCTGATACATTCTTAACAAGAACATACAAGATCTTAGTAAGATCCTACATAAGGTCTTAGTAAGATCTTGCATAAGATCTTACAAGATTATGAAACTTCTTAGTCCCATAATCTTGTAAGATCTTACAACAAGACCTTAAACTAAGATCTTAGTCAAGATCTTAAGTAAGATTTTTTTGCTGGGACACGCACACACACACACACACACGCACACACACACACACACACACACACACACACACACACACACACACACACACTGCAGTCAGTGCAGTCACACACATATACCAGCTCACCAGTACAACACACCAACCAATTAACCATGTTTTTAATATACAATGTCTCATGAAACAAAACAACCATGCACAGGGAGTACAAGAGTGATGTTTGTACACAAAAAAAGTTACCATAAAAAAGACACACTTGGACAAAGCAGCAAATGTTGCTGGTGGCTTAATTGCTTCCTGTGGTGTCCCAATGGAATTCCTAAGTTTATTTATACAATCCCAATGCAATTCATAAGAACTACATGTAAAGCTCAAAACAAGCCAATTCAAAGTTATGAGATTGATTAGATACATGTACCTCCTTTGTCATTTTTTCATGGTCTGACATGGACTCCAGTTGAGGCAAAGTGACTGTTGAGTTGCAATTACACTGGATAAGACCAGAACAGCAAATTGATTACAACGGATTGCCATCAAGGCAGACATGCCTCACTTGATAAACCAGAGTGTACAGGGTTTTGAGGTGATGGTGAATGAGGTCCAATCCCTGAAAGAAGAGATGTAGGAGGACAAAGAGGTGGAGGTAAGGAGAGGAAGGTAAAGGGAAGGTGAGGGAAATGGTGGAATAAGGAAGTAAGAGGAATGGTAGAAAGGGAGGGGGGGAGGAGGTCATGAACAGAGAGGGGAGGGGAGGAGGACATGAACAGGGAGGGGAGGAGGACATGAACAGGGAGGGGAGGAGGACATGAACAGGGAGGGGAGGAGGACATGAACAGGGAGGGGAGGGGAGGGGAGGAGGACATGAGCAGGGAGGGGAGGGGAGGAGGACATGAACAGGGAGGGGAGGAGGACATGAATAGAGAGGGGAGGGGAGGAGGACATGAACAGAGAGGGGAGGGGAGGAGGACATGAACAGAGAGGGGAGGGAGGAGGACATGAACAGGGAGGGGGAGGAGGACATGAACAGGGAAAGGAGGAAAATATGGATGGACAAAGACTTTCTCTTGTGACATCACCTTTATTCCATTGTCAATGCCGAGAGTAAGTGCATTGTCCACCTAACAGGGAGGGTGTGGCTCTTTAACACAGAAGACTGCATCAATATCTCATATTACAAATTGTGCAAAGAAGTCCACACTATGAGGACCTCATGTCGTGTACATGTATACTAGCTATCCCGTTTATTTATAGCTTGTACTTGAGATTAGGCAGTACAGAAGTGTAGTACAAAAGTGTAGTACATATTCACTACCATGATTTGTACATACAGCTGCACATCCAATTACAAATTGTTGGAGACAATGGGACCACTGTAGTTATTTAGTGGTCATTAGAGTTGGGTCATCATTTTGTGGGAAAATGGATTCTGATTCCTTCTGGTCTTAGTGCCCAGTCCCCACACATATCATTCCAGAAGTGGAGATACTGTGTGTGGGTTTCTGTGGTCACGGAACAAATGGTGGGTGTGCGTACCTTAAGCGAATTCATGCGGGTGTTATGATTACCTAGGTTCACCTGTGGGGTGGATGATGAACCTCACAGCAGCTATAAAAGATTTTTTTTTGTTTAAATTTTATTTAGATGTAAATTTCTGCGATACAATGAGCTCCGAGAATCCTTCCCTTGCAAGCTCTGATGCGTGTGTCGAATACACGATGAGCTTCAACGTGGAGACCGAAGACGTTCGACTCACAGTTCACGTGGACATAAGAAAGGTTAGTGCTTGCATTTTTAATATGTGCATGCATGTCAAAATGAGCTTCGCCAAGAACAGAGCACAACACGCCAGACGGATACCAGCATCGAATGTACGGACGCAGGTCCAAACCAAGGAGATATTGTTGTAGCGAACAATTCTACATTTCCTATCCACTATTATCTGCACATCCTCCGAAGAGTATAGAGCGAACTTGTGTTACTGATAATGTGAATTGTAATTGTATATGAGATTAATACGTACATGTATGCAAATGTTCTGGCCCGGATCTGAGTAGTAGTACGTACGCGTGCGTGGACCAGCTAGCTACGTAGCGTCACCATCGCGCACTAGCGCTAATCAATCCACACAATCGAGTTAAAACTGCATGTCATCTTCGATCGAAGTCGTAACTTTTGTTTTGAGGCACGTATCCGAAATTACTAGCTGTACGTCTGGCAGAGCGGTTTTATAGTCTCATTGGATAGCTATAGTGTTATCAGCAGAGATGATTTATTCAGAGGGATTGGAAAAGGTCGCAAAATCTTTACCTATTTGCGAACTGCGCAACTCGGTAGTTGACTAGTCTCGTACCCAGACCCACCATGACGTAAGTGTTTATCGCTTACAGTATAAACACTCGTACCCAGACCCACCATGACGTAAGTGTTTATCGCTTACACTACGACAGGTGGGTCTGGGAATATCGTCGAACATTTTTGTTCCAGCGTCCTTGATTTTTGAGGACGGAAGTTTACATCTAAATTTAGATTTACGTAATGTCCGTGGTATTATGATAATTAATACTCAAAACGCAATTTCTATTAGTATTTGCGATGTCGGATGAAGGCCCGATAGAGGAGTCAATATTGCATGCTGCCCGTAGGTTAGGATACCATGATCTTCGAGAGCATCAATTGCATGCTGCAAAGAAATTCTTGCAAGGGAATGACGTCTTTGTTAGTCTGCCTACTGGAAGTGGAAAGTCCCTTATTTATGCTGTTCTACCGTTTGCGTTTGACCACTTACGCGGCAGCGAAGGCAGCATTGTGGTCGTTGTTTCACCGTTACTCTCGCTAATGAAGGATCAAGTAAGAGATATAAACTGTACATATACAGATATGAGGACTTAATGCATTGTTTCGTCTAAGGTTACTGCGCTGTGTGTGCGAGGACTTAGAGCAGCGTGTATTACTGGTGAAGCAAGCAGTGATCAACAGCTACAGGCCAGCGTCATGAATGGAGAGTTTCAACTTCTCTTGATTGGTCCTGAACTTCTATTACTACACCCTCTTTGGAGAGCCATGGTTCGGGTTCCTGTTTACATTGAAAAACTAGTAGCTTTTGCTATTGACGAAGCTCACTGCATTGCTCAATGGTAAAAATTACATGCATATACAGGATTCATATTACTGTGTGTGTATTTTCAGGGGAGATAACTTTAGGCAGGAATTCAGCAACCTTGGAGAGATTAGATGCTTGATACCACCTAGCATTAATCTCTTGGCTTTGACAGCTACTGCCACAGTCACAACAAGGAAGAAAATACAATGCATTCTAGGAATGAAAGATCCTGTCATCATTGCCGTGTCACCAGACAAGGCCAATATGTCCTACTGGGTGAAAGAAAGAGGAACTGTAGAGGAAACGTTTGCCCCACTTGCTGCTATGTTACGTAATGAGAGAACTTAAATGCCCAGAGTTATCATCTTCTGTCGGCGATGTGAAGACTGTGCATCGATATATGACTTTTTCCTCTCCACACTGAAGCATGAATTTACTGAGCCGATATCTGCCCCTAATGTGTCTAAGTTCAGACTAGTGGACATGTACACTAGTGTCACCCAAAAGGAGGTTCAGGAACGCATCGTAAAATCATTCTCCTGTGCAACTGCCTCTCTTCGCATAGTAGTGTGTACTATTGCATTTGGTATGGGGATAGATTGTGCAGGTGTCAACCAGGTTATTCACTGGAGGCCTTCTGCTGATGTGGAAAGTTACATGCAAGAATGTGGTAGAGCTGGGCGAAATGGTCAGGCATCTAGTGCAGTGATTTATGTAAACAAATCTGACCTCAGCATTAGAACTACCTCAAAAGAAATGAAGAACTATTGTGTCCAACAACAGATGTGCAGGCGTTCAATTCTGTGTTCCTACTTTGACTGTTCAACAGCACAAGTTATTGGTTGTGCATGTTGTGACATTTGTTCAAAGAACTGTGAGTGCACTGATTGTAAATGTAAAAGCTTTCCTGTCCAACTATCTTAGTATATTTGTTTGTGACTGTGCCATAGAAGTGATTATGTAGGGACAGCTGCACCCCACTTGTTAGCATTGCTGATAATGTGACAGCTGTCATAAGAGTGATATCACAAATAGATCAGACAAACATGAGCAGGTGCCTAGGCGCCAAGGATCTAGTGCAGGAATCTGACCTCAGAAGTATTGTGCAGATGTACAGGCGTTCTATTCTGTGTTCTTACTTTGACTGTTCAACAGCACTAGTTATTGGTTGTGCATGTTGTGACGAACTGCGAGTGCACTGATTGTAAAGGTAAAAGCCAACTATCTCTTAATATATTCATCTCCTTTGTGTGACTGTGCCATAGAACTGATTATGTAGGGACAGCTGCTAAGTATTCAGCACCCCACTTGTTAGCATTGCTGATAATGCGACAGCTGTCATAATTATATAAGAGTGATATCACAAATAGGTGAGGTGAGCAGGTGCCTAGGCGCCAAGGGTGGTGATTGCAATGTTGTCTGTGTGTGTCTGTGTGTGGAAGGGAGAAAGGGAAGTAATATGCAACACTGCCAATTTTATGCAAGTTAAATCATTTACCAAATGTGGTCTTCTTTTAAAAAAATACGTAGTTGCTGCATCATCCAGTCTCTAAATTTGTTTACATTGATACTACTGATTAGTTGATTGCTCTCTATGGATTTAAAGTTTTGATGAAATCTTCCAGGTTGCATATGAAAGTTGCCATTGTGTACAAGTTCAGTGACAAGTTTGTTTAGGTCTTCTTCTTCAGAGCGTCGTGTGTGCGCCTTTGTTACAACTGTTCCTGTCATTGCATCAAAATTGGTAATAATTTCTGAAAGAGGACCCAATGCTTTTCCAACTTTAGATATTGCACTGGGAGTTTTGTTTGCTCCAAGATGTGAAATAGCATCCTTGCATAGCCGGTTCAAATGTTCCATGTGAAGATCAGCAGAAATATTACACCCTGTTTTTCCATGTATATTAACAAATCGTCCCCAAAGCATTTGAGCAGCATACCGAGGAGGCAGTATGTAGTAGTATGATGCCAATAACTGCAAGGCTTCAATGCAATAGTTCTTGTGACCTGTTCCACGAAACAAAAGAAAAAAGAACTTCCAACATCTAAGAACACGAAAGCCATCACCCTCTCGAACTGCATCCTTGAACTCAAGGTAAAGAAGACCCAATGACATAACTTCCATAGTATACTTCAGTATATGGTCAGAACTATCCTTATAATCTCTATATGGATAGCTTATATTAATGAATTTGCTGCATATTGACACCACTAGTGATTCAAGAGCAGCCTGCTGATCTGAAGGAAGTGTAGAGGATGAAAAGTTTAGCAGAAAGTCTGATGAATTGCTAACACCAACAGAATGCAGTGCTGCTGCAATTACATGACTTGATGTTACCAGCTCCAAAAAGTCCTCACATGCATTCATGTCTTTTTTGACATCCTTACTAACATTTCTTCTGTTGATGAGGATCTTAAGTTGGTAAAGAGTACCGACATCCAGAGTGGAGGTTGCTTTGTACAAATGTGACCATAAAACCTAAAAGATGAATTGGAACACATACATGTGACCTGGAATAAAATTTTATATGTTTATGAACTCACCTGCATAAAACACATTTTTGTGTGCCAGTCCTCCACAACAGGAATGAATGCATCCAGTCGCATTCTACCATTATCAGAGTTTCTGCGGATACTCTGGCTGCCTCGAACTCTGGCTGCAGTGAGCTGGTCACCACCAATCAGTATTTGACAAAAGTGATCTATCTCTATGTCTGTAACTTCTGGTTCTCCGCTTGTGTCCTCAGGGTCCTCAAAGTGTTGAATTGTTCTGATAGAAGGAACATACTTGTGTAACCCATCGAGGATATCCATCATGTCATCCAACTTATTCTCATTCTTTAATAATACTCCCAGTGGGACCTGTAATAAGGATAAGAAAAAGTAATAAGGTACGAACTAGGTAAGAAGTCAGATGTTGTTTTTAATATAAAGGCATACCACTTCAGATTTCTTTGACATAGCAACAGAGTATGGATGAGGAATATGCTGTAGTACCACGGAAGACAGGTGGCTAATCCCGGGAATGTGTTTCACTAATATTCTCATCATCAGTGTACAGAAGTTCGCTTCTAAGCTTTGACAGTCTTCAGGTGATGGTAAAAAAAGGTTAACATCTATTTCTTTGGAAGTGACAAGTGGTACTTCAGGTGATAAGTCACTGACATCCACTCTATCCTTCACTGCATATGAATGAAAGTAATGTAAAGAAGTGGACTGATGATTATGTCGCATATCTCGAGGTCTGACTGTCTTGTCTATGTTGTCCCCAACTATGCGAAACCCACACCATCCAATGGTGGGGTCACTGTCATCCTCAGATGCAGATACTGTCTCTGAAGAAGGTTGATCTGTCAGACTTTTCTCAGAGCCAGAAAGTGTACATTCATCTGCACAATGAACATCCACATTAATCTGAATTACTATAACCAAATGCCCTACCAGAATATCTTTCTGACAAAGGTGAGTGAAGAGGATGAGATGGGATAGGACTACTTCCACAAAGCAGTTCACCTCCTATAACATGAACAGATGAAAACATAGTATGACTGAACAATGGTACAAGTAAAGAGAGTTTGGGCACCAACACTGATGATTCATCAATTGAAAGATGAAGAAATTTCTTTTACCATTAGGTGATTCCAACTGCATGCTGAGTGGAGACATATTTGGACATTGCAGTGAATTTGTCTCTGATGAATCGCTTTGTGAACTTGAGTCTGAACAAGGTGACACAGTAACTTCAAGTGGCTGAGGGAAGGGGACATCAGATTCACTCCCATACTCAAAAGAGTTGTCTAATCCTCCAAACTGCATCCGAGCAACTGGACCCTATAAAAAAGTCGGCATTCAATGGCCACATCAATAGCACACAACTGGTAACCTGATTTGTTGAAATGGTAGATTTAAGGCTGTTCACCCAATCCAGAACACGTTGGTCATGGTTTTCTCCCATCTGGTCTATGATACGCCTTGTCATGAAAGTTGACAAACAGATTCCTAGCTTCTGCAGCCTGTTATACACCTATTTGACCATTACATAATATGATTTGAACTGTATCAGTAATAACAAGCTCACCTGCTTTGCAGCATGCCCTAAATACAAAACAATGGACACATAACTTTGCACAGATGTACAGCGCTTATGTGTTCCAGCAAGCATTGCGGCACACATGACCATGACGAATTTCATCCTAGTGCTTCTTTGAGGAATGCAGGACTGAAGTAACTCAACCAGTGTAGGAGCTTTTTCTTTCATTGTGTAGTATAAGCCATTCCATGAGAAGTTCCTTAACGAGCTCACATCTTTCATCATAAAGTCTGGACTTGCCAACAGAGCCTTCATCTCAGCTCGCAACATCCTACACAGTTCTCGAAGCATGGATCGTTTCAATGTTTGGTCGTGAGAAGCATGCCTCATAACTGCATTGCTTGAATTGCGGCCTAAAGACTTTCCAAGAGCTTCTTTGGAAGGAGACAAGGTGTAAGTCTTTTTGTAGCCTGACTGCGTAACAACCTAACAGGATAATAGATATTAAATGCGTACAGTATAAATGGATGCAGATAAACTAACCACTTTCACTGCAGCTGCGTGCTCAGTTGGCGTAGCTCTTCTCTTTGTACCGCTGCTCTCAAGTGTGGAGGGATCATTGGCTCGTCCTGAAAGCTTCGCAATGAGTAAACTCTCCAATAGTGAACATTTTTCGACAGTACGATAACAGGTCAAACACACATAGCCTTCCGCAAAAAATTTTCGCGCATCTTCATGGTCCCAACCCGACTGCGTAGCTAGATCCACCAATTTTTTGATGCAGCAAATCGTCGAAAGCGCTCCAAGCTTCTTTCTGTTCCTTCGTTGCAGAACAGGGGTTGAGCATACTTTGCAGCGGTTCATCGCAATTAAGTTGAGTGGTTGCAAATGAGCACGGACATTACGTAAATCTAAATTTAGATGTAAACTTCCGTCCTCAAAAATCAAGGACGCTGGAACAAAAATGTTCGACGATATTCCCAGACCCACCTGTCGTAGTGTTTATACTGTAAGCGATAAACACTTACGTCATGGTGGGTCTGGGTACGAGACTAGTAGTTGACTTGTTTTCACGTAAAACAGTTAGTAAACGTTAAAACTCAGAAGCTTGGGGGACCAAATTGAAATATGCTGTCACAACTCGTATCAATATAACGGTAGGCGTGATGGTACAACATGCTGCCACAACGCGACTATGAATGTCAGGCATGGAGGTTACAACCATAACAGGAGGCATGGAGGTACAAGATTGAAATCATGCTCTGGCCCGGATCTGAGAAGTAGTACCATAGATTAAAGAATACCTGGATACGAAACGCGTCACGTAGGCGGCGAACTCTTTGAAGCTAAGTGTGTTTCGATTAACCGTACGCTTTTTTCCCAACTTTCACTGCTGTTAAACACAAACTTCGATATTTTCGGCAATATTCGTACTCCCACTGGTCTTACTTTCCAGGTTAGTAAGTACTGTTCACGCAATTCACTAAGCACACTCTATGTAGGTACCGTATGTATCATTTCTGCCTCTTCGGAACATACATCTCAACTTAGAGAAGCTTCCAACCATTCATTTCTATAAGCAAATAAGTGTATTATTCCCTCTGTGGAACGAACGTATATACGTTGTAAGGGGCCTCAACATGTGGGTACAACTGCTTTGTGAACAGGTTGTGGACCCATCTTGTTTCGGAACATAGTGTGTGAACTAGACTCACGCAACAAAGTCCAATTTTGCTTATAACTGTTAAGAAAGAGTTGTTGTGTGGAACGCATACTGTCAAAGGTGTACCAACGTTACACGTTATGTACAAATGTCTTATAGTTTTGTGGGTTATTTTAATTTAACCGTCCGCGGACCGATATGTGTTTCGGTACATCTCGTGCACGGTAAGTGCAAGCTAGAAAGCATTTAGATACATCTAAGCAGTTACTATGATCAATTGTAGGGAACGCACATACAGTGATTAAAGTTGTATCTAATGTTTTTATACTTTTATACTTTCTTCACTTGTTTTGCGTTATGTGATAGCTGATATTTTAAAAAGTGAAATGCAGTATCTTGTATTTATGTACATTAGCATGGCGTGCATGCACAGTATCAAAATAAGGTGGCAGACACTCCTTTAATTCAGATGCCACGTAATACAAGTTTATGCAGCAAGAAAAAGAGTGCCAAGAAAGCCAAATTGCAGCTGAGTGTAAGGTGTTCACTGCTCACTTTCAGACCTCTATGTAACTGAAATGCTCTGTAATTTATAGTCTTGCAGCACAGAGACAACAACTCTAGAAGATTTGGCTGCATCAGTACCACCACTTGCAGGAGGTTGGAGCAACGAAACTACATGTATAGCTTCATGTATCAACATAGTCTCAACTTCAGTTTGAAATCCAGTTCTTGATGTAAAAAAGTGTGTGTAGTCCAGAAGTGTACGTTCTGATGGAAGTTTGATAAACCCAGAAGTTCTCAAGGAGTTGTACGCTGATGAAGACAATAATTTAAGGTTCAAACACTACTTAATCATAGTAGGGTGCCAACGCATCTGTCTAGCATCTGTACACCTTGCTGCTTTCAATTGCTGTTCCCAAAAGAGCCTTCTAAATGTTCCTTCAGGAAACTCGTCCTTTACGTTGCGATCATTTTCATTCATAATGCTTAAAATGTCAGTATGTAGTGAGCAGTCAACATCAATTGTAAATGTGTCTGTAAGTTTCTCAACTTTTTTTTGCAAGCCCTTAACTTTGTCATCCAAAGTAATACATTTCTTTCTGAGTGTTTTGATTTTATTGGTTGCTTCAGATAAACTCAGATACCGATCATTTGTTCTTTTGTCGATTTCACAACTTTTATGCATAAATCGACTATAAAGGCACGCAGCTGTGAACGATATGCAGTGCAATATGTGCATTTCCCCCCACAAATCAGCATAGAACAGTTTACATTACGTATGGTTGATGACAATACAAAACCAGTTGGTGAAATGGTAGGAATATTACCCTCTACTTATAGCTTTTACTTCACCACTACAGGACATGAAGCTTCCACCACGTGACTTAGCCAATTCTAAGAAGTGCAAATCTGGATTTCCAGGACAAATTGTGGATGTACTTACTACATTGAAAAGTTCAACCATACTTTTGCAGTCCAGAAAATCAGGGATATTTGATAGTACATTTGTATGTGAATTCTGAACTAGTCTGCTTTGTATATGCACTTTCCATGTTAGGTCTGCATTCACAATTATGGAATGTGAAATGAATGGTGCAACTGTAGATGTGGTACTGGGCAGTTCAGCTTGCACAGAACTATCTGCACATCAGTTTGTATAAACTGAGTACACTTACGGAGTTAGAAAAGCACATAGTTATACAAGTAAATAAAAACATTCTCTAACGAGAAAGTTGTTGGTATATAGGATTGACCAATGGTGGTGTAAAAAGCACGGAAACAAGAGTGACAGAAATTTGACTGGAAAATTGAAATAGGCCTATATTTAGCACACTAACGTTGTAACAGTACATGCCTGAGTAATGGGCTAAATATAGGCCTATTTCAATTTTCCAGTCAAATTTCTGTCACTCTTGTTTCCGTGCTTTTTACACCACCATTGGTCAATCCTATATACCAACAACTTTCTCGTTAGAGAATGTTTATATTTACTTGTTTCATCAGTTTTTTCCTCTGGCGTCTTTATAAGTGGTCACAAATTGATTTTAATTTTCAAAGGGAGGGAGGGAGGTTTAACATTTTAATAATAGAAATTATATGTATAGGAGTTCTAAATGTTATTTACTGTTCGGCCTTGTCCTCTATGTCTCCCCCAGCCTCTTCTATGGCCGCGGCGGCCTGGTTCTGGCCATGGGAGCCATGTGGGTGGTGGTGGCAGCGGCCAGGGGAGCAGCAGGCGAAGTGGTGGTGGGGGCACTGGTGTCAATACTGCTTGTGCCGGTGGTGGGGCTGGTGCAGGTAGCAATGCTCCTGCCTCTGCTGGTGGCGGCAGCTCTGCTGCTACTGCTGGTGGCGGTGGGGGGCAGCTCTGCTGCTGCTGCTGGTGGGTGCACTGCTACTGCTGGTGTAGGCGGGGCAGCGCTGCTGCTGATTGTAGTCAAAACATTGTGTCAAAAGCTTTTTTTACATCAGATAAGGAAGCCTTTTTGTGCATCAGATTAAGGATGACACCCCAATATTCAATAGACAGGTCACAAAGGACAGTTGAGTCACCATGCATGCTTTACATGTGAAGTGAATGGTTTTGTGCAGATCCCTTACATGCGTGCTGTACACATGTTGCCATGCACATCTTTCTATAGCTTTTTAATGCTAGTGCAATACAACATGCCATCACATACTTTGGGTGGTAGTGGTAGTTCGGTGACCCCTGCGATACCGCTTCCTCTCGGGTAGCTCTGCTGCTGCTGGCGGTGGGGGCAGCTCTCTGCTGCTGGTGGTGGGGGTAGCTCTGCTGCTGCTGGTGGTGGGGGTGGGGGCAGCGCTGCTGCTACTGCTGGTGGCGGACGATAGGGGGGGCAGCACTGCATCTAGCGGCCATGGGGGCAGAGAGCCAGCAGTATGATACCCATACCTAACTAAAATATCATTTTCTTCTAATTTCAATGCATTAACTTCCTGGATAGTGTTTAGCAATGACCCTGCTTTTGCTCTTCGTATACTCAGTGCTTTAGAAACCAATGCATCTGCACCAATCTTACTTACTGCTGCACAGGCAGATCTTGTAACAACCTTTTGAGCTAGCAATGGATGAGACTTACAAAAGGCATCATTTACTTCACTTAGAAGCTCACTATCCCTAAGAATAGCTTTTTCAAGACCACCATTATACTCCATTAGTGCATGAGATTTTGGGTTCATACAAGGAGTAGCTATATGGGAGAAGGATATAGTTGCAGTAATTTTCAGTGCTCTACCCTAGCAAATGCAATTAAATTCATACACAGTTGCAGGCGGGCTGCCGTTGTACATCAGATACGGAAGCCCTTTTGTACATCAGATTAAGGCCGATGACACCCCAATATTAGGTCACAAAGGACAATATACAACAGTTGGGTCACCATGACATGTGAAGTGAATGGTTTTGTGCAGATCCCTTACATGCGTACTGCACACATGTTGCATGCACATCTTCATATAGCTTTTTAATGCTAGTGCAATACAACATGCCATGACATACCTTTGGGTGGTAGTGGTAGTTCGGTGACCCATGCGAAACCGCTTCCTCTCGGCAGCACGTTTAGCCAATCGGACAGCGGGGTCATTCCAATACCGATTCCTTTCAGATGCCTTAATGGCATCTGAATTGTCCTCGTATTTCTGCCTTTTAGCAGCGCGGTTCTCCTCGATGTCCTCTTGATATCGCTGCCTTTTAGCAGATTGCTTCGATTCAATATCTGCGTTGTAGCTGTCGCGTACAGAGGCCTTCTTCTTTTCGGGATCGGCCTTGTAGCTGTCGCGTACAGAGGCCTTCTTCTTTTCGGGATGATGTAGCTCAGCTATAAGGTCAGCATGCGTAACTTTCAAGTCTCTCTCAATGCAGCCTAGACCAGATGATGAATGGTCTTCACTAACTACGGCATGCTCAACTCCATCCTCACTAAACAAATCTGACAAATTGTCCCTCATGCCCATAAATGGTATAAGCTCTTCAATATTCCCACTAGCGAGTGCTGAATCAATAGCCAAAATGGTCATGTGACATTTGCGAGCTTTGTAAATTAGCCTAGTGAAAGTCCGTAATGCAGGAAAGTGAGGCATAGCTGCCCTAATAATTCGCAATGGACTAGAGCATTCTGGAAGCTCACAATAAATAGGATGCCCAAGCTGTTCAATAAACCCAGAATGTGATTTCAAAGTGACATCATAATGAACATGACCACACCCTGAATCAAGAGCATCAAGCCCAGCTCTGAGGTCTTCAATGGACTTTTGGAACAATGAATTTGTTTTTAACACTATTGCTACTTCTTCACTAGTGAGCTTGCGACACTCATTTGTACATTTCCATTTCAAAGGGCGCATGGTGACCTTATCCCTGTCCTTTATCTCCTCTGCCACTACACACCTACCCGTGAGGTCTACTGGAATGGCTCCATGCTGTTTTTTGTGTGTGTACGAATTATCAAAGAAGTAAGGTTCAGCCCCAGCAGTATGAAACCTATGCCCGACTAAAATATCACTCTCTTGCAACTTCTTTGCATTAACCTTACGGATAGTTTTTAGCAGTGACCCTGCCTGTGATCTTCGTACACTGAGTGCTTTAGCAAGTAATGCATCTGCACTAATCTTACTTACTGCTGCACGGGCAGATCTTGTAACAACCTTTTGAGCTAGCAATGATGGCTATTGCAAAAAGCATTGTTTACTTCACTCAGAAGCTCACTATCCCTAAGAATTGCTTTTTCAAGCTTCACTCCATACTCTGCTAGTGTGCGAGAGTTGGGCTCAAACAGGGAGTAACTATATGGGAGAAGATAGGGTTGCAGTACTTTTATTTTACCATACATTATGCCTTATACATGTATCAAAACATTTCACCAATTGCGAATTACATGAATTATTTCATTTTCATGCAACTCAATTTTGGGTAACACTTCTGTACACACGTGTAGTGGACCTTTAAAACAACAAAGATTGACCCTTTACATGTACATGGGGGGGGAACTTTTACTTGTGAGAAGCCTTACTGTACATCTGATAACAATTAAACACAGCTGCAGCAAGGGGTGGATGCGCATGACTGACTTGTACTATACACGCGTGTGTAGTCCTTTCTTTCAACATCAGATAACTAATGTACAATGTAACAGACACAGATGCAAGCACAAATCACCTTGTGTACAAACATTGACCTTTACCAGGGAACTGGGAAGCCTTACTGTACATCTGATAATATGCATGCAAGCGTACAAGAAATGTGTTAATGTGTACATGACAGGAAGCCATGAGCAACTTACATTAGCACGTAAGAAAGCAGCCCTTAGACTTTAAATGCTACATACAGCATGCTATTTATAACATACCTTTGGGTGGTAGTGGTAGTTCTACGACCCTTCCAATACCGACTCCTTCTAGCTGCCTTAATGGTAGCTGAATTGCCCCTGTATATCCGCCTATTAGCAGCACGGTTCTCCTCGAGGCCCTCTCGATATCGCTGCCTTTTAGCAGCACGGTTCTCCTCGACGCCCTCTTGATATCGCTGCCTTTTAGCAGCACGCTTAGATACAGCATTTGCGTTGTAGGTGTCGCGTACAGAGGCCTTCTTCTTTTCAGGGTCGGCCTTGTAGGTGTCGCGCACATAGGCCTTCTTCTTTTCTGGGTCGGCCTTGTAGGTGTCGGATCGCGTACAGAGGCCTTCTTCTTTTCTGGGTCGGCCATGTAGGTGTCGCGTACAGAGGCCTTCTTCTTTTCTGGGTCGGCCTTGTAGGTGTCGCGTACAGAGGCCTTCTTCTTTTCAGGGTCGGCCTTGTAGCGCGCTCGGGCTTTAGCCTTGTTCTCTTGTGATAAAATATCTTCTCGTTTTTGGAGGTATTCCGCTCGTTGCTTAGATCTCTTCTTTTGATTACGCGAAGGCATTTTTAGAAAAACAACTTCACTAGCCAAAGTAAGTAACGACTAAACTGCGATATACAAATAAATTTAGTGCCTGTTGGAGTATTTATACTCCCTAAAATTATACATTTTATTAAGAACTTGCTAGAACTTGCTAGATGGCCATATTTCTCGCTGTAGTTTCTTTCTGGATGTGATATGTGTCCAACTGACATGCTGGGATAACGTGCCGGTAAATTCTGAAGAGATTGGTACTATTGTCGTTCTTTAAAACCGTTCGTAGCTCGAGTTATACCTTCCTAAGGAAGAACAAGAAGACGACGACGACGACGAACAATTTTTTTGGGAATGGGCACGAGAAGCAGGTTCTTTGTTTGTCTGGAAGCGCATAGTTTAATGACATGAAACTAGCATGAAAACGTAGATCTTGGTGTTGTCGTTCGATTGCTGCAACGAGATAAGTGATCCGTTTCTCCGTTGTCCCTCCCGACGCGATTTAAAATTTTTAATGACTTCATCATTCCTCAATCAATCCTATATTGAACCTGCTGACGCAGGTTCAGATTATTTGATGAAATGAAAATAAAAGAGGGTATGGTATACAAGCAGAACACTGAAAATATCATCGGATTTGTTGAACTTGGTGGCATCAATGACATATTGTCTAAGCTAGAAGAAGTAGATGAAAGTGGCAGTACACAACATCCTCCAATTGCTAAACACATTTTGTGTATAATGGTTCGAGGCATATTCATTGACTTGCGTTTTCCTTTTGCTCATTTCCCCACTAAGGAATTAACAGGTGAATGCCTCTATAACGTTATGTATGAAGCAATTGAACGCCTTGAAACTATAGGGTTCAAAGTTATAGCACTGACTGGTGATGAAGCCTCTCCTAACAGAAAATTTTTTAAGCTACATTCTGTTAAAAGCAAAGAACTTACCTTCAAGTATCGCAATCCATATGCAAAAGAAGAACGTTATATATATTTCATCTCAGATGTACCACATTTAATGAAAACAACCAGGAATTACTGGTCCCATTCGTTTTGGAATGGCAACAAAAGGACTTTATGGGTAAGATCATGCATGCACATAAGAATATATACCTAGAGGTAATGCAATTTGCATTTCATTTACTAGATAAATGGGAAATGGATCAGTTGGCTTCACATAAAACATCTTTATGAACAGAAGTTACAACAACTGGTACACTCTAATGGATTGTACCTGCTGAAAAAATTATCCAAAGACCATATTTATTTGACTTCATTCTCAAGAATGAGAGTGGATCTTGCAGTGGAAGTAAGTATCAGTTTTTATGAATTGCCGTCATATATTTTTGTGCTGTGTATATGTTAGGTTATGAGTTCGTCCGTGGCAAACATGTTAAAGTTTAATGGAGATTCTGACACAACAGAAACGGAGAGATTTGTAAGGATGTTTGACCAATTTTTTGATTGCCTGAATGTAAGAAGCCCTAATGAGCATGTCACAAAACGTAAACCCTATCTGAAGCCATACACATCAAGCACCGATGAAAGGTTGTGTGTAAGTTTGGTACACATTCATTAGGTAATGTGTGTGAATACTGTATTCTTCTTTAGTGGTTAAAGAGAGACTTCTTAGGATATTTAGATGAATGGGAAAGAAGTGTAAATAGTAGAGATGATATATGTAATGCTGACAAAGCAAAGCTTATGCTTAGTAAAGAAACTGTACAAGGTCTTCGCATAACAGGTTAGTCCATGCATAAATATATTAATTTTTTTTCTATTTTAGTTTCATCATTTGTTGAACTTATAAACTATTTTGTTGAACTGCCTGATTTCAAAGGAAAATATGTTCTAAGTGAACGACTATCTCAAGATCCCATTGAAAATTATTTTGGACAATTAAGATCGAAAGGAAGGCGGTGCCAAAATCCATCTGTAAGTGACTGCATCACTTCAGCACAATCAATAAGAGTACAGAGGAGTATGTCAATGATGCCAGTAAGAGGTAACTGTGCACGTAAAAAGCAACTGTTTCCTGATGGAAAAGAAAACATCGATGATGCCCCACTACCAAAGCGAAGATGTGCTCGAAAAAAGCAAACTGTTAAATGAGTTTCAACAATCCATATCAATTGTTTCTTCGCTATTTGTGTCATTACAATTATGTATTAATATCTAAATAAAAAACATGTCACGAAAATGTAAACTGATGAGTTGTTAACTGTTCAACACCAAACTGCTCCTTAAGGATCTCTTAGTAGTGGTTTGAACCCTCCTGTACTCTTCCAACCATGCTGATGTAATCGCATGACCCCGCAAAGTTATCCACCTTTCCAACAACATTTGCAATAGTTCTTGACTATCCTCTTCACTTTCAATGTCAACTGCTACCATTGACCAGTAGTATTTTACATCTTTGTCAGCAAAAATTCTATCAACAAGCTGTTTGATGTCAGCTGATTGCAATGATTTTCCTAGGTTTGCTGGCAAAAAGAGTTTAGTTTGAACTTCTACAGCTTTAAACAACAAAAATGGGTACTCCCCTACTACGAACAATCCTCCTCTGTTGACTATGCCCGTCCAGTGCAAGGTGTACTTATAATAAGAAGAATCGTCACCATCGCAAGCCATATTAGACAAGCACTCAGCAAATTGTATGGCGTTAGCTTTTTTGCTGGATCTAAGGGTTTTTAGTACCTTCATACAAACATAGCCACACGCATATCTTACAGCGTTCTCTTCTTCGTTCGACAATGTTGCTGCATCACACAAACTAGTACTGTTGGTCGCAGAGGTTTCGCAAAGCAGCTTGTTAGTTAGTAGCTGATTGAACAAACGCCTGTTCACTGCTTGTACTACAATACATGCCGCCTTCGATCGATCTACCTAGCTGTGCAAGGTAGATCGATCATCACGTTTGATCATCTTTCCCTTTAACAGTCGGCCACGCGTGCAAAGCAGTGAGAATTGTACGTAAATGTAAAGTAATTCCGGTATTCAAAATTGAATGCACAATGAATCCATGTTTCCCGCCATATCGATCAACAAATCCAAAAGGTTGGTAGCATGATATATTTGCATGTGTAATGGATTTGATATAATGGTGTTTGTATTTTAATTGTAATCAAATACGTTCCTTCAACAGTTTGTTTAAAAAAATTTTTTTTTACAATATCACTCATCCAGCAAATACCACGAACTGTATTTTCGTGATCCCATGCCTGTACCACGCCAAACATTGTACAATTGGAGAGTAGCCCAAAAAGGTATGGATGATGAGTAATGTTTTATTGGTACCTTACCTTAAAGGTACGTGATTCAATATACTACAGTAGTCAATAATGCAGTGTCAGATCTTTTCTTTTTTTTTTTAGCTGTTTGACAGAAACTAATCACCTGCGTCTTAATTATGCCCTCAATTAAGAATCGTCTGTACAAAGTGTGGTCGAGGTTCCTGAGGTTCATCTCGGTGCCTCTGTGAATGGAAAGTGAAATACTGTAAAGCATTTGTTACCATCTATACTATATCTGATAGGTGATAGTCATGCATGGCAAAGAGGACTCTTTGATTGCTGTTTTTGACAATGGTAGTTGAGTTTATATATATTGACTAATATAATGCAAACGGGTCTAATGCAAAGTGGCTTGACAGAAACAAAGGAGCACTCTCCACATGTTGGTCTGGAAGCAGAGTCTTTTATAAAGGTATATCTGTTTATAGATGAAGTCAATTGAATGTATTATCAAACTTACCATTGTTGATCTTAATACTCAGATGACTCAGACATGCATGAGTAGGGTTGAATCCTATAATGATAATGATTTTGGTGGTGAGGGTGGTACTGATGGGGGTGATGGTAGTTGGTGGAGGTGATGATGGTAGTATTGGTATCGGTGACAGTGGTAGTGGTTGGGCTGGAGGTAGTGGTGGTGGGGATAGTAGTACGGGTGGTGGTGGAGGTGATGGTAATGATGATAATGATGATGATCATGATGGTGATGATGATGGTAATGATGATGATAAATGTAGTATTAAGTCAACAGGTCTGTATGTATATATAATTATGATCTTATTGAACCTTATCCATTTCTTACAAGATCTTAAATAAGCGGTACTTTTCTTACATACATTCTTACACCTTATCTAAATCTTAGTGCTTTCTTACAAGATCTTGTAAGATCCGAGTAAGAATTTTTTGCTGGGGTGTGTGTGCGTGTGTGTGTGTGTGTGTGTCGTGTGTGAAGGGAGTGTGCAAGGATGTGTGCATGTGTGGGTGTGTATGTGTGTGTGTGTGTGTATGTGTGTGTGGGGTTATTACAAAGGTCACTTCCTATGTGTCTTGTGTTTCCCAGGCTAGGGGAAGTCCCACCTTCATCACAGCTTTTGTCCAGATGGCTGTACCCTTCCTCTCTCGTGTGGAGGGAATGGAGGGAGGGAAGGCAAGAAGGCAGCTGCTGGAGCAGTACATGGTCTCCCTGGCCAAGGTAGGTACATCAGCATTGTAAGCTATGCAATAGACTGTGGAATTGTATCGTGGTTTATTCAGTTTCTATTTCTATGTCTCTCTCTCTCTCTCTTAGGATGATCTTGTGTCATGCCAGGCTATATTCCAGCAGTCTGTGAAAAAGGCATGGCATTAAATAGAATAACATGCCTAGAGCTGTGAGTTAATGTGATTGCATACTCTTTGCTCGGCAGGTCGTGTCTCAGCCACAGGTGCCTCAGGGGAAGGCAATAATTAGAGATGTTTGGGACATGATGTCACTTGCACTCAAATGTGTGTACTCTTGTGAGAGGTGAGGCACATCTGGAGCAACTCATGTGGTTATTAAATTCACTGTGTGTATGTTGTGCTCATGTAGGTGTGAGCAACTGGATGCTGCTGATAGGATTCTGGAGTGTCTCCCCATGGGTACCACTGGGTTAGTTCACTGTGCCTGAATGGCTCCAGTGATGGATGGCACTTACTATCCAACCAGATTGTCTGAAGAACTGCTTGTCCTGCACAAGGATATTGATAAGTTGGAAGATCATCTTAGGTAATGCACACAAATGTGGGGCAGAAGGGTGAGGGGTCTGACTACCATTTCAGTGCAATGGAGATCTTGAACCTCTATGGAACACAGAAGCCCATCAGCCATATAAGAAACATTCAGGTATTAGATGTGTGCCTTTCTAGAGCTCCTCTGCTCATCTTGTTGTTCAGTTCCAATACCAACACATGCTACCTACCAACACACACTACCTACCAACACACACTACCTACCAACACACACTACCTACCAACACACGCTACCTACCAACACACGCTACCTACCAACACACACTACCTACCAACACACGCTACCTACCAACACACACTACCTACCAACACACGCTACCTACCAACACACACTACCTACCAACACACGCTACCTACCAACACACACTACCTACCAACACACGCTACATAACATTTACATTTACATGTGTACGTCTTTAGTTGTAAGGTTGTGCACATGGGTTCATTGTGTGGCCCTTACTTTCAGGACAGCCCAGCTGAGGCCAAGCAGCTGATGGTGAGGCTGACACGAGGAGCCAGCAGACAGTAAGGCTCTCTTGGAGTGTTGTGCCCTTCCATTTTGTACCATCCCCATGCAGACCATCATCTGGGTCCCAGGAGACCTTCTGGAGGAACCTGCTACAGCACCTGCTGACCTTGAGGGGGAGGGTGTTCACCTGTGTGGAGCCATCTACCTGTTATCAGGTACTGATGTGTGTGTGTGTGTGTGTGTGTGTGTGTGTGTGTGTGTGTGTGTGTGTGTGTGTGTGTGTGCATATGCATGTATGACTTCATGATGTCATGGTAATGCCATTCACTAGGTGTTCACAGAGAGCCTCCTGTGTTCTGGGCAGGAGGCCAATATCCAGCTAGCCAGCCAGCTGCTTACATCATCTCTGCAGACACCTAGTAGGTCTGAATCACAGATCAGCAAAGCCACACCTCCTTCTGGGTTCTCCTACCAGCTGCCTTACGACAAGTCTGTTGAGCTAGTTGTGTATGCAGCGAGGGAATACTTCAACTCTGCGGCTAATTATAGAGACAGAGACATGTCCCTGGCAAAGTAAGACACAAGTGGCAGACCTCTGTAAATCCACTCCTCCTGTTTTTGCATCTGCTATTTAATATCCCCTATAGAAGTATTTTGTGTGTGAGTAAGTACTTAAGGACCTCTAAGGTCAATAAAACGTTCACCACAGTACTAAAACCACTTTGCAATCCCTGATTGTTTTAGATATGATGAATTTCAGAGAAGCTTGATTATGAGTTGTTCATCCCTCCCTCCTTCCCTTCCTCCTACCCTCCCTCCCTCCCATTCTCCCTCCTCCCTCCCCCCACTCCTCCAGATCCTGCCTAGCTCTCATTAAGGACTGTCCATCTGCAATTCAGTCTGAATTGAACCTCTTTTCTTCCCTGGAGATCGTGGAGGGGTTTGGTCTAGGCCTCCTCCCCCTCCAGGTGCGGCTGTGTGAGAACAAGCTGGACATCATTAAGAGAGTGTTGGAGGAGTGTCCTGATGCTTACAAGCAGAGCGAGAAGGTGATTGGTGCACTGAAGAGGGAGAGGGTCTGTTTATTAATAATTATTACCTTGAGTTTCATCAGTCAGCACCATGGGACCCAACCATCATGTTGCTAGCTAGCTCATGTTGCATCACATACTGCCATAGTGAGATGTGATGTACATGCAAGCTACAGTCTCTGATTCTGTGTACTCTTCTATTGCAGCTGTTCCGTCTAGCTCACCTGCTAGGACTGGATGGGGTGGAAACACCTGTTGCCATGCCAACGGCAGGAATTCCCATGGCACCAGGGCAAGGCCACACCTCTATTCTGATTGCCAATGCCGCCATTGAGGTAAGATGGTGGTAAATCTGTAGCCATCTAGTTTCGAAAAGGATATTGAGATACTGGCATGAGGGGGAGAAACTGCAGAACCATTGCTTTGAACATATGCTTCGAAGTGACCACAAATTGGCGTTATACTTCCCCCTGGCTAGGGTCTGTGCAGTTATGTAACCTATGGCAACTGTATCAATAAAAGTGTGCCATAGGCTTGTTCTACTCATTCCTCTAGAAGGAAGACTTCAGATTTGCCCATAAGCTGTGCTCTCAGTTAATGTCTGCTCAGTTCCCACCGGCATGGGAAGTATGTAGGTGGGTCATCCCCTCCTCCCCAGTACTATCTCCACATTTCCCTCCCCTATGTCACTTAACCCATGCCAAAAGCTTGTGCACTGCATCAGAGATTAGTTGTTGTCAATATGACCAAGACTATATTTATCACACGATATTTGATTGGTGCATTTCCTCTTGTTGCATATGTACACACTCCCCTTTTAAGAGACATGCCAGACCTCATCATTATCAAATACAAACCTCCATTTAATGATTCCATAGTGATTGTTAAGCTACACATAGTGGTAGTTAAGCTACACATCACATGAGACTAGCCAGCTAGACACACATCACATGAGACAGCTAGCCACCTAGCTAGACACACATCACATGAGACAGCTAGCTACCTAGCTAGACACACATCACATGAGACAGCTAGCTACCTAGCTAGATACATATAACATGAGACAGCTAGTCACCTAGCTAGACACACATCACATGAGACAGCTAGCTACCTAGCTAGACACACATCACATGAGACAGCTAGCCACCTAGCTAGACACACATCACATGAGACAGCTAGCCACCTAGCTAGACACACATCACATGAGACAGCTAGCCACCTAGCTAGACACACATCACATGAGGAGACCAGCCACTCACCTACACTCACTTCACATACCAGGAAGCTTGCAGGTCAGGGGCAGTTTAAAGAGCTGCAGAGCAAACTGGAGTTGACCAGCTTTGTCCTTACCCACTGTCCCGAGGAAGAACTGAGACATGTACTGAAGGAGAGGGGCGCAATGGAGGTCCAGGTAGGAGGAGGAGGGTGTGGTCAGAGGGAGTGGTAGAGGGTGTGGTCTGGAGAGTGGTACAGAGGTGTGAGTGGAGGGTGTGGTCGGGGAGTGGTGAAGGGTGTAGTCATGTGGTCAGAATTGGAGAAGGGTGTGATCAGGTTAGTGATGGAGGGTGTGGTCAGAGGTGGAAAGGTGTGATGGAGGTGTGGTCAGGGTTGTGGTCAGGAGTGAGTGCAGAATAAGGAGGGGTGGTAAGAGAACACTTAAGGGGTGTCAGAGGGAGCAGGGAAGTGAGAGTTGGTCTGGTACCTTGGAATCATCTAATGTGTGGTCTGACTCTGTTGGCAGCTGCTGTCTGCTGAGTCACATGACAGTGGGCGGAGCTCGATCATTGGGAGGAGTGTGCAGCAGATTGTTACCAAGGGAACGGGTGTGGTGCAACAGTTTATTAGACATAGGTAAGGAAGTCCTACTGGTCTCTACTTATGGCCGGCTACATGTGATCTGCAATTTGTGTATTTGAGTGTATGGTTGTGTTTATTTATGCCTTCTATGTCCTGTGTGTGTAAGTATGTTTGTGTGTGTGTATGGTGTGTGTGTGTGTGTGTGTGTGTGTATGTGTGTGTGTGTGTGTGTGTGTGTGTTGTGTGTGCCTGCCTTCTGGTTAGCAATACTCATCTGACCCTTCCAGTATAACTGCTGGTTCATTGGCTTGTGGTTACCACATAAGAAGTATTGTCCACTCTCATATAGACCATTGGGTGTGTTGGGAAAGCAGTCAGATCAAGATGTCATTGAGGAGTGTCTGGAGCAGCTGGAAGATGAGGTGGAAAGGCTGTGCAATGAGGAGCAGGTGGAAAGAATGAACCTGGCATTATCCTACCATCCATTTTATACTACTGATGGGATGGATGTTCATAAGCAGGCAAGTTATGGGAGGTGGTCTTTAATTAGGGAATTAAGTTGTATGTGCATGTGTTTGAATGTACTTAAGTTTATGGGTGTGTATGAGTGTATAAATATGTGTGCATGTATTCGTGTATTTAGGTATGTATATGTGCATGTGTTAGTGTATGTATGTATGTGTGTGTCCTCATTACATGTACTCAGTGCATTTTCTCTCTACCGTATGTGTGTGGAAAATGTGCAGTACCCCTTCAGCTATGAGATTGAACTAGCCATCCCCTCACTCCAATTGAAGCTCACCCAAAGGCTGCTGAGGGCACAGAAGGTGGCAGAGTCACTAGCAGACCGGGAGAGACAGTCGAATTGCACACAAAGTACACATTTTACTTTAATATATGCCAAGATGAGGACTAGCTATCATAATTGTACACACACACATGTACAAACGTGCGCACATGTATACACACATACACAAACACATATATTCACACACACATACACACATACACATACACACA
>JABACO010000009.1:2088068-2100568 GCA_013339895.1 Ephydatia muelleri | reverse complement strand
TCAAGATACATTCGACGAGGGTGGGGCGATTGAGAACGGTAGTGACGGCGATTGTCCCACTGACGATGCTGGTTGTAGGGAGTAAGCAGCCCCTATGTCATTAAGGAGCCACCAGCCCCACCCCCACTTAAGGGGCTAGCCAACCATAGATGTTAAGTTTATGAGCCAACTCCTTCAAAGCTTCACATTGCAAGGCCAGACAGCAGCCCCGCATAACCATCCAACGCCATGCAGAGCCACCAGCCCACTCGCAGTACCTATGGAACCACCTGCCTATATCACGAACCACCAGCTAACCAATGGGGTCACCCTCCACAATACTAGTGGAGCTACCAGCTTTCTCACTGCAAATGGGGTTGGCAGCACCCACATATTCAGGGTTGCTGTTGACTCGCATGTACCAAGGAAAGCCACACATGCCCCCTCCCATCTAAAACTACACTGACCAGTGGACCTCACTGCAAATGGACGTACATACAGTACCTGCTGGGTCCAGCAACCCCCTACTAAAATTCAAGGGGCCAATGAGGCCAATCAAGCCATCCCCACACAGCAGAACCACCAGACCTGGCCCATCATTGCAAGTGTTTACCGTTGTCTGCACCTGCATCCTCAGCCTCAGGCAGGAGGACATGGATCTCCCCATCAGTGGGAGGGTTAGGGATAGCAACTGAAGATCCAGGCACCTGACTGCAGAGAGGTGCCAACAGCAGAGCTGGCCTCAGTGATCCCCTGGGGGCTGGGACACACATTATCACTCTTGGTTGGGTCATGGTCACTTTTTCAAACAGGTACTGGGACCGCTGGAGGGACAACCCTTTTGGCTCTATAATAGGTGGCGTGTCTTACACTTTCACACCAGGTCTGAGCATGTCGATCTTGGTGGAAATTGTGACTGATGACAGGACCCTTATCTCCATTACACCGGGGTGCTCCCTGTCAAATTCAAATGTATGGGAACGCACAAATGCACTCAGAGGCTGAAACCACTGGCCCAAGAAGACGTTCCACTCATAGTACTGCCAGTTTTGGTACAGTTGTGGCACGCATTCAACATCTTGGCCACACTTGCATACACACTTGACAAGGTCGGCCATATTGTCTATGTGGTCCTGTCGTCTGTAGTGCTTCTTTAAGAGGCCAAAATAGGAGTCCGGCCAAAACTTGGTATGTCCAGGTAGCATTTAATCCTGTCATGCAGACCAGTTATCACTCTCCAAGCCATGTACCACAGCATGGTGGTGTTTTTGTTCTGCCCCCTGTACAATTGTCAGCCTGTAGGGTTACTCTCCTCTCTCCCAGTCCATGCAGGTGGAAAAAGGCATGCACCAGGCTGACCACCACCACGGCCCCCTTGCCCACATGCTCTGCCTCGTCTATCAGGAAGAACACCTGAGGACACAATGGCTCACAGCACACTCCAAAAACATGGACCTTGCGGGCTGTCCTGAAGTAAAAGGTTCCCCTCTGCTGGGAGCTGTAGGGGAGGGACACCTGTTGGAAATCAGTTTGTTGTACTGTGCACAGCATGTGGCAACGATTATGCCAGCTATCCTGCCCTGTCCCTGCACAGGAAGAAAAAACACAAAACGCCTCCTGTCACAGGTGACGGGTCAGGTGGTGTCAGGTGACGGGTCAGGTGGTGTTGCAGGTGACGGGTCAGGTGGTGTTGCAGGTGACGGGTCAGGTGGTGTTGCAGGTGACGGGTCAGGTGGTGTTGCTAGTGACGGGTCAGGTGGTGTCACAGGTGACGGGTCAGGTGGTGTCACAGGTGACGGGTCAGGTGGTGTTGCAGGTGACGGGTCAGGTGGTGTTGCAGGTGACGGGTCAGGTGGTATTGCAGGTGACGGGTCAGGTGGTGTTGCAGGTGACGGGTCAGGTGGTGTCACAGGTGACGGGTCAGGTGGTGTTGCAGGTGACGGGTCAGGTGGTGTTGCTAGTGACGGGTCAGGTGGTGTCACAGGTGACGGGTCAGGTGGTGTCACAGGTGACGGGTCAGGTGGTGTCACAGGTGACGGGTCAAGTGGTGTGTTGATGCATGTTATCACCATAGTTGCTCTGTGGTGATTTATGTGTCTGTGGGAACAAAACATGTGTGTTGACTGACATGGTTGCCATGACACCTGCTCATCTGTCAACAGACTAAGGATGGGAGGGCATGCATTACACAGCAATGTCATGGCAAGTGACCTACACAAGTAACCACTTTGTCATGTGACCTGACCTTTCCCTCCCTCCCTTCCTCCTCCCCAGGATACAAGAGTTAGATGCACACTCCGAAGTGTGTACCTCAACCCCATTAGGCCCCTCCCCTTCCTCCTCTTCCTCCACTCCCCCCCCTCCTCCCCCAAGAAGGCACCCCCTATCCGTTGCCAAGGGGAGAAGCCCCTCCCCTAGTCCTCCCAGGCCTTGGGGCAGCACCTCCTCCCTGATCCCGCCCTCATCCTGAGAGGAGACAAGAAGGCTGTCCCCTGACAGGGTGAGGAAATCTTACAGGTCAATGTAACTCACAGCCCCTCACCCCCTTCAAGATCATCTCCAAGGTGTGTACTGGTCCACCTCATCACCTCATTACATCACCACATTATCACCTCATCATCATGTGTCATCCTCCCACATCACTGTTACTACCACTATTATTTCATTAAATATTTTGTGCATTTACACATCTCGTGTTACTCTAATTATTGCACTACTCCCCACTTAATCCCAGACCAACCTCACTCAGTTCAGCCACTCCCCTGTTGAGGTCCATCGTTCCCAGGGGGACATCCAGTGGCTTTACGAGGTGCTTCTGGACACTGCCCCCCAAGAGGGTGGTGCCTCCTCTCAAGCCTCCCATCTCATTGGACGCCACTGTGTCTGAATTCCAAAGGTTTCTTTCCAGAATAGCAGCTCACAAGGTGCTAAGCCCCTCCCCCAAAGCCACACCCCTCTCGTGCATTCCCTTAGGTAATAAAAAGAGACATCACATATTTGCGGTATTTCTCTCAGGAACAGTTGAGTATATCACACCATCACATGTGCACTCATCATATGCACTTACCACACCATCACATAGGCACTCACCATACCAACACATGTGCACTCATCACACCATCACAGTCTGTATACACATGATCATGTGACTGACTGCTCTCACATCAACCTGTCTGTTGTCACTGCATGACCATGTGATCCTGCCATGTTACCTCCTGTTCTGTCATGTGACCACCACTTCATTCATGTTACCATGCCTCTGCTTTCATGTGACCACCCTTCTACCTCAGGAGATGAGAACATTGAGGGCAAATCGTAGTGTGTCCCAGGACATAGTCCAGTTCAAACCATTAAGAGGGGTCCCCTGGTGGCCACTAAGGTGGGTGTGGGTGAGAGGAGTGGGTAGGGAAGGGGCAAACTATTGGGGAGGGGGAGGGAAAAGAGAAGGAACAAAGGAGGGCTACTAAGTCCGTACCTCCCCCCCTCTCTCTCCTATAGGATTACCTGGTGTCTCTTGAACACCACCTACTAGGTCTGGCCTTACATATGGAGCAGTCCACCAGATTGAAGAGTTCTACAGGTCAGTGTGACCACGCCCACGTGCCACATCTTATCTGACCACTCCCCTTTCCTGTCCACCACCAGAGAAGACAGTTCATTGGTTCTGTGCTCTTAGTGAGTCTGAACCTGCTAACACCTACCTAAAGGTTGCCATGGGCAACCTTGCTCAGACCTACGAATCTGTGGAGGGGCATCAGATAGACACAGATGACACGCTGTTTATACAAAGCCTACAGATTATGTGAAGGCAGCACAGGTGTGTGGAATGGTAGTCATGGTTATCTCCTCATGCCAGCAAAGCATCTCACAACACCCCGATGGGTTCGCCAAAGGTACACATGGAATACTTTGTATGTGCCAAAATATTGAGTGTCTGTACAGCCAAATCAAATTAAGGGATTCATGAAATTTGTGTTACGATGTTGTACTTGCATTGCTGCAGTATTATTGTTACATATTCAGGGATTTACTGCAACAGGGAGTGGTTAATTGGAATATATTGGGGATGGGCAAAAGTAAGTCTTCCTTTCGTACCATTAAATGGCATGCCATGTAGGTTTATTAAATGGTGTTGACCAATTGACAGAACGGTAAGTGACATGGCACATGTAAACCAATGGTTCAGATGTTATAAGAAGTATTTAATGGTGTGCATCCTATAAATATTTGTAGCAACTGCATGGCTGGAAACCATGAGTGTTACTGACAAATGTTACCATTGCTGCCTATTCAATCCTTCCTGTCTGCCCCCCCCCCCCCCCCCCCCCCCCCCCCTTCTGCTGATTACAATTAATAGTTAAGGGATTAGTAATTTAAAAGCATTCATGTACAGACTGGCTGCACCTAGAAAGGATGGCTATATAGTTCTGCAAGAACTGGACAGGATGAAGAAGCAGCAATTTATGATGCCAGTTGGTAGAATGCAGCCATTGCTTCAATCTCATAAGACTTAATGTCATTGAACTCATGTTTCTTTGTTTCTGTCACTGTGTAATCTGAACAAAACAATCATGTTTGCGATGGGATTTTAGCTTCCCACTTCATAAGCTGAGACATGCTGTGTGAGTGTGTGTGTGTTGTGTGTGTGTGTGACACCTGCAAATAACCTCGATCCCTCTGATCCTATCTTATAATTTGGATGTTTGTACAAGTAACAAAGGCACAATGTCATGAATTTGGTTGTGTGGCAAGACCTTTGCCCCATGCACCAGCATACATACATGTGTGTGTGTGTGTGTGTGTGTGTGTGTGTGTGTGTTGTGTGTGTGTGTGACACCTGCAAATAACCCTCTCTCTGATCCTATCTTAATTTTGATGTTTGTACAAGTAACAAAGGCACAATGTCATGAATTTGGTTGTGTGGCAAGACCATTGCCCCATGCACCCAGCATATGTACATGTATGTGCTGAAAAACCTCTCTTCCATGCAAGTGAACAACATGTATTTGCGAAGGGGTAAAAAATCCACACTTTGCTACATGGTGTATGGGCTGATCTGCAAATATATATGTTACGCTGCATGCACCTTTGTGCAAATACAGCTGTGACATCATTTTGCTGGTTGCCCTAGGTAATAGTTGTGTCCTGGAAGGTCATAGTACATGTGTGTTACTTGTGATTGTGTGGGATGCGTCGATGAAGCACCATTTTCATTCCCAGACCCGTGTCACAGCAGCAGATGGAGGACATCACCATTCCATCTGCAGTACAATTAGACCAGTCCAGTCATTTCACAACAGTGATAATATCAATATCAATCACATTATACACAGACAGCATATAAGCAGAATAGCAAGAGGTGGTTCTGAACATACAACATGTATAGGGTTTACAAAACTACAACACTGGCGGTCTCACTGAACAGAAGTCACACTATATTTGCTGACTGAAAGCAACCTGTTATGAAGCATGTTACATGTACATGTACGATACAAACACACAAGATCACATAACAGGTCAAATGTGATGGAGCGAAGTACTCACGTATGATTTGAGAGTGAATCCATCACCCAACTGCTAACAACAACAGCGGCATCCACAAGCCCTTCTGATGGGGGTGTTGTGTCACATACCACCAAACATGACTGTGGTTCCAGTTAGTTTATTAATGGTTAGTTGTATTATTACTCAGCTGTAATTAGCATACTTGTGGATTTGACACTATTTTTCCTCCTGCCATCACTAAGAGGTTGGTTATGTGGTCCTTCGAAAGTGGAGTACACCCTTCCATAACAAAAAAGTTCATGCACGCAAACAGGCCTGCTTCCTAAAGCAAATAGTACATGTGACTACATGAGCAAGTTATTCCACCACATACCCCACGAGCAAGACTCAATCGCGCCTTTTGAGGTGCATCTACACTGTAAATGTGGTCCCCTCTCACCTCGTACATGCTCTGACCACAAACAAAAACATAAAAAATATGAATACTAATGATTAATGATTCAAGCATACCACAGGAAGGGCCACTTGTCCCTCATTCTCCAGACTGTGTTTGATCTCTCCCAGCACAAAGTCCCTGGTTTTGCCCTGCAGTCGACCGGGGTCAGGTAGGGCGTGAACTGCAGCATAGTTCTTGATAAACTTGACCACTGTCAGCTTATCCAATTGAGACAGGGCATGGTGGGGTGCCCTGCCACTGTTGCCATGGGCATTTGGGACAATGTCTGAGCCAGAGCACATCCCTGCTTCCATTGCTGTAGTGTACGGTAAGTGATATTAACGACAGCACAGAAGGCCTTCATGCATATGGGGGTAGACCAGTCAAGGCGATAATGGTATACATTTCGAGAACCCAAGTTGTCTTGAACTAGAGCCAGCATTCCAAGAACAACAGCCTTTCTGGTTTTCTTGTTCAATGCAGCTAAGGAATGTGCTCTGATTTGGGCCAAGTCATGATACTTCATTAGACAGCTGTGTTTGCAGCATCCTCCTTTGGTAAGGAAGACATTGAGTACATTGCTTACTTTGGCCACCCCCCATCACCACTATCACCACTATCACTTTCATTGCCATCACAGCTACACATATCACCATCACTGGTACACCTATCACCACGATCACTTTCGTCACCATTACTGCTACATGTACCCCAATCTTGGCTACAATCACTGCTATCTCCATCACCGCGATCACTATCGTCGCCATCACTGCTACCCCCCATCACCACCGGCATCACGTTCGCCACCTCTTGCATCCATACAGCCAGAGCTCACTGCAAAAATCGTCCACACCCATACAGACGCTGGTTTCACTTTCATTTTCTCCAACCTCTCCAATCCGCTCCGATTCTTGCACGTCATCGTCAGTGTGCGGGGCGAGCTCTCCGTCGCTCGCGTCGAGTACTTCCATATCGTCCAAAAATCACGTGAAAGCGTACGCAAATTGGCCTTTAGTAAATTGGTTGTGTGCCTCCTTTCTCTTGGCCGGTTGCACATCTATATAATATTACGGCAATCCGCATGTAGTAATACAACTAATACTGTATTCGGCTACCATGCTCGAGAGACTGCATGCAAATATTGCAGACGATAGGCGCGTAGCCTGAAAGTTTCGTTTACTCAGTTAGAAGTAGCGAGAATGGGACAATAGAAAGTGTTGGTTCTGCACACGTTACCCTGCGGAGCGAAAATTGCTTCAGCACCTAGCTAGGCCTAGCTAATGGATTCTGAATCTAATCTTTTATTAGTCCCGCCCGCCTGTGACCACATCTTTCATAAAGTCTGACTAACGTCTTGCATGCTCAGCAACGCTCTCGATGTGTAACTGTGTAACAGCATTTATGCGTGCATATTAAAAATAACATTCAGTGCATTCATTAAGACTCATTGAGATGTGGAATCCCACACCGGTTTCGAACAAAGAATGGTGGAAACTAGCTGGAAATGTGCTTTAACTTTGAAAACGAATATCTTATCGAACTGGATACTTTTAAGTACCACACAGGCTTCTCTAAGCGGAAACCGAATTTGAGGCAATGCCGACACTCCTGCTGGGAGAGACTCGGGTTTGGAACCCCTGGGCTGTAGGTAACAATTCCTGTATTTTCCACAGGAAGTGGATCTAAGAGACAATATTGAATTTTGACATAGAGAGATGGTGTGGCATCATGTGGTGAAAATAGGAAGTCGACAGCATTCACCGTTCGACGATTCACGTGTCACGAAGCCAAAATACAATTCAGGTTCCCAAGCTACGTAATTCGCAATAAATCACGTGATAACATTGTCCAGCCCACAGGAAGTAGTTGAATATTCATGTACTTAGCGGTTCACGCTCGTACAACGGCGCGATTCGAGCGGGAAATTTGTACTTACTTTGTACAGCTGTATCTCCGTAACGGATGAGATAAAAAATTAACGAACAGAACAAATCGAAAGGTATAGGACCTCTCTATCTACAAACCGAATTTGAAGCGATTTGATTACTCCTACCTAAAGTTATGGCGGGTTTGAACCTGGTCGGGTATCGAAGATTGCAATACTGGTATGGAGCAAGTGAAAGACTCCAAAATGTATTTTACCATAGACAAATGGTGTGGTATGAACTGTTGAAAATAGGACGTCAATAGCGTTTAGCGTTCTGGAGATATAGCGATTCAAACAAGAAGCATTTTTATAACACGACTATTTTATAATGTTATAAAACATAGGAAGTTTTCTCGGAAACTGACCCAATTATTATAAACGGTTATAATTTTGACCAAGGGGGTGCTCAAGCACTTCACACGCGCGAACTTAATTGTCGTTTTTAATTTTATTCATTCTTTAATTGTATTCATTCTTGAGACGGAGGGGGGTGCCCGAGCCCCCTGAGCCCCCCCCTAAATACGCCACTGCTCCCTCCCTTCTCTCCCTCCCTTCTCTCCCTCCTTCTCTCCCTCCCTTCTCTCCCTCCCTTCTCTCCCTCCCTTCTCTCCCTCCCTTCTCTCCCTCCCTTCTCTCCCTCCCTTCTCTCCCTCCCTTCTCCCCCTCCCTTCTCTCCCTCCCTTCTCTCCCTCCCTTCTCCTCCTCCTCTCCCACCTCCCCTCCACCTCTCCTCCATCTCTATCTCTCCATAAACCTTCCACCCATAATTTGTATCATGGTTAGCATTCGATAAGGCTGTGTGCTGGAAATGAATAGAATATCATGTGATCTTGTGTTGTACATCCTATCCCTTTCTCTATCCATGCACAAGCAGCTGCCATTATCCACTCGTATTGAGCTCCTGGGTCGATTTTTGAAGCTTTGGAGAAGGGCTCTAAATGGAGCTACTTCTGCAGAGGTCACAGGATCCTCTGAGGAGGGTCACAACAGCATTGCCATGGAGATGGCATTGGAACATCTCCGTAGTGTCCACACAGAGACCTCAAGAGTGCTCTGAGGTCAGCCACCATTTTTGTTCTGTCTGACCATAGAGTGCTGTATGTTAACCACCTGATCATAGAATATGTTTAAGCATAGTGTGGTGTGCATTAATCAGGGTGTACATCTTTTTGGACAGATCTCATGGCAGTGCAGTGTGGTAGTGCTTGTCAGTTTTGGAATGAACTGAGATGAAACTTGATATGTAGTCATGGCTTGTTGTTTAATTACGTATGCAAATATATCTGTATAATAGCTGCACGATAAAAATAGCTCAATGATGGGGGTTTTAATGTTGCTGCAAAAGATTCGTATTGCCCATAAATAAATGTGACATTTGTAGGAATTTTAACTAAGGATAGCTGGTCTTTGATTAGGTTAGCTGGCCTTTGCACCTTTTTATCCCGAGTTCATAATTGACCTTCACTTTGAAATGTGCAAGTATGTTGTCTTGTAGTACAGTAGCGATTGTTCTGTTCCACAAATACATTTCAGTCGTATGCCATATATGTATGTGTGTATGTATGTGAGTATTTGTCCCACTAAATAGGAGCAATGGAGCAGTTTCATGAATGAATTGGAATTTTCATTTTCACAAACAGACAAGGTAAGCAATCTTTTCAGTTGTTAGCATGGGGAGGTGTTTGTGTTGTGATGATGACAGTTTTGTTGCTTACATAATACTGTAGCCTATAATTGCCACTACAGTGTAAATAATGGCCAAATATATTTGATTTTCGATTAATTGATTAGTTTGGCACATTCACATTTAGTAGCAATTAACCATTCATTTAAAAAGATTATCAGAATTTCTTTACTAATATTTCAACTGGTTATAATGACCAGTCTATTTGTGGTTGAATTTTCAGACATCATGTCCTGTATATAGTACATAACGCACATTAATGCACTGGTTATTGATGGCCAATAACCACCGATAAAACGACTTGTGGTGAATATTTCTTCGGCGTCTGGACTCAGGCTAGATGTGGTGGGTACAGTGTTGGATGTGACACACAAGGTCCAGCCCCACACCATGTCTGTGCTCAGCCTCGTCCAGGAGGCTCTGTCCCATGCATTGGAGGAACTAAGGTAGGGGGTGTGGTCTGGGTGTGGTGTACCCTCAACCTCCACACCTATCAATGTCATATCAATGTGTGCTCATTTTGTGATAATGCTTTTCTGGAACACACTTAGGCACACTGATTCAGAGCCACAAGATGCCCTGTGTAAGATTGAAACAGTGATTTCATCAGTTAGGCAGCACGAGCAAGAAAGGTGAAGCCTTGTGTGTGGGATGCAGTTGGCCTTTCCCTTTCCTCACACTCCTCCCCCTCCCTCACACTCCACACACTCCTCCCCTCCCCTGACCTGACACCCTCCTCTACTCGTGGTGCCTCTTCCCCATTCCTCCCTCCAGCGGCAGGCTGGTCTCCAGTGGTCAGGTGTTGGCCATCATCAGACCTCACTGTAGTGACAGTTCCCACACTGTGGACACACGTAGAGCACTCCTCCACATCATTGAAAAGGTAACAACACACACACACATACATATGTATGTGTACATAGATGTACTCATACAGACATGTACATGTACACACACATCGTACACATATGTGCCAACGGATTCATTCATAATGATGTGTGTGAATATAAATACACACACATGCATACATACTTTACTGTATACTGAATATAAAAAGTAACTTAGCTAAAACTAGACTATGATTAAAGAAGCGATGAATTAATTAATGAATATACACCATTAGTTACTACTCTTTGAATAAGAAATTGAATTAACTAATACATGTATAATATAAGCTCACATGTACATGTGTTTATAATATTTGGGGTTTTTGAAATTTCAAAACTAAAAACATAATAAGTATTGATTTGTTATATGGATTTTTTTAAATTTTTTTTCACCTTGAGATTTATTTTCAATTACAACATATGTAACATTATTTAGTTATACAGTAATGAATAAATATATGGAATTGAATAAATAAAACATGTATAATTATTGCAGCAATGTATAATGTATATTGTTTAATTTGATCCATGTCTGTATATTTATCATACTGGTAAAATTAATTACCCTTTTAGCATACACTAAAAATCAATTGTATAGCATGGAGTTAGTTCCCATTCAAAAGCATGGCACTGGTTAGTAAATACACTGTACATGTGTACATAAAACACTACATATACATACACACAACACATTAACAATATACATGTAGTGATCTGTCCTATAATGACATCATTGCTTCTATTCTTACTCCCAATCATTTTGCTGACTGCTTCGTTCTAAATGGATAGCACCTGACACTCAGTGAAGATGATTTGAACCTGCTCATCCTCTATCAGACCCAGGCAATCCTGCTAAACCAGTTTGCAGTGGAGGTAAGTACTCCTCCTTGTCTTTGTCATGTACTCTATATTACTTTCTCTCCCTCTTCCCCTTCCTGGTCACTCCTCTCCCTCTCCCTCTCCTCTCCCTTCCCTCCCCTCCCTCCTCCCTCTCCTCCCCAGGCCACACTGGAGCATGTATCTTCAGCTCAGGGAAGGACAGCTCTGTTCACAACACTTCTCAGACAGGCATCCACTCTGGATCAGCTTCAAGTGCTGGAGTGCCTACTTGAAACTTGGGGCGAAGATTCAAGGTGTGGTTTTATTACCTTTGCAGTAACCTTGGTGACTGTCTGGAGGGATTTTGTTTACCATTTTGTAAATGTACACAAACACGAAATGTTCGAAGTATGCACTAAACAGAATGCATGGTAATATGTAGCAGTGTGCACTAAATAAAGAATGCTATAGCTTGGTAATCTTGGGTGGGTGTGCACTAAACAGAGAATGGTTTTTAGGTTCCCAGTTCAGGAGAGCTGGTGTGAGCTCATGGAAGCCATGTCATCAGTGGCTGAAGGAGCCACAGGTGTGATCCTAGCCAGGGCTGGCAGGTCCCATGTCCCAGAGGAGGTGAGGCTCTTCATTCAGAGTGCACAGGAGGGAGGGGTTTGATGGTCACCTCTCTCAATTCACCAGGTGGATGAAGCCATTTGGCACAAACTCTCCAGTGGCAGTGTGGTGGATGGTTTGAAGTATTCCCTTGTGGCAGGGGGTGTGGTCATGAAGAAATCACTGGAGCAACTGCAGCAGGTATAGTGTATGGCACACCCACCCACTGTGGGAGGGGTCAGGTGTCCGAGGGGAGTGGCCAGAGGGATTTGGGGGAAGGGTCAAAGTGACCAGTGCATTATGGGAGTGGTTGAAGGGTGAGACCAGGAGTCATGTTGAAAGGAAGCAAATCTGGGTGAAGTGCAGAGGGAAGATGGAGGTGGTGGGATGGATAAGATGAAATGGAAGGTAATGAGGGATGGTTGAGGGGAGGGAATTAGTGGAGGTAAGACAAGAGGGACAATGGTGAGAGGTTTGGTCAAGGAGGCTGTACTTGGGTGGTCGGACCAAAGAGGTTAGATAAATACACCTTTGTCCGTTTATTAAAAAACCTGTATTTAGTGTTCAGCACTGTGACGTGTCTTCCCTCGTTCTCAACACTGTACAGGAGTCCGCTGTCCCCATCATGAGTGCGGATGTGTTTGAACTCTCATA
>JABACO010000009.1:2008196-2087068 GCA_013339895.1 Ephydatia muelleri | reverse complement strand
CCCCGCCTACGGGCCTGATAATTATTATTGTTGCTGTCAATGTGATTCAAGTGATACTTTCACATTGATCATCCCATCGTACAATAGCTACTCACTTTCTTGGTGACGATATCATATCTGGCAACAAAGCAACCTGTACCCAGCTCCTGTAGGCAATCTCCGACTACTTTAAAAAGCGATCAAGGGAAGGTAACTAAGCATTGGTACATGTTACGATGTTTATAATTGCATGAATAACATCTACGTTTATTTATACACTAGACCCACCAAAAGAGTTTTTGCAAGTGCCCGATGTGGATTCAAGCTACCTGTAGTACATGTAAGTTGCTGTGCACAACATTTTGTATTAATTTGAGCAGTGGTAACAAGAAGCTATGGTGAAACCACAGAAGGTAGCTTTACTTATGTTATCATCATGAACACATATGAAACAGTGTAAGGGTGTGTGCACTATTATTTTATTTGCAATTCAAATACTAGATGCTACAAGTGTTTCAAACGATATTCCGGATATTTTATCCCTCCCTCCCTCCCTCCCTCCCTCCCTCCCTCCCTCCCTCCCTCCCTCCCTCCCTCCCTCCCTCCCTGGGGGAGGGAGACAAAGTTGTAGGCATGCAGCTACATGTATACATACATAGAGCCATGTTCATGTAGAGATATGCAGATCTTATGCTTGTAGGCGTTTCTAAGAGTGACTGCATGCTGTGACCTTTTGCTGAGATGGTAACGTGTACACATACCATCAAACCATTGGGGTTTTAAGATTAATGCAATTATGAAATGATTAATTGATTTACTGTGGTCATTATGTGGTTAGTATCTTCTTGTAAAACAGTTGTAGTCACTCGCCACAATCACCTGTGTAACGTGTTTTTTGAGTTTAGCCATCGTGCCCACCTTTAAGTGAGGGTAGAGTCGGGCAGCGGTCTTATACCTGACCTGACCTAAACCATACTCAGCGCCACAATCATCCGTGTAACATGTTTGTTGAGTTCTGCCATTGTGCCCACCTTCGAGTGAGGGTGAGTCGGGCAGCTGTCTTACACCTGACTTAACCCATACCTGGCCAGTGGATGTACTTGTCCTCAATTGGGAGAGATGGAAGCATGCTGCTTTTGACATCACATTGACCTCTCCCTTAATCCTTTCAATCCCAACAGCAGCAAGCCTGTCTGAAGGGGCTGTAGCAGAGGAGGCTGAGACCAGAAAGCATAAAATCAATGACCCTAAGTGTTTGGAGCTGGGATGGGTGTATACAGCATACCCAAAATACATGTATCTTTATACACTGCATGTACATTTGTACATTTGCAAATGTATATGTATATACATGTACAGAGCACCATGCACTAATTAGCGAAGCTTGAAATTGAAATTGAGGCAGCAACCTCTCCATCACACACACACACACACACACACACACACACACACACACACACACACACACACACATACACACACACACACGTAACATACATACCACGGCTGGATTGAAGCTGGGTAGTATAACCTTGGGTCAATCGGACAAAAATTCCTCTCAATGTACATGTATTGGAATTTCTGGATATGATTTGATTTATTATGATGTTGTGATTACATGGCTTCACATAGAAATACTTTTTAGGCTCTGGAAATCCATCCTGCATCCAAATCCTGAGCTTGCACGGTGTTCATATAGCTGGTGTTGTAATTGATGTGCTATATGCAGTCCGCACCATGCAACATCTAATAGAGTGATAATAAAGTTGACGGTTGCATGTCATGCACGTTGTTAGCTCTTCTTTCTTTCAGGCTTCGAAGGGTTACACTTTGAATTTGTGGCGAAACCTTCAGGTAGTGTTCTTTCATAACACATCTTAGCCTTTCAGCTGGGTCAGCAATGGTCTTGAAGGTTGATGTAAGGACTGTTGAATTGACTCAGCCCACGCCAAACATCAGTGAAGCACATTCAGCCTCTCAGTTTGTAGCCGTTAAAATGTAGTTGTGGTTTTACCTGTGGAGTGCTATACATGTAGGATGCTGCTTATCTCTCCGTGATCATTGTGACCAAGTGGGTGGTTCTAAGTCACTTAGTCGTCGTGAAAGTATAGTTGCATATATAAAGTATGCATATCACTGCATGGTGCATGAAACATCACCAATGTCACCACCACCCTTTCATGTCATACCTTCGAGGGCATTTGCCATGCAATTTGTTCCATATATGATACAGTGAGATGCTAAGTGGATGAATGCTTTGGCTATGTGCTTGATAGTTGTAGACTCCTACATGTAATGGTTGTAGCAACTGTGGTCCTACTGAAGCCACACATCTCCTCTGCCCTTAAGGGCATACATTTTTGTCATTCATATTCATCTAGTCTCTTAGCAACTGTGTACATGTTTTGACTACAAAACCTCATCACACTGGCAGTCTACTCACCGCAATTGTGCCAATCACTTCAACAGTTCTCTCAGCCAAGTACACAATATCCAGATCTGCCACTATGTAAAACAAAACTGGGAAGGAGAGAGAGGGGGAGGAGGGAGTGACTGCATGAATTATGTTATATCAAGGTCTGGGACAAAGCCTAGAACCAAAGCATATTGCACTACCTTGTATGCACAGAACTAGAGAAGGACACTGGCCCATGCATAATGATGTGCCAAGGGAAGGGGAGGAGGAGGGTTTAATTCCCCAACCCTCAAATCCAAGGTCTGCTACTATAACGTACGAGAGACATGGAACCATGTGTGATGAATCTTCAACTGCATTAACTGTTTTGACATGTTTATTTTGCAGGCAGCAGTGTTTCATTCCAATGGATGCACATCTCAACATAAGCAAACTCCTGTATGAGGAAACTCCCACTTGGAAAAAGTATCAGTAAGTAGCTTAGTTTATGTGAGCGTGTCTCCTGTGTACACATGTCTGGTGTGTGTGTGTGTGTGTGTGTGTGTGTGTGTGTGTGTGTGTGTGTGTGTGTGTGTGTGTGTGTGTGTGTGTGTGTGTGTGTGTGCGTGTGTGTGTGTGTGTATGTGTGTCCCTGACCTCTGATTCTCCTCCACACACCTAGTCTGGAGAACATGTAAGGCTCCACCCCTGAGAGCACAATGGCCAGTTCTTCAAGTTAGTTATCCATTCTAGGACATTGTCATTAGTGCAGTGTGTGGTGGTCTGTGTGCAGTGTTAACCAGCTGGTAGATATGTAATTTTTCAATGTTTCAGAGCAAGAATCTTATCCTAGTGACCATCGACAGGTATACTACAACCATTGAAGTAAGCCTGGTGGAAATGGCATGCAACCCTATATAGTGCAATTGACGTATGTGCATTGCTGACACACACACTTAGCCATGACTGCACAGTCATCACTGCGTTCAATTTGTAGTGTATGAAAACTTGCCAACTGATCCGCGCAAATGTTACGTGCAAAAGTTAGGCTTCAAAGGTTGCTAAGGGCTTCACAGGTGACCACACACCCACCTCTAATCAGGCAACCCACCTCCTCCCCCACCACCTGACCTCATCCCCTCCTCTCTACCACCTGACCTCACCCCCTCCTCCATCACCTAGCTCCACCTCCTCTCCCCCAGGCATGGTTCTGGACACCAAAGTGAAGGGATTGCATGATTGACAGCATCAAGTGTTGAATGTAAAACATAAAATCTGATGCAATGGATTTGTAGTGCTCCATAATATACATGATATGATTGCTCGTACATGTATATGCAATGGGACCTATAGAGTCCACACGAAGAAAGATCTTACTACATGGTATGATGCAGTGGTATATATGGTTTCGTCTTAAGAGGAACTGAACATGATAAGATACATCGTACATTTGGTTGTGTTTTGTACGAGCTACACATTTCTGGGATGGGTTTGGAGGGGGAGGAGGCAGACTCATTTGGTTGTTTATTGCAATGACCAAATGAACGGAGTGCATTCCTACAACATGACTATTGTACAGAATACTATACAGCTGACAAATTATGCAGCTACATCAAGATAGTTAATACATGTACACACAAACAAATGTTGTAAAGCAAATATAATGTAATGTACACAGCATCTGCTCCTCTAGCCTAGTACCTGCAGGCTACAGTACTGGTGGTATGTAGACACTTTGATACTGACATTCCAATTGAAGTGCAATCCTGCTCGAAAATGTGTATCAAACATTTCCACAACTGTGATACTGATTATATAACTGATGTGCAGAAATGACCACTATTTCTGTACTATATGCACATGTGTCAGAAGGAGAGGAGGGGAGGAGGAGGGGCGATCCTGTGACCTCAATCATGGATTCAACTGTTGGAGAGATTCCCACAAGCATCTGAAGCCAGCACTCATATAAAGAAATGTACATGTATGTCCCCAACCTGCATGTGCGTTACATGTATGCTACGTATATGTGAAAGGCCCTGTACACCCAAGCATGCATGAATCCACACCCACATACACACACTCCTATCGATACATGCACATCAGTTCATGTATACGCAGGTCCATCCGCGCTGCATGTGTGTCGTTAATGTGCCCCCCCCCCCCATACCTGCATCTGTTGCACACATGCCACGTATTACCATATGTTCTAATGATAACTCGCGTTTCCAGCTTCTTCCAATGCCACTACTCACCAGGCTTGAAAAGGGCTTTGCTACACAGAACATGATTTTATGTTGCGTTGTGTGGTTAGTACAGTGTTATAACACTGGAATGTGACACCTGTCAGGTGCATATGCCAATGCACATTTTTAGGTTGCATTTAGTGTTCAAGGAACTGATCAAGGCCCACTAGCTAGTGTCGAAACAATGCAGCTAGAGGAGACAATTCAAACCAGGATCTAGTCAATACAATGCTTTTCACAAGTATTGAAGAAGAAGAAGAAGCTAGCCAAATCAAGTCATAAAAACAAGAAAGACTTTATACTTTGTTTAGATGATCTTGTGACGGTAAATATCCTGGCCCATCTACTGTGTGGATAGATCGTGGAGGTCTTACCCATCCCAATAATCTCATATTTGAGCTTTTCCTCACGTAATCATATACTAGCAGGGTCTGAACACTGTGGAAGTGCAGGTTCAGCCAAGGCATCTTGTCTGTTGGTCAGTATTGACAGCTTCATGGAGCAATGAAATTGCCACCACAATCCTATGATAGTTGACCTCTTGATTGTTATTTGAGGCTTTTCGATGGCTGGTGCATGGGTGAGCACTACAAAGATGACCCAAAAGAAGACAACTCAATCGTCAAAAGCTCTAAGGAACACTAGTGTGATTTATTCTGTTATATATTAACCATTGTCTGTATTGCTTATTGGATTCGCTGGAAACATCAGTGCTAAGTGCCTCTGCATTGCTATCCTAGCTGTGCTACTAAGCGATGTTTGGCAGCGGTTCGTTGGATAATACAAAACCACTGTTAATAGCACAGCTAGTACTTTCGCATACCTCAAAACAAAACAATTGTACGACTTGCATCAAAGATGAAAATAGAGCTTTAACTTGATTAATTACTAAGCACTAGTGCACGCGGTCCACGATTGTGATGCTATGTAGCTAGCTGCTCTACGTACGTAGTCCTTGTTACTATTCCCTTCAGATCCAAGCCAGATCATTTGCATTTTTCTCATACATGTACGTAGCTTTGTTCGCTACAACAAAGTCTCCCTCGTTTGGACCTGCGTCCATACATGCGATGCTGCATTCGGCAGTATCCGTCTGACGTGTTGTGCTCTGTTTATGGCGAAGTTCATTTTGACATGCATGTGGATATTAAAGATGCAACACAAGCCTTTCTTATGTCCATTAGTCGAACATCTTCAATTTCCACATTGATGTTCATCGTGCAGTTGGAGCACGTATCAGAGCTTGCAAGGGAAGGATTCTCTGAGCTCATTGTATCACAGAAGTTTTACATCTAAATTAATTACTGATAATGCTGTTATAGCTACTATTAAGCGGATTCATTCAACCGGCACATGCTGGCTGACTGAGTGGATTGTGACATGCAATGTATATCTGGCTTCACGATGTGTAGAAATTTGCAAGGAGATTAACTTCCTGTGTATATGTGTGGTGTGATATGTATGTGTGGGGTATGTGGTGTGTGTGTGTGTGTGTGTGTGTGTATATGTATTTGTGTGTATGCAGTGTGTGTGTGTGTGTGTGTGTGTGTGTGTGTGTGGTTGTGTGTGTGTGGTGTGCATAAAGTTGCACATGAACATTAGTGGTGATGGTGATGTGATGTTGGTGTGGGTCTGGAACAAGAACCACACAGAGTTCAAGACTGGAGTGAGCTACCTGTTGTAAGGTACATCAACCACACCTCATGTGTGTTGTTCCATGCATGTAAGAGAACCTCTACCAAATTACAATGCCTGTGATGGTTGACCAAAAAAATAAAAAAAAATAAAAAAAAAATTTGTATGTGTCCATGGCAAACCTGTTGTGACAAATTTGTTGTGACAAGATGCTTTGCACATCATCTCATTTAGTGCACATCTTCCATTGCCCAGCTTCCTGCCTCTCTCTACACTCTTGATCTCATGTCTTTGAAAACACAGTACAGTCACTGCTTACCTATTCTCTACGCTCATTTGTGATAACTCCAGCTGTACTCATACATGTAACGCGAGGCGCTCGCATGAAACAGAGAAGATATCAATATTAATTAACAATCAAAACACATAATCAAGGTAACACAGGTTCACACGCTGAACAGTGTCCCTTGCACCCTGAACTTCTGAAGCTGCTGCATGTGAAACCTTACAAGGCCTATTGTACTAACATTAGACACTTCCTCCCTTCATCACGATCTGGAGGACGATGAGGACAGGTTGAGCGACGTAATGCAGGGGCTGCTTGAGATGTCACCTCATCCGAAGCAGGTTGTGGGTGAACAACCTGTGGACGTGGTACAGGCTCGTGTACTTTATCGGGTGGTGTTGGGACTGGTCCCTATGAGCGGTTGCGGGTTGGACCTGGTTCTGTTGAACAGGATCTGTAACCAACAAAGTTTCATCTTCTTGGTCTCCATTAGGCTCAGTTAGTGAGAAATCATCATCGCCTTCATCTTCTCTGCCTCCTCTCCCCTCTTGTTCACGAGCCCTAACATCATCCGCATCATGATTCCGTTTAGCAGGTGCAAGCAAACGGGAAGCATATGCGATTGGCCTCTCAGACCCATTATCATACAAGTGCTACAGTACTTCACCAACCCCATAAGGTGATGCATCACAAGCTACGGCCAACCTTTGTTGTGGATCAAAGTGCACCAGCACAACATCTGATGCTAGCTGTGACTTGGCCATCTTGAAAGCTTCTTCTTGTTTGGCTCCCCAGAACCATTGCTGATGTTTTGTTAGCAATGCGTGGAGTGGTGCCAGTGTGTTTGCTAAGAACTTTGAGTAATAGTTGACCAACCCAAGTAAAGATTTTAACTGAGAAATGTCCTTAGGAGCTGGGGCATCCACAATGGCCTGAAGCTTCTCCTGTGTAGGTCTAACACCATCTCGTGAGATGTGAAATCCCAAATATCCCACCCTCGTCGCCAGTGTGAGAACTCCAGCTGTACTCATACACATAACGCAAGGCGCTCGCAGGACATATCAATACTAATTAAAAACTACAGTCCAACTGCGCACCCTGAACTTCTGAAGCTGCTGCATGTGAAACCTTACAAGGCCTATTGTACTAACATTAGTCAATTACCACAACATTATATTTAATTGCCTTCACACATAGTGGTAATTGTTTTTATGTTGTATAGGCGATAAGCTGACCATGTGATGCTGTTACATGCATGCATGTCACTGCATTGTACATGAAATGTCACCAATCATACCTTTGATTTGCCATACAATTTGTTCCATATATGATATAGTGCAACATGTAATGGTTACTACCCACCCACGCAACCAGTGCAAACTACCCACCCACGCACCAGTGCAAACTACCCACCCACACACCCAGTGCAAACTACCCACCCACACACCCAGTGCAAACTACCCACCCACACAACCAGTGCAAACTACACACCCACGCAACCAGTGCAAACTACCCACCCACACAACCAGTGCAAACTACACACCCACGCAACCAGTGCAAACTACCCACCCACGCAACCAGTGCAAACTACCCACCCACACAACCAGTGCAAACTACACACCCACGCAACCAGTGCAAACTACCCACCCACGCACCCAGTGCAAACTACCCACCCACACAACCAGTGCAAACTACCCACCCACACAACCAGTGCAAACTACTCACATGCCAAGTTGACCTATTGGACCACAATCCACCACAGCACTGTGGTTGTGGCTTTATATGTTTTCTATTCATCTGAAAGTGCTGTAGCCAAGGCATGAACCTTTGAAATGTTTATTTTGCAGGCAGCAGTGTTTGATTCCAATGGATGCACACCTCAACCTAGGCAAATACTTGTATGAGGAAACTCCTGTATGGAAGAAGTATCAGTAAATGGCTAGGTTTATGTGAGTGTGTCATGTTTACACATGTCTTGTGTGTGTGGGTGCATGTGTGTGGGTGTGTATGGTGGGTGTGGTGGGTGAGTTTATGGGACCTGCATTGGCCAGGCTGGTCTGTGGATTCCAGGACTTCAGTGAACAGTGATGTCATCATGTCACCTCATGGTGCCCGGAGTTCTTCATGGTACCATGCGGTGACATGATGACATCACTGGTCACTGAAGCCCTGGAGCACACAGACTGGCTTGGTCAATGCAGGTCCCATAAATCCACCCACCACACACACACACCACACACACACACACACACACACACACACACACACACACACAAGACAGTTACACACGCTCCCCTATGTTCCATATGATTCCACCACATGCAAACCCCACCCCAACTCAGCACACTTAGCAGTTGTTTATGTATTGTGTCCCAGTCTTAGAAACATTCTGGTTATATATGCACTTAGTGTTGATCGTCCTCAGTCAAGGCAAGCAGATATCCTACATGTAGTTATGGATTGGAATACGAGAAGGCCAGCCGCTTTTGACATCTCAGTGTGTTGTCTGCAGCGGGCAGGTGCAGCCTTAGAAGCAGCTGAGCTGAGGAAGGACACCACCCATGATTTGCTGTAAAGTCCCGCATCAATTCTGACACCTGACATAAATATCCAGGCCATCTCTTTGGGCCATACAACCAATGGCACAATTTTGTCTTCTGTGACCCCTGTCACAGAGGCTATGGAAAAGACGTATCTCCTATATACCTTTCCTCCTCACAGGGCAGATTGTCATGACTTACGGTATCGTGTCAGTGTGCATTGTTATATGCACCCGTCAATGCCACGCCCACCAAGGCCCTGTGAGGTTTCGCAGCATGATCTTTTTGTGGTATCATGGAAATTGCAAAGTGTAAATTAATCACCCTTCAATGCCACACCCATGAAGGTCACCTGACTCATTAATTTGCATGACACCCATCCATGCTGCCCTGCCCACAAACGCCTATGTATTCCTTAATACAAGACCCAAGTATGTCACAGCTGCGGATGGATTACATCACCGGCACATGCTGGCTGACTGTGTGGATTGCAACATGCAATGTATATTTGGCTTCACGATGTGTAGAAATTTGCAAGGAGATTAACTTCCTATGTGTGTGGTGTGGTTTGTGTGTGTGGTGTGTGATTTGTGTGTGTGTGTATGTGGTGTGTGTTGTGTGTGGTATGTGTGTGTGCATTGTGTGTTGGCAAGTGTGTGTTGGCATAGATAGTATACTATCTATGGTGTAGGCATGTATGTGTGTAGTGTATAAGTATGTGTTTGTGCATGTATGACTTCATGTTGTCATGGTAATGCACCTTGCTCATCAGGTGTTCACAGAGATCAAATAGATCAATCTTACCACAGAAACATGTCAGACCTCTTCATTATCAAACACATACCTCCACTTAATGACAGTTAAACCTCCATCACACATCTCAAGCTAGCCACCTAGCTAGACACACATCACATGGACAGCTAGCCACCTAGCTAGACGAACATCACACTCAGTGCTTACCTGAGGGCGTATACGCGTAGGGTCTGGGGAAATGCCTATACCGGACTTTGTTCTAATGAGCAACTATTGCGTCACGTAATGAGGAATACATCAAGATTGTTTTTTTTGTTATTATTATTATTTTTTCCCCAAATTGGCTTGTAAATTAGCAAACAACACCGGTGGGTAAAACAGCAAATACATCTCGTCCACTGAGAAACTCAACTATCACTCTGAGTTGCATTTCTTTCAGTCCGGAATAGCCCAGCTCTCTCGCCACTTCAGCCACAACCACTTCTAAATTGCCGCCTTCAACCGCCATGTGCGCGTGGGTGTTGTTTGCTAATTTACAAGCTAGGCCCTAGATTGAGAGGTGGTTAATTATCTGCGAATGTATACACAAGTAATTCTATTCATTCGCAGATAATTAACCACCTAGGGCCAAGCTTGTAAATTAGCAAATCCTAATGTCTAGTGTCATTGATATCATGTCAGTCGTATCGGCGATAAGTATGAAACGATTAAGAATACGCCCCTGACGAGGGAATGCTCTTATAACGGGCGCGCTCTTAACGAGGCAGACTGTATAACCTTTAGCTGTCGCACGCACGCAGCGTAGACTCAAGAGCGTTCATTTTAACAGTTGTTATGTTTTCGTCAGAACCCACTTTTATCTATCTGTCACATAAATGACGGCAGCAGAGAACAAACATCAATTTGAAGTTACGTTAGCATAAAATAACGAATAATCGGATCGTTGCGCTCTATTTGAAGTGAGTCTCGCAAACCTAGTTCAACGTACACGTAATCCCCAGTTCGTTATCGTCAAGCCAGTGTTTCTGTAGTCAAACATACTAGTAGTGCGTCTGGCCATGCGTTCTACTTCGCTATCGAACGGATTTAATTCCGATCTGGATACCTCTGAATAAATATAATTCGCAACTATTAAGTGTTAGCGGATAAACGAAGGTCCGATCGAGTATTATAGAGGGGGGGCGGGTGGGTGGGTGGGGGGGGGGGGGGGCGGGTGCAAAATCAACGCTCGTTTTAGACCACTTCAATTCAATAACACAAATTAAGAAATTTCTCAGATGCAGCCACAGTCGCGTGCATTAAGTTTTCACATACATCTTCGACACGGGAAAGGCACAACGTCCTATAACGATCACGTCTCCATCGTTCGGTTCCGCGTCAGTACACGTAAAGCAGCGATGTTCGGCTTCGGCGGCATCCCTCTGATGTGGGTTGCAGCTAGGATACGTCTTAGCGTTGCCATTCTTTGCGCGAAGTTCATTTTAAAATGCGGCACATATGAACATGTAAGTACAAACCTTGCATTTCATCTTCACTTGAACTGTGCAGCTGACACCTTCCGCTTGCACGCTCACCTCGCATTTGACGCACGCATCAGGGCTTGCAGGAGACGTTTTCGCCACTCATGACTAGTCAACGTACAACAGAAGTGCGGTGCAACTAAATATGATACGTCTTGGAGGACCTATAAATTTTATTATACCGCTAAGAATGGCTTCTTTGACATGATAACTCAGTGTTTAGATAAACAGAGTAGTATAGAATATGTAGATTGAAGACCTTAGGTACAGTAAGGTTTTAAATCTGCACAGTTTTTGTCATGTAGATAGTGTTGGGAAAGCAGTCAGGGCAAGATTAATTGAGGAGTGTCTGGAGCAGCTGGGAGATGAGGTGGAAAGGCTGTGCAATGAGGAGCAGGTGGAAAGTGAAGGTTCAGGTGGAAGATGTAGGTTCATTCTTTCCACCTGCTCCTCATTGCACAGCCTTTCCACCTCATCTCCCAGCTGCTCCAGACACTCCTCAATTAATCTTGCCCTGACTGCTTTCCCAACACTATCTACATGACAAAAACTGTGCAGATTTAAAACCTTACTGTACCTAAGGTCTTCAATCTACATATTCTATACTACTCTGTTTATCTAAACACTGAGTTACCATGTCAAAGAAGCCATTCTTAGCGGTATGATAAAATTTGATTTATTAGTCAACGTACAACAGAAGTGCGGTGCAACTAAATATGATACGTCTTGGAGGACCTATAAATTTTATCATACCGCTAAGAATGGCTTCTTTGACATGGTAACTCAGTGTTTAGATAAACAGAGTAGTATAGAATATGTAGATTGAAGACCTTAGGTACAGTAAGGTTTTAAATCTGCACAGTTTTTGTCATGTAGATAGTGTTGGGAAAGCAGTCAGGGCAAGATTAATTGAGGAGTGTCTGGAGCAGCTGGGAGATGAGGTGGAAAGGCTGTGCAATGAGGAGCAGGTGGAAAGAATGAACCTACATCTTCCACCTGAACCTTCACTTTCCACCTGCTCCTCATTGCACAGCCTTTCCACCTCATCTCCCAGCTGCTCCAGACACTCCTCAATTAATCTTGCCCTGACTGCTTTCCCAACACTATCTACATGACAAAAACTGTGCAGATTTAAAACCTTACTGTACCTAAGGTCTTCAATCTACATATTCTATACTACTCTGTTTATCTAAACACTGAGTTATCATGTCAAAGAAGCCATTCTTAGCGGTATAATAAAATTTATAGGTCCTCCAAGACGTATCATATTTAGTTGCACCGCACTTCTGTTGTACGTTGACTAGTCATGAGTGGCGAAAACGTCTCCTGCAAGCCCTGATGCGTGCGTCAAATGCGAGGTGAGCGTGCAAGCGGAAGGTGTCAGCTGCACAGTTCAAGTGAAGATGAAATGCAAGGTTTGTACTTACATGTTCATATGTGCCGCATTTTAAAATGAACTTCGCGCAAAGAATGGCAACGCTAAGACGTATCCTAGCTGCAACCCACATCAGAGGGATGCCGCCGAAGCCGAACATCGCTGCTTTACGTGTACTGACGCGGAACCGAACGATGGAGACGTGATCGTTATAGGACGTTGTGCCTTTCCCGTGTCGAAGATGTATGTGAAAACTTAATGCACGCGACTGTGGCTGCATCTGAGAAATTTCTTAATTTGTGTTATTGAATTGAAGTGGTCTAAAACGAGCGTTGATTTTGCACCCGCCCCCCCCCCCCCCCACCCACCCACCCGCCCCCCCCTCTATAATACTCGATCGGACCTTCGTTTATCCGCTAACACTTAATAGTTGCGAATTATATTTATTCAGAGGTATCCAGATCGGAATTAAATCCGTTCGATAGCGAAGTAGAACGCATGGCCAGACGCACTACTAGTATGTTTGACTACAGAAACACTGGCTTGACGATAACGAACTGGGGATTACGTGTACGTTGAACTAGGTTTGCGAGACTCACTTCAAATAGAGCGCAACGATCCGATTATTCGTTATTTTATGCTAACGTAACTTCAAATTGATGTTTGTTCTCTGCTGCCGTCATTTATGTGACAGATAGATAAAAGTGGGTTCTGACGAAAACATAACAACTGTTAAAATGAACGCTCTTGAGTCTACGCTGCGTGCGTGCGACAGCTAAAGGTTATACAGTCTGCCTCGTTAAGAGCGCGCCCGTTATAAGAGCATTCCCTCGTCAGGGGCGTATTCTTAATCGTTTCATACTTATCGCCGATACGACTGACATGATATCAATGACACTAGACATTAGGATTTGCTAATTTACAAGCTTGGCCCTAGGTGGTTAATTATCTGCGAATGAATAGAATTACTTGTGTATACATTCGCAGATAATTAACCACCTCTCAATCTAGGGCCTAGCTTGTAAATTAGCAAACAACACCCACGCGCACATGGCGGTTGAAGGCGGCAATTTAGAAGTGGTTGTGGCTGAAGTGGCGAGAGAGCTGGGCTATTCCGGACTGAAAGAAATGCAACTCAGAGTGATAGTTGAGTTTCTCAGTGGACGAGATGTATTTGCTGTTTTACCCACCGGTGTTGTTTGCTAATTTACAAGCCAATTTGGGGAAAAAATAATAATAATAACAAAAAAAACAATCTTGATGTATTCCTCATTACGTGACGCAATAGTTGCTCATTAGAACAAAGTCCGGTATAGGCATTTCCCCAGACCCTACGCGTATACGCCCTCAGGTAAGCACTGAGTGTGATGTTCGTCTAGCTAGGTGGCTAGCTGTCCATGTGATGTGTGTCTAGCTAGGTGGCTAGCTTGAGATGTGTGATGGAGGTTTAACTGTCATTAAGTGGAGGTATGTGTTTGATAATGAAGAGGTCTGACATGTTTCTGTGGTAAGATTGATCTATTTGATCTCTGTGAACACCTGATGAGCAAGGTGCATTACCATGACAACATGAAGTCATACATGCACAAACACATACTTATACACTACACACATACATGCCTACACCATAGATAGTATACTATCTATGCCAACACACACTTGCCAACACACAATGCACACACACATACCACACACAACACACACCACATACACACACACACAAATCACACACCACACACACAAACCACACCACACACATAGGAAGTTAATCTCCTTGCAAATTTCTACACATCGTGAAGCCAAATATACATTGCATGTTGCAATCCACACAGTCAGCCAGCATGTGCCGGTGATGTAATCCATCCGCAGCTGTGACATACTTGGGTCTTGTATTAAGGAATACATAGGCGTTTGTGGGCAGGGCAGCATGGATGGGTGTCATGCAAATTAATGAGTCAGGTGACCTTCATGGGTGTGGCATTGAAGGGTGATTAATTTACACTTTGCAATTTCCATGATACCACAAAAAGATCATGCTGCGAAACCTCACAGGGCCTTGGTGGGCGTGGCATTGACGGGTGCATATAACAATGCACACTGACACGATACCGTAAGTCATGACAATCTGCCCTGTGAGGAGGAAAGGTATATAGGAGATACGTCTTTTCCATAGCCTCTGTGACAGGGGTCACAGAAGACAAAATTGTGCCATTGGTTGTATGGCCCAAAGAGATGGCCTGGATATTTATGTCAGGTGTCAGAATTGATGCGGGACTTTACAGCAAATCATGGGTGGTGTCCTTCCTCAGCTCAGCTGCTTCTAAGGCTGCACCTGCCCGCTGCAGACAACACACTGAGATGTCAAAAGCGGCTGGCCTTCTCGTATTCCAATCCATAACTACATGTAGGATATCTGCTTGCCTTGACTGAGGACGATCAACACTAAGTGCATATATAACCAGAATGTTTCTAAGACTGGGACACAATACATAAACAACTGCTAAGTGTGCTGAGTTGGGGTGGGGTTTGCATGTGGTGGAATCATATGGAACATAGGGGAGCGTGTGTAACTGTCTTGTGTGTGTGTGTGTGTGTGTGTGTGTGTGTGTGTGTGTGTGTGTGGTGTGTGTGTGTGGTGGGTGGATTTATGGGACCTGCATTGACCAAGCCAGTCTGTGTGCTCCAGGGCTTCAGTGACCAGTGATGTCATCATGTCACCGCATGGTACCATGAAGAACTCCGGGCACCATGAGGTGACATGATGACATCACTGTTCACTGAAGTCCTGGAATCCACAGACCAGCCTGGCCAATGCAGGTCCCATAAACTCACCCACCACACCCACCATACACACCCACACACATGCACCCACACACACAAGACATGTGTAAACATGACACACTCACATAAACCTAGCCATTTACTGATACTTCTTCCATACAGGAGTTTCCTCATACAAGTATTTGCCTAGGTTGAGGTGTGCATCCATTGGAATCAAACACTGCTGCCTGCAAAATAAACATTTCAAAGGTTCATGCCTTGGCTACAGCACTTTCAGATGAATAGAAAACATATAAAGCCACAACCACAGTGCTGTGGTGGATTGTGGTCCAATAGGTCAACTTGGCATGTGAGTAGTTTGCACTGGTTGTGTGGGTGGGTAGTTTGCACTGGTTGTGTGGGTGGGTAGTTTGCACTGGGTGCGTGGGTGGGTAGTTTGCACTGGTTGCGTGGGTGTGTAGTTTGCACTGGTTGTGTGGGTGGGTAGTTTGCACTGGTTGCGTGGGTGGGTAGTTTGCACTGGTTGCGTGGGTGTGTAGTTTGCACTGGTTGTGTGGGTGGGTAGTTTGCACTGGTTGCGTGGGTGTGTAGTTTGCACTGGTTGTGTGGGTGGGTAGTTTGCACTGGGTGTGTGGGTGGGTAGTTTGCACTGGGTGTGTGGGTGGGTAGTTTGCACTGGTGCGTGGGTGGGTAGTTTGCACTGGTTGCGTGGGTGGGTAGTAACCATTACATGTTGCACTATATCATATATGGAACAAATTGTATGGCAAATCAAAGGTATGATTGGTGACATTTCATGTACAATGCAGTGACATGCATGCATGTAACAGCATCACATGGTCAGCTTATCGCCTATACAACATAAAAACAATTACCACTATGTGTGAAGGCAATTAAATATAATGTTGTGGTAATTGACTAATGTTAGTACAATAGGCCTTGTAAGGTTTCACATGCAGCAGCTTCAGAAGTTCAGGGTGCGCAGTTGGACTGTAGTTTTTAATTAGTATTGATATGTCCTGCGAGCGCCTTGCGTTATGTGTATGAGTACAGCTGGAGTTCTCACACTGGCGACGAGGGTGGGATATTTGGGATTTCACATCTCACGAGATGGTGTTAGACCTACACAGGAGAAGCTTCAGGCCATTGTGGATGCCCCAGCTCCTAAGGACATTTCTCAGTTAAAATCTTTACTTGGGTTGGTCAACTATTACTCAAAGTTCTTAGCAAACACACTGGCACCACTCCACGCATTGCTAACAAAACATCAGCAATGGTTCTGGGGAGCCAAACAAGAAGAAGCTTTCAAGATGGCCAAGTCACAGCTAGCATCAGATGTTGTGCTGGTGCACTTTGATCCACAACAAAGGTTGGCCGTAGCTTGTGATGCATCACCTTATGGGGTTGGTGAAGTACTGTAGCACTTGTATGATAATGGGTCTGAGAGGCCAATCGCATATGCTTCCCGTTTGCTTGCACCTGCTAAACGGAATCATGATGCGGATGATGTTAGGGCTCGTGAACAAGAGGGGAGAGGAGGCAGAGAAGATGAAGGCGATGATGATTTCTCACTAACTGAGCCTAATGGAGACCAAGAAGATGAAACTTTGTTGGTTACAGATCCTGTTCAACAGAACCAGGTCCAACCCGCAACCGCTCATAGGGACCAGTCCCAACACCACCCGATAAAGTACACGAGCCTGTACCACGTCCACAGGTTGTTCACCCACAACCTGCTTCGGATGAGGTGACATCTCAAGCAGCCCCTGCATTACGTCGCTCAACCTGTCCTCATCGTCCTCCAGATCGTGATGAAGGGAGGAAGTGTCTAATGTTAGTACAATAGGCCTTGTAAGGTTTCACATGCAGCAGCTTCAGAAGTTCAGGGTGCAAGGGACACTGTTCAGCGTGTGAACCTGTGTTACCTTGATTATGTGTTTTGATTGTTAATTAATATTGATATCTTCTCTGTTTCATGCGAGCGCCTCGCGTTACATGTATGAGTACAGCTGGAGTTATCACAAATGAGCGTAGAGAATAGGTAAGCAGTGACTGTACTGTGTTTTCAAAGACATGAGATCAAGAGTGTAGAGAGAGGCAGGAAGCTGGGCAATGGAAGATGTGCACTAAATGAGATGATGTGCAAAGCATCTTGTCACAACAAATTTGTCACAACAGGTTTGCCATGGACACATACAAATTTTTTTTTTATTTTTTTTTATTTTTTTGGTCAACCATCACAGGCATTGTAATTTGGTAGAGGTTCTCTTACATGCATGGAACAACACACATGAGGTGTGGTTGATGTACCTTACAACAGGTAGCTCACTCCAGTCTTGAACTCTGTGTGGTTCTTGTTCCAGACCCACACCAACATCACATCACCATCACCACTAATGTTCATGTGCAACTTTATGCACACCACACACACACAACCACACACACACACACACACACACACACACACACACACTGCATACACACAAATACATATACACACACACACACACACACACACACCACATACCCCACACATACATATCACACCACACATATACACAGGAAGTTAATCTCCTTGCAAATTTCTACACATCGTGAAGCCAGATATACATTGCATGTCACAATCCACTCAGTCAGCCAGCATGTGCCGGTTGAATGAATCCGCTTAATAGTAGCTATAACAGCATTATCAGTAATTAATTTAGATGTAAAACTTCTGTGATACAATGAGCTCAGAGAATCCTTCCCTTGCAAGCTCTGATACGTGCTCCAACTGCACGATGAACATCAATGTGGAAATTGAAGATGTTCGACTAATGGACATAAGAAAGGCTTGTGTTGCATCTTTAATATCCACATGCATGTCAAAATGAACTTCGCCATAAACAGAGCACAACACGTCAGACGGATACTGCCGAATGCAGCATCGCATGTATGGACGCAGGTCCAAACGAGGGAGACTTTGTTGTAGCGAACAAAGCTACGTACATGTATGAGAAAAATGCAAATGATCTGGCTTGGATCTGAAGGGAATAGTAACAAGGACTACGTACGTAGAGCAGCTAGCTACATAGCATCACAATCGTGGACCGCGTGCACTAGTGCTTAGTAATTAATCAAGTTAAAGCTCTATTTTCATCTTTGATGCAAGTCGTACAATTGTTTTGTTTTGAGGTATGCGAAAGTACTAGCTGTGCTATTAACAGTGGTTTTGTATTATCCAACGAACCGCTGCCAAACATCGCTTAGTAGCACAGCTAGGATAGCAATGCAGAGGCACTTAGCACTGATGTTTCCAGCGAATCCAATAAGCAATACAGACAATGGTTAATATATAACAGAATAAATCACACTAGTGTTCCTTAGAGCTTTTGACGATTGAGTTGTCTTCTTTTGGGTCATCTTTGTAGTGCTCACCCATGCACCAGCCATCGAAAAGCCTCAAATAACAATCAAGAGGTCAACTATCATAGGATTGTGGTGGCAATTTCATTGCTCCATGAAGCTGTCAATACTGACCAACAGACAAGATGCCTTGGCTGAACCTGCACTTCCACAGTGTTCAGACCCTGCTAGTATATGATTACGTGAGGAAAAGCTCAAATATGAGATTATTGGGATGGGTAAGACCTCCACGATCTATCCACACAGTAGATGGGCCAGGATATTTACCGTCACAAGATCATCTAAACAAAGTATAAAGTCTTTCTTGTTTTTATGACTTGATTTGGCTAGCTTCTTCTTCTTCTTCAATACTTGTGAAAAGCATTGTATTGACTAGATCCTGGTTTGAATTGTCTCCTCTAGCTGCATTGTTTCGACACTAGCTAGTGGGCCTTGATCAGTTCCTTGAACACTAAATGCAACCTAAAAATGTGCATTGGCATATGCACCTGACAGGTGTCACATTCCAGTGTTATAACACTGTACTAACCACACAACGCAACATAAAATCATGTTCTGTGTAGCAAAGCCCTTTTCAAGCCTGGTGAGTAGTGGCATTGGAAGAAGCTGGAAACGCGAGTTATCATTAGAACATATGGTAATACGTGGCATGTGTGCAACAGATGCAGGTATGGGGGGGGGGCACATTAACGACACACATGCAGCGCGGATGGACCTGCGTATACATCCATGTATCGATAGGAGTGTGTGTGTGTGTGTATGTGGGTGTGGATTCAGAGGTAGTAAACCCACCATTGACACTTGGTACCTTCGGTAAATCTTTTCTTTTTACAGTCCAAAGGTTGACAAGTCCCCTGCGATCTATGAAGTGGTTAACTCCAGTTTCCTCTTGCTGACTTTGAAGGGTATTATAAAGACTTTTAATGTGTATTCGTTCAACAAGGGTGTAGCAACCTAGTCTGCTGAATGCTATTAGTACTGTCCGACACAGCAGCTGTTACGATTGACGTAATTACGCTATTTGGAAATCTGCCAGTCATCTGGTCCCCAGACTATTAGCAACCTATGCTATAAAAGCGTTATCGGTATTCATTATTTTTATTTAGATGTGTGAAATGAGCTCCGAGAATCCTTCCCTTGCAAGCTCTGATGCACCCACCGAATGCACGATGAGCGTCAACGTGGAGACCGAAGACGTTCGACTCACAGTTCACGTGGACATAAGAAAGGTTAGTGCTTGCATCTTTAATATGTGCATGCATTTCAAAATGAGTCACCAAGAACAGAGCACAACACGTCAGACGGATACTTCCGAATGCAGCATCGAATGTACGGACGCAGGTCCAAACCAAGGAGACTTTATTGTAGTGAACAATTCTACATTTCCTATCCACTATTATCTGTACATCCTCCGAAGAGTATAGAGCGAACTTGTGTTACTGATAATGTGAATTGTAATTGTATATGAGATTAATACGTACATGTATGCAAATGTTCTGGCCCGGATCTGAGTAGTAGTACGTACGTGGACCAGCTAGCTACGTAGCGTCACTAGCGCTAATTAATCCACACAATCGTTAACTGCGTTAATTTCGTCTTCGATCGAAGTCGTAACTGTTTTGTTTTGAGGCACGTATCCGAAATTACTAGCTGTACGTCTGGCAGAGCGGTTTTATAGTCTCATTGGATAGCTATAGTGTTATCAGCAGAGATGATTTATTCAGAGGGATTGGAAAAGGTAATTAACACGTAAAACAGTTAGTAAACGTTAAAACTCAGAAGCTTGGGGGACCAAATTGAAATATGCTGTCACAACTCATATCAATATAACGGTAGGCGTGATGGTACAACATGCTGCCACAACGCGACTATGAATGTCAGGCATGGAGGTTACAACCATGGGCGTATCTATGAATAACAGGAGGCATGGAGGTACAAGATTGAAATCATGCTGCCACAACGCGACCGTGAATATTATTAACGGTAGGCGGGACGGATAAATGGCAGCCTAGCTTACTCAGCTGCCATGTGCGCACTGCATGTCACTGTCGATCACCACAGGCATTGCAATTGCTATTGATGACTTTTTTGTGCTACCAATTTGGATTTAGAAAAGGACTGAGATCCATCCAAATCAAAAGGCACCCATGAAGGAGAGTGTGCATGTGATCCCTGATGTTCTCAAGCCACCAGTGAAAAGGGACAAAGGTAAGGAGACACAGAGCGATTTCACTACTGGATGGAACATTTGTCCTTGCTTGTTCCAGAGACAGTATTATCTCTGACACTTCTACTCCTGATCAAGCTCCTGTTCAAGCTCCTGTTCAAGCTCCTGTTCAAGCTCCTGTTCAAGCTCCTGTTCAAGCTCCTGTTCACCAGCAGAATCTTGTGGGGTGATGAAACTCACTGCGTGGTAAAGGTGGTAAGTTCTTTGTGATATATGTTTGTTCACACTAGTGTTGCATTGTATTGTGATGCATTATTCACTTGCGTCCAGTGTCTCACTTGCTGCTGCTTTTTAAATTGTGATGCAGGAGGGATACATTTAAATAGAGAAGCCTTCTCTGAATTAGGATGCGTGCATGTGCAGCCTGGTTCCTGAGCTTGTGAAGATGATGGCTCTAACAGCAACTGCCACAACAAGTACTCGTACATTTGTGTCACACGCTTGGAATGGTGAAACCATCGGTAGTCATACAAGCTCCAAACAGGCTGAACATCAAGTACAGTATTGATCCAAAGTCTGTTACATTTGAGGAAATGTTTGCGTCATTAGTTGAAGACGTAAGGCAACATCGCACAAAAGCAACCAGGACTATCATCTACTGCCATACTTATGACATTTGCTCTATGATTTATGTTTTCATTCGTTCAACGCTCGGACCTGACATGACAGAACCTTGTGGAGCTATAGATCTAGCTCGCCTTCGCAGGTAGATATGTTTACTACCTGCACAACCCCAACTGTGAAAGAAAGCATCATACACAATTTCTCCAATCCAAAAATTCTAAACTGCGTATAGTTGTTGCCACCATAGCTTATGGAATGGGATGGATTGCCCAAATGTTCGTATTATCATTCACTGGAGTCCTTCAGGAGACATTGATCAACATGCAAGAAACTGGTAGAGCTAGAAGAGATGGGTTGCCCACTGAAGCTGTGTTATACAATGTTCCTCTGAAAGAAGTGGAGGTTTTTATCTCAATGAAAAAGTATTGCAAAAATACAGCTATTTGTCTTCGTCAGATTCTCCTTGCACATTTCATTGACAATGTGGAATCTGAGTGTACTAAAACAAAGTGTTTATGTTGTGATGTGTGTGACATTAAGATCATCAATCCGCTAAATTTGCAATTCTTACAAGGAGTCTGTGAAAATGTTTGGGGGACCTGTAAACGAGGGTACGGTATCCATCGACTGTTGCCTCAGCCTCATGAGGCAGATGTTTACCAGCCTCCTCATATGGTCCTCCTTATGATGCATAGTTGTGATTTGAGAGTGCACATATTTGAGCTCGATGAACCTTGATGTTTAGCACACACCTACATTACTAAACACACATCGCACATGCACACATGAGTAACACACACATATGTGCACACAAATAGCACACACACATGCACACAAATGTACACACACACATAAGCACACAAACACACACACACACACACACACACACGCACACACACAAAAGATGGTCACTCACTCAATGTATGGAAGGAGTGACTTATAATTCTTCACTGAGGTGGTCTCAGGAAAGTTTGACAGAACCGGAAGACTGGAAGTACAAGTAAACTATAAAGTCCTCCATATGGCACCTTCACACCATCCCACTACTAACTGGTTAAAACATAGTGACCATTTAACTTGTACCACTGTACCAGCTAACACAGTGCATCTGTACCTCAGCATAGGAACTAAAGATGCTAGTATCACACTGGAGTGCAGTAAGTACTAGCTGACATGGACCACAATACATGGAATTTAACATACATTTCTGATACTTTTTCCTAACATCTCTAATAACTAATGTTAATACTAACGTGTACCTCCAGCATGACGAACTGGCCATTGTGAGCAGCTGTGATGGCATTACCCCTCTCAGGGGTGGAGCCCAACATGTTCTCCAGACTAGGGGTGTGGAGGAGAACCAGAGGTCAGGGACACACACACACACACACACACACACACACACACACACACATACACACACAAGAGCACTAGTGATGTGGGAGGACTCACTTGTTCACATGGGCTACACCCACTTCCCCAGCTGTGGTGACCAGTATGAGGCACTGTGAGGGAATTACGGTGTCTGGTGAAGTGCCGTATGGAAATCTGTCCGACGGTAATTATTAATTCATCGCATCAATGGCAGCGTGCAACCGTTATCGATTGTCCTTTAGCTTACGTGGTCCCCACACTTCTACACCGGCCCCTGTCCTTTATCATCTAACGGGAAGACAAGTCGCATTACATTACTAAGGATCGCTAGTGAGCGTCAAGACCCAAAGCATAAATAGAAGACACCTACCATATCAAACTGTGCCGTGCTAATCTCTTCCTCAGACCTACATGACGTAACTATTATCGCTGTAAACGTACGTCATGTAAAAAGTGACAAACCGATAATGGCAGGAAATACAACAGTCATGAAGAGGCTAATTTATCCCAAACAGAAATGATGACGTCTTCGAAGGTTGCTAGACCAAATTACAGATGTCCAACTATCAGATCTACCAACGACAATAATAGTCTGGGGACCGACTTAGTCTCGTGCCCAGACCCAATGCATCGCAGCTGCGGGTAGATTACATCACCGCTACGCTAGCAATCGTAGCAGTGATGTAATCCACCCGCAGCTGCGATGAATGGGTCTGGGCACGAGACTAGACCGCCTGCAATGGTACAACCGTTAGTCGGGTCCCCAGACTACGACCTGCGAGAGGGACATAACACCAGACACCGTAATTAATGGCCAAAGGGGTCCGTCCCTTCGTCTGCCTAGAGTATGTGAAATAAACACACTCTACCAGAACTAAATTGAAATCGTGACCAAATATTCAACGTTCCTGAATAAGTATTTTTTAAATGTCGTTCGGTTTTCATGATGAAATATTGCAGGGGTTATACTGAAATAACAGACTGCACAGACAAATACAGCACCTCAATCCCTATATGATATATTTTAAATGATAGCATAAATTACACAATAAACACATGCAGACATTATTATTAGGTTCGTGATTCCTGTTGAAATAGATTAGTGGCCCTCAAAATGACAAAGGTCAGCCTAGCTTGTAACAATTGCAAAAGTTGGCATGAGTTGACAATGATTATTATGAGAAATCATTATTTCTTGCCTATAAACTTCATTGTAGCATTGATCGTTGTTGGAATTTCTATTAGTTTTCACCATCATTATGCACACAACTGATACACAAATTTTAATAATAAATTATAAAACATGTACGAACTCTTGAGTTTTATTAAACCCAACCCTCAGCACACTATGATCTCTTTAGGGTGTTAGAAAGCTGATCAAATAAATCACATGGTTTCAAATGCTGCTAACATGTACACAGAAAATTGTGTCATTTCCAACGTGATGATGATGATGCACAGTTATTGCACCACACTTCACCTCCTCATCAGCCTGTTCACATATGTCACACCATCACTGACAGTGAGGGTGTTTGGGTGGAACTGCTGAGTGGACAACACAAGACTTCCAGCTGCAGCCTTGAAGCCACCATCAAACAGCTGCTGTGCAACCTCCCTAACACGCTTGGCCGGTTGGTTGAGAGACAGCCGTTCTGAGAGCTCTGAAGCTGAGCAGCTCAAGACCTTTGTGAAGAGCTCCGTGGAGATGTCTTCTTGAGGTGACTGCAGGTGGGCAGACAACTGGATGTAGAAGGGAAGGGAGACCACCAGAGACACTTGTTTCTTCACTATGAGAAGTTCAAACACATCCGCACTCATGATGGGGACAGCGGACTCCTGTACAGTGTTGAGAACGAGGGAAGACACGTCACAGTGCTGAACACTAAATACAGGTTTTTTAATAAACGGACAAAGGTGTATTTATCTAACCTCTTTGGTCCGACCACCCAAGTACAGCCTCCTTGACCAAACCTCTCACCATTGTCCCTCTTGTCTTACCTCCACTAATTCCCTCCCCTCAACCATCCCTCATTACCTTCCATTTCATCTTATCCATCCCACCACCTCCATCTTCCCTCTGCACTTCACCCAGATTTGCTTCCTTTCAACATGACTCCTGGTCTCACCCTTCAACCACTCCCATAATGCACTGGTCACTTTGACCCTTCCCCCAAATCCCTCTGGCCACTCCCCTCGGACACCTGACCCCTCCCACAGTGGGTGGGTGTGCCATACACTATACCTGCTGCAGTTGCTCCAGTGATTTCTTCATGACCACACCCCCTGCCACAAGGGAATACTTCAAACCATCCACCACACTGCCACTGGAGAGTTTGTGCCAAATGGCTTCATCCACCTGGTCAATTGAGAGAGGTGACCATCAAACCCCTCCCTCCTGTGCACTCTGGATGAAGAGCCTCACCTCCTCTGGGACATGGGACCTGCCAGCCCTGGCTAGGATCACACCTGTGGCTCCTTCAGCCACTGATGACATGGCTTCCATGAGCTCACACCAGCTCTCCTGAACTGGGAACCTAAAAACCATTCTCTGTTTAGTGCACACCCACCCAAGATTACTAAGCTATAGCATTCTTTATTTAGTGCACACTGCTACATATTACCATGCATTCTGTTTAGTGCATACTTCGAACATTTTGTGTCTGCGTACATTTACAAAATGGTAAACTATAACTTTAATTATATCCCTCCAGACAGTCACCAAGGTTACTGCAAAGGTAATAAAACCACACCTTGAATCTTCGCCCCAAGTTTCAAGTAGGCACTCCAGCACTTGAAGCTGATCCAGAGTGGATGCCTGTCTGAGAAGTGTTGTGAACAGAGCTGTCCTTCCCTGAGCTGAAGATACATGCTCTAGTGTGGCCTGGGGAGGAGAGGGAGGAGGGAGGGGAGGGAAGGGAGAGGAGAGGGAGAGGGAGAGGGAGAGGAGTGACCAGGAAGGGGAAGAGGGAGAGAAAGTGAGTAAATATATGGAGTATAGAGTACATGACAAAAGACAAGGAGGAGTACTAACCAACACTGCAAACTGGTTTAGCAGGATTGCCTGGGTCTGATAGAGGATGAGCAGGTTCAAATCATCTTCACTGAGTGTCAGGTGCTATCCATTTAGAACGAAGCAGTCAGCAAAATGATTGGGAGTAAGAATAGAAGCAATGATGTCATTATAGGACAGATCACTACATGTATATTGTTAATGTGTTGTGTGTATGTATATGTAGTGTTTTATGTACGCATGTACAGTGTATTTACTAACCATGCAGTGCCATGCTTCTGAATGGGAACTAACTCCATGCTATACAATTGATTTTTAGTGTATGCTAAAAGGGTAATTAATTTTAATAGTATGATAAATATACAGACATGGATCAAATTAAACAATATACATTATACATTGCTGCAATAATTGGGACAGTTTCCGCGAAAATTGCCCCACGGTTAGAATGTTATAAAAATGCATCGCGTTTGAATCGCTATAACTTCCCAACGGATAACGCTATCGACTTCTAATTTTCAACACTTCATACTACACCATTTCAGTATGAAGTGTTGAAAATAGGTAGTCGATAGCGTTATCCGTTGGGAAGTTATAGCGATTCAAACGCGAGGCATTTTTGTAACATTTTAACCGTGGGGGCAATTTTCGCGGAAACTGTCCCAATTTTACATGTTTTATTTATTCAATTCCATATATTTGGGTCAGTTTCCGAGAAAATGAGCCTTCGCTATATATATATAAAAGTTATAAAAATCATTCACGTTTGAATCGCTATAACTTCCGAACGGTACACGTAATCAACATCCTATTTTCAACACTTCATACCACACCATTTCTCTATGGCAGAATATATTTTGGGGTTTGCACTTGCTCCTTGCCAGTATTGCAACGTTCGATACCCCACCGGGTTCAAACCCGCCATAACTTTCTGTAGGAGTAATCAAATCGCTTCAAATTCGGTTTGTAGGTGGAGAGGTCCTATATCTATCTATTTGTTCTGTTCGTTAATTTTTATGCAATCCGTTACGGAGATACAGTTGAACAAACTACGTGCACATTTTCGCGCTCGTTTCGCGCCAATGATTTGGGCAAATTGCGCTCCGCTCAATGTATGGGGAGGCGGGGATTATTACATTGGCGCGAATCAAGCGGGAAAACGTGCACGTAGTTTATTCAACTGTATCTCCGTAACCGATGGCATAAAAATTAACGAACAGAACAAATCGATAGGTATAGGACCTCTCTATCTACATACCGAATTTGAAGCGATTTGATTACTCCTGCCGAAAGTTATGACGGGTTCATACCTTGTGGGGTATCGGACGTTGCAATACAGGCACGGAGCAAGTGCAAGACCCCAAAAAGTATTTTACCGTAGAGAAATGGTGTAGTATGAAGTGTTGAAAATAGGAAGTCAATGGCGTGTACCGTTCGGAAGTTATATCAGTTTTATATGAACAAAATTTTATATCGTTTTATATAAATACACTAGGTCCCTTTTCGCGGGCACTGTCCCATATAGCGAAGGCTCATTTTCTCGGAAACTGACCCATTTATTCATTAGTGTATAACTACATATGTTGTAATAGGAAATAAATCTCAAGGTGAAAAAAAAACAAAAAACAAAATTCCATATAAAAAATCAATACTTAGTTTTGAAATTTCAAAACCCCAAATATTATATACACATGTACATGTGAGCTTATATTATACATGTATTAGTTAATTCAATTTCTTATTCAAAGAGTAGTAACTAATGGTGTATATTCATTAATTAATTCATCGCTTCTTTAATCATAGTCTAGTTTTAGCTAAGTTACTTTCTATATTCAGTATACAGTAATGTATGTATGCATGTGTGTATTTATATTCACACACATCATTATGAATGAATCCGTTGGCACATATGTGTACGATGTGTGTGTACATGTCTGTATGAGTACATCTATGTACACATACATATGTATGTGTGTGTATGTTGTTACCTTTTCAATGATGTGGAGGAGTGCTCTACGTGTGTCCACAGTGTGGGAACTGTCACTACAGTGAGGTCTGATGATGGCCAACACCTGACCACTGGAGACCAGCCTGCCGCTGGAGGGAGGAATGGGGAAGAGGCATCACGTGTAGAGGAGGGTGTCAGGTCAGAAGAGGGGAGGAGTGTGTGGAGTGTGAGGGAGGGGGAGGAGTGTGAGGAAATGGAAAGGCCAACTGCATCCCACACACAAGGCTTCACCTTTCTTGCTCGTGCTGCCTAACTGATGAAATCACTGTTTCAATCTTACACAGGACATCTTGTGGCTCTGAATCAGTGTGCCTAAGTGTGTTCCAGAAAAGCATTATCACAAAATGAGCACACATTGATATGACATTGATAGGTGTGGAGGTTGAGGGTACACCACACCCAGACCACACCCCCTACCTTAGTTCCTCCAATGCATGGGACAGAGCCTCCTGGACGAGGCTGAGCACAGACATGGTGTGGGGCTGGACCTTGTGTGTCACATCCAACACTGTACCCACCACATCCAGCCTGAGTCCAGACGCCACCATCTTGCTGCACACAGCATACACCTAGAGGATACACAGGGGGTCCCACAATGAAGAAATATTCACCACAAGTCGTTTTATCGGTGGTTATTGGCCATCAATAACCAGTGCATTAATGTGCAGTTATGTACTGTATACAGGACAAGATGTCTGAAAATTCAACCACAAATAGACTGGTCATTATAACCAGTTGAAATATAAGGGAAAAAATTCTGATAATCCTTTTAAAATGAATGGTTAATTGCTACTAAATGTGAATGTGCCAAACTAATCAAGTAGTCGAAAATCAAATATATTTGGCCATTATTTACACTGTAGTGGCAATTTTAGGCTACAGTATTATGTAAGCAACAAAACTGTCATCATCACAACACAAACACCTCCCCATGCTAACAACTGAAAAGATTGCTTACCTTGTCTGTTTGTGAAAATGAAAATTCCAACTCATTCATGAAACTGCTCCATTGCTCCTATTTAGTGGGACAAATACTCACATACATACATATATGGCATACAACTGAAATGTATTTGTGGAACAGAACAATCGCTACTGTACTACAAGACAACATACTTACACATTTCAAAGTGAAGGTCAATTATGAACTCGGGATAATAAGGTGCAAAGGCCAGCTAATCTAATCAAAGCCCAGTTAACCTAATCAAAGACTAGCTATCCTTAGTTAAAATTCCTACAAATGTCACACTTATTTGTGGGCAATACGAATCTTTTGCAGCAACATTACAACCCCCATCATTGAGCTATTTTTATCGTGCAGCTAGTATACAGATATATTTGCATACGTAATTAAACAACAAGCCGTTACTACATATCAAGTTTCATCTCAGTTCATTCCAAAACTGACAAGCACTACCACACTGCACTGCCATGAGATCTGTCCAAAAAGATGTACACCCTGATTAATGCACACCACACTATGCTTAAACATATTCTATGATCAGGTGGTTAACATACAGCACTCTATGGTCAGACAGAACAAAAATGGTGGCTGACCTCAGAGCACTCTTGAGGTCTCTTCAGAGCAGCTGTGTGGACACTACGGAGATGTTCCAATGCCATCTCCATGGCAATGCTGTTGTGACCCTCCTCAGAGGATCCTGTGACCTCTGCAGAGGAGGCTCCATTTAGAGCCCTTCTCCAAAGCTTCAACAATCGACCCAGGAGCTCAATACGAGTGGACAATGGCAGCTGCTTGTGCATGGATAGAGAAAGGGATAGGATGTACAACACAAGATCACATGATATTCTATTCATTTCCAGCACACAGCCTTATCGAATGCTAACCATGATACAAGTTATGGGTGGAAGGTTTATGGAGAGATGGAGATGGAGGAAGAGGGTGGAGGGGGGAGGAGATGAGAAGAGGGAGAGAAGGGAGGAGGGAGAGAAAGAGGATATAAGGGAAGAGAAGGGAGGGAGAGAGGGAGGGAGAGAAGGGAGGGAGAGAAGGGGGGAGAGAAGGGAGGGAGAGAAGGGAGGGAGAAGGAGGAGAGGGGCTAGGGCGGCGGGCGGGCGAGCGCTAGGCGGCGTGTTGGCTAGCGAGTTGTAGGCGAGGCGGCAGAGGGCTGGTGAGGCTGAGGGAGCAGTGGGCCCGGTGGCGAAGAGTAAGCGGGAGAGAGGAAGGCGACGGAGGCTGAGGTAGAGAGGGAGGGATTGGATGACATATACTGCACAGAATAAATTGCACATGCCATAGTTCTCCATTTTCTGCTGACCTTTAGACTATTGGGTGAGAGTAAAGTGGTCTCAGCAAATGTGTGTAGCTCCCTGTGACCCAGCTGGTTGAGGTACTCCCCACATGCTGTTAGCCGCTCAATCCAGCCATCCTGTGTGTGTGTGTGTGTGTGTGTGTGTGTATGTGTGTGTGTATGTGTGTGTGTGTGCGGTGTGTGTGTGTGTGTACATGTATAACATTTTGCATCATTATTATGCAAGTATTAGAACATCTTTCAATGTTGGAGGAGGGAAGGTGATGGTGGGGGAGGTGATGGTAAGGGAGGTGATGGTAGGGGAGGTGATGGTAGGGGAGGTGATGGTAGGGGAGGTGATGGTAGGAAGGTGATGGTAGGGGAGGTAATGGTAGGGGAGGTGATGGTAGGGGAGGTGATGGTAGGGAGGTGATGGTAGGGGAGGTGATGGTAGGGGAGGTGATGGTGGGAAGGGGGGGGAGGTGGTGGGGAGTGATGGTAGGGGAGGAGTAAATGAGCCCATTTGAATGGTGAGAGCAATGAGCTAGGCACGAGTATGCAGCATAGAATATTACACACCTCACATGCACACACCACCAGTAGTACTTGCAATCTAGTCCACACACACACACACACACACACACACACACACACACACACGCATACACACACACCCACACACACACACACCCACACACATCCCCACCTTGTCCTGTGGTTCAGTTTGCTTTCCATCACCTGTCATGAACAGCTTCTCGGCAAACACCCTGAACACTACCTCACTTGACAGGAAACCATTGTCACATGCCTAGGGAGGACGTCATGTGACCTTACAGACCACACCCACAAGTAAGCCAGATTGGGTCACCTTGCATGGGATCTTAGCAGCCAGTTTGGCAATGAGGTGAACATTGGTGGCCAACAGAGCTGGTCTTAACACTGACACAGAGTCCTCTCCCGTCATCAGTGTCTTGTAATCCATACCTTATATGGAAGGGTGCTCTTCTTCAGCTCCATACATGGTCATGGCCTACCTCGCACAGCAGACTTGAACTTCTTCAGAAGTGACACGTGAATGGACAAATCCACATCGCCATTCTGAAGGAGGTATTCAAGAGAACTACTCAATGTCCTCTCCAACCCCTCCCTCATCCTCACATCTCCCATCACACATCCCCTCTCCTTATACCTCCTCCCCTCTCCTTACACCTCCTCCCCTCTCCTTACACCTCCTCCCCTCTCCTTACACCTCCTTAAATCTCCCCTCCCCTCTCCTTAACACCTCCTTAAATCTCCTTACACCTCCTCCCTCTCCTTACATTCCTCCCCTCTCCTTACACCTCCTCCCCTCTCCTTACATGTCCCATCAGCAAACCTTTATCTCAGCCTCTTCCTCTGCACATTGTTGTAACAGTGTATAGAACACCAGCAGGAGGCCATACTTGGTGCCAGGAATCAGAGGATAGGTGTCCTCTTGAAGTCTGGAAGCTGTCTACAAGGAGGCGTGGCACCAGACAGATCACAGGCAACCCATGGAGGTACACACACCTACTGCAGCCCCTCCCCCTTCCTCCTCTGTGCTTTAGAAATTATACATGCTGTCTCTATTCCCAAATGCATCTTCAATGTGCATGATCAGCTTAAACACTATATAAGACAGAGCAATTCTCTGCATTAATCTTAGTTTACTACCACTGTACCTAAACTCTACCTTTAGTCACAATTTCAATCGATCATCTTTACACAACTATATTTGTCTTATTGCACCTATAATTGGCTCCTAGTATTCTCGTATATACATGTAAGTGCACACATTTTATGTATAAGCAATGCTGCTTGCCAGTGTAGTGCAGTCAATGAGAGCATTTTCTGTCTCCCCTACACATGTGTGTGTGCTCCTATGTGTACCTCCTGAGGGTTGCTTAGCAACACTTCTGCTATCCTTGGGTCTCCTAGCTTCTTCTGAGCATCCGAGACTGGCAGACTACACACACAAGTTGGAATAATTACAAGTGAATAGGTCTGTGCACAGGAATGAAGACACACACACATTCACACTCCACACATATACACTCCTACACACACACACACTCCCACACACACACACCCACACACACTCCCACAATACACTCCACACATAAACACACACACACACACACTTGCCTGTGATCTGTTAGAAGCCATGTGGTCAAGGCCATATAAAGCTCCCACTCGGCAACCTTGTGTGGCTTGGCCAAGGACTGTGCAGTCTTGAACATATTGGTGTCCATGGTCCTGCAAAGTGGGCCCATAGGATGTACATGTACACACACTGTACCTCCAGCTAGACATGTGCCCACACACACTGCACATGCAAAATAAGAATGTCCACACATGTCCCCCTGCCATACATATGCAATACACACACATCACACACAATGTGCACAACATACATGTGCACATGCAAGCCACACTGACATACACATGCATACACACGCCTATTCTATCTTTACTGTCTACTTCTGTACCTTGCAAGTGACAGAATGGTCTCTCTCCTGTAGTCTAGGTCCTGTGTGAACCTTTGCACATCAATGCCTGTAGTGTTCACAAATGAAGGCAATGGTTTTAAATTATATAACTCAGGTTTAAAATTTATTAACCACTTGATTTATATGCATGACAGATGTTAGGCAAATACTATTAATCCAATTAGATTGAAGCCGGTCAAGTAATTAAATCAAACCCCTCATAAATCAATATATTCAAAGCCCTCCAGTATCAAAGTTATCCAGGTTAGAGCTAATTATATTATGCATACGTCATACATGTTCCAGTCCCCAGTCCATTTCATTATCACACACATTCTATCAGTCCCCAGGCCATGCATTGTATCTGTTCCACTGTTGCTGTAGCAGTACGTACCGGTCCCCAGGCCCAGCAAGGTCTCTGCCTGGACGTGGTCACACAGTTGGGTTCTGTAGCATTGCAAGAGTTCCACTGCAGGCTGCACACCCACTGGCCACTCTGCTGTACTGTGACCAATCACATGACTGATCACATGACTCATGAGGGTGGCAGGTGGACAGAGAAGAGGTTCTCCATCGGACGACTCGGCTGTCCTGGCATAGATCTGGAGGCAGGCATAGTAGATGGCCAGTTGGAGGGAAACCTTGGACACCGCCATCTTGGAGAACAACTGGTCAGCAGCTGTCACCTGTAGAAGGAAACACACCCCGCCCCCCCCAGGTAAGCACTGAGTGTATGTACCAGCAAGAGGTATATCGTATCCATGTAACCATGTGCTCATGTATTGTGACTTATGTACATGTGCCTATGTGTCTATGTGTCTGTATGGAGTTGCATATACATCAGTGCTGTATGGACATGGGGTACACATAAAAGCTAACAGCACAATGACACACCTGAGGCAGGGCAAGGAGGTAGCTGAGCATCAGGTGTGTGTCCAGGTCACTGTACTCCATCGCCAACCTTACAAGAACTTTTTTCAATGCATGTTTGTGAACATATGTGTGTGTACGTGTACATAAGTGTGTGTATGTGTATGTGTGTATGTGTGTGTGAATATATGTGTTTGTGTATGTGTGTATACATGTGCGCACGTTTGTACATGTGTGTGTGTACATTTATGATAGCTAGTCCTCATCGTGGCATATATTTGTACTTTGTGTGCAATCCGACTGTCTCTCCCGGTCTGCTAGTGACTCTGCCACCTTCTGTGCCCTCAGCAGCCTTTGGGTGAGCTTCAATTGGAGTGAGGGGATGGCTGGTTCAATCTCATAGCTGAAGGGGTACTGCACATTTTCCACACACATACGGTAGAGAGAAAATGCACTGAGTACATGTAATGAGGACACACACATACATACATACACTAACACATGCACATATACATACCTAAATACACGAATACATGCACACATATCTATACACTCATACACACCCATAAACTTAAATACATTCAAACACATGCACATACAACTTAATTCCCTAATTAAAGACCACCTCCCATAACTTGCCTGGTTATGAACATCCATCCCATCAGTAGTATAAAATGGATGGTAGGATAATGCCAGGTTCATTCTTTCCACCTGCTCCTCATTGCACAGCCTTTCCACCTCATCTCCCAGCTGCTCCAGACACTCCTCAATGACATCTTGATCTGACTGCTTTCCCAACACACCCAATGGTCTATATAAGAGAGGACAATACTTCTTATGTGGTAACCACAAGCCAATGAACCAGCAGTTATACTGGAAGGGTCAGATGAGTATTGCTAACCAGAAGGCAGGCACACACACAACACACACACACACACACACACACACACACACACACACACACACACACACACACACACACACACACACACACACACACACACACACAACACACACACACACACACCATACACACACACAAACATACTTACACACACAGGACATAGAAGGCATAAAAAAACACAACCATACACTCAAATACACAAATTGCAGATCACATGTAGCCGGCCATAAGTAGAGACCAGTAGGACTTCCTTACCTATGTCTAATAAACTGTTGCACCACACCCGTTCCCTTGGTAACAATCTGCTGCACACTCCTCCCAATGATCGAGCTCCGCCCACTGTCATGTGACTCAGCAGACAGCAGCTGCCAACAGAGTCAGACCACACATTAGATGAGCCCAAGGTACCAGACCAACTCTCACTTCCCTGCTCCCTCTGACACCCCTTAAGTGTTCTCTTACCACTCTTCTTATTCTGCACTCACTCCTGACCACAACCCTGACCACACCTCCATCACACCTTTCCACCTCTGACCACACCCTCCATCACTAACCTGATCACACCCTTCTCCAATTCTGACCACATGACTACACCCTTCACCACTCCCCGACCACACCAACCACTCACACCTCTGTACCACTCTCCAGACCACACCCTCTACCACTCCCTCTGACCACACCCTCCTCCTCCTACCTGGACCTCCATGGCGCCCCTCTCCTTCAGTACATGTCTCAGTTCTTCCTCGGGACAGTGGGTAAGGACAAAGCTGGTCAACTCCAGTTTGCTCTGCAGCTCTTTAAACTGCCCCTGACCTGCAAGCTTCCTGGTGTGTGAAGTGAGGTGTAGGTGAGTGGCTGGTCTCCTCATGTGATGTGTGTCTAGCTAGGTGGCTAGCTGTCTCATGTGATGTGTGTCTAGCTAGGTGGCTAGCTGTCTCATGTGATGTGTGTCTAGCTGTCTCATGTGATGTGTGTCTAGCTAGGTGGCTAGCTGTCTCATGTGATGTGTGTCTAGCTAGGTAGCTAGCTGTCTCATGTGATGTGTGTCTAGCTAGGTAGCTAGCTGTCTCATGTGATGTGTGTCTAGCTAGGTGGCTAGCTGTCTCATGTGATGTGTGTCTAGCTAGGTGGCTAGCTGTCTCATGTGATGTGTGTCTAGCTAGGTAGCTAGCTGTCTCATGTGATGTGTGTCTAGCTAGGTGGCTAGCTGTCTCATGTGATGTGTGTCTAGCTGGCTAGCTGTCTCATGTGATGTGTAGCTTAACTACCACTATGGAATCATTAAATGGAGGTTTGTATTTGATAATGATGAGGTCTGGCATGTCTCTTAAAAGGGGAGTGTGTACATATGCAACAAGAGGAAATGCACCAATCAAATATCGTGTGATAAATATAGTCTTGGTCATATTGACAACAACTAATCTCTGATGCAGTGCACAAGCTTTTGGCATGGGCTAAGTGACATAATTGCATATAGGTAGTGGAAGATGTGCGTGAATTAGAACATCATACAATCATCATGGGGAGGGAAATGTGGAGATAGTACTGGGGAGGAGGGGATGACCCACCTACATACTTCCCATGCCGGTGGGAACTGAGCAGACATTAACTGAGAGCACAGCTTATGGGCAAATCTGAAGTCTTCCTTCTAGAGGAATGAGTAGAACAAGCCTATGGCACACTTTTATTGATACAGTTGCCATAGGTTACATAACTGCACAGACCCTAGCCAGGGGGAAGTATAACGCCAATTTGTGGTCACTTCGAAGCATATGTTCAAAGCAATGGTTCTGCTGTTTCTCCCCCTCATGCCAGTATCTCAATATCCTTTTCAAAACTAGATGGCTACAGATTGACCACATCTTACCTCAATGGCGGTATTGGCAATCAGAATAGAGGTGTGGCCTTGCCCTGGTGTCATGGGAATTCCTGCTGCTGGCATGGCAACAGGTGTTTCCACCCCATCCAGTCCTAGCAGATGAGCTAGACGGAACAGCTGCAATAGAAGAGTACACAGAATCAGAGACTGTAGCTTGCATGTACATCACATCTCACTATGGCAGTATGTGATGCAATATGAGCTAGCTAGCAACATGATGGTTGGGTCCCATAGTGCTGACTGATGAAACTCAAGGTAATAATTATTAATAAACAGCCCCTCCCCCTCTTCAGTGAACCAATCACCTTCTCGCTCTGCTTGTAAGCATCAGGACACTCCTTCAACACTCTCTTAATGATGTCCAGCTTGTTCTCACACAGCCGCACCTGGAGGGGGAGGAGGCCTAGACCAAACCCCTCCACGATCTCCAGGGAAGAAAAGAGGTTCAATTCAGACTGAATAGCAGCTGGACAGTCCTTAATGAGAGCTAGGCAGGATCTGGAGGAGTGGGGGGAGGGGGGGAGGGGGGATGGAGGGAGGGAGAGAGGGAGGGAGAGAGGGAGGGAGAGAGGGATGAACAACTCATAATCAAGCTTCTCTGAAATTCATCATATCTAAAACAATCAGAGATTGCAAAGTGGTTTTAGTACTGTGATGAACGTTTTATTGACCTTAGAGGTCCCAAAGTCCACCCAAAAGCTCACTCACACACAAAATACTTCTATAGGGGATATTAAATAACAGATGCAAAAACAGGAGGAGTGGATTTACAGAGGTCTGCCACTTGTGTCTTACTTTGCCAGGGACATGTCTCTGTCTCTATAATTAGCCGCAGAGTTGAAGTATTCCCTCGCTGCATACACAACTAGCTCAACAGACTTGTCGTAAGGCAGCTGGTAGGAGAACCCAGAAGGAGGTGTGGCTTTGCTGATCTGTGATTCAGACCTACTAGGTGTCTGCAGAGATGATGTAAGCAGCTGGCTGGCTAGCTGGATATTGGCCTCCTGCCCAGAACACAGGAGGCTCTCTGTGAACACCTAGTGAATGGCATTATCATGACATCATGAAGTCATACATGCATATGCACACACACACACACACACACACATACATGCACATACATAACACACACACACACACACACACACACACACACACACACACACACACACACACACACACACACACACACATCAGTACCTGATAACAGGTAGATGGCTCCACACAGGTGAACACCCTCCCCCTCAGGGTCAGCAGGTGCTGTAGCAGGTTCCTCCAGAAGGTCTCCTGGGACCCAGATGATGGTCTGCATGGGGATGGTTCAAAATGGAAGGGCACAACACTCCAAGAGAGCCTTACTGTCTGCTGGCTCCTCGTGTCAGCCTCACCATTAGCTGCTTGGCCTCAGCTGGGCTGTCCTGAAAGTAAGGGCCACACAATGAACCCATGTGCACAACCTTACAACTAGAGACGTACACATGCAAATGTAAATGTTATGTAGTGTGTGTTGGTAGGTAGTGTGTGTTGGGTAGGTAGGGAGCGTGTGTTGGTAGGTAGTGTGTGGTGGTAGGTAGTGTGTGTTGGTAAGGTAGCGTGTGGTTGGTAGGTAGTGTGTGTTGGTAGGTAGTGGTGTTGGTAGGTAGCGTGTGTTGGTAGGTAGTGTGTGTTGGTAGGTAGCGTGTGTTGGTAGGTAGCGTGTGTTGGTAGGTAGTGTGTGTTGGTAGGTAGCGTTGTGTTGGTAGGTAGTGGTGTGTTGGTAGGTAGTGTGTGTTGGTAGGTAGTGTGTGTTGGTAGGTAGTGTGTGTTTGGTAGGTAGCGTGTGTTGGTATTGGAACTGAACAACAAGATGAGCAGAGATGCTCTAGAAAGGCACACATCTAATACCTGAATGTTTCTTATATGGCTGATGGGCTTCTGTGTTCCATAGAGGTTCAAGATCTCCATTGCACTGAAATGGTAGTCAGACCCCTCACCCTTCTGCCCACATCTGTGTGCATTACCTAAGGTGATCTTCCAACTTATCAATATCCTTGTGCAGGACATGCAGTTCTTCAGACAATCTGGTTGGATAGTAAGTGCCAACCATCACTGGAGCCATTCAGGCACAGTGAACTAACCCAGTGGTACCCATGGGGAGACACTCCAGAATCCTATCAGCAGCATCCAGTTGCTCACACCTACATGAGCACAACATACACACAGTGAATTTAATAACCACATGAGTTGCTCCAGATGTGCCTCACCTCTCACAAGAGTACACACACTTGAGCGCAAGTGACATCATGTCCCCAACATCTCTAATTATTGCCTTCCCCTGAGGCGCCTGTGGCTGAGACACGACCTGCCGTGCAAAGAGGATGCAATCGCATAACGCCACAAGCTCCAGATCTGTTATTCTATTTAATGCCCATGCCTTTTTCACAGACTGCTGGAATATAGCCTGGCATGACACAAGATCATCCTAAGAGAGAGAGAGAGAGAGAGAGAGAGACAAATAAATAGAAACTGAATAACCACAATACAATTCCACAGCCATTTGCAGAACTTACAATGCTGCTGTACCTACCTTGGCCAGGGAGACCATGCACTGCTCCAGCAGCTGCCTTCTTGCCTTCCCTCCCTCCATTCCCTCCACACGAGAGAGGAAGGGTACAGCCATCTGGACAAAAGCTGTGATGAAGGTGGGACTTCCCCTAGCCTGGAAAACACAAAACACATAGGAAGTGACCTTTGTAATAGCTACACACACACACACACACACACACACACACACACACACACACACACACACACACACACACACACACACACACACACACACACACACACACACACACACACACACACACACACACACACACACACACACACACACACACACACACACACACACACACACACACACTGCAGTCAGTGCAGTCACATATACCAGCTCACCAGTACAACACACCAACCAATTAACCATATACAATGTCTCATGAAACAAAACAGCCATGCACAGGGAGTACTGGTGTACAACATGTACAATGTTTGTACACATATGCTAACAGAGTGTTACTTCAAGGAAGCCATGAAATAGGTAGGACTGCCATATGTTGCCTGTAGCTTAATACAAGTAGCTTCCCAATGGAATCCCTAAGTCAATCCCAATGCATTCATAAGTAATGGAACTCAAGTGATCAAGTGAACTGAAGGATAACCCAAAACAGGGAAGTCCAATCAAAGCTACAAGATAAGATACCTCCTTTGTCATCCTATGAAGTTTTTCAAGGTCTGACATGGACTCCACTTGAGACAAAGTGACTGTTGAGTTGCAATTACACTGGATAAGACCAGAACAGCAAATCGATTACAACGGATTGCCATCAAGGCAGACATGCCTCACTTGATAAACCAGAGTGTACAGGGTTTTGAGGTGATGGTGAATGAGGTCCAATCCCTGAAAGAAGAGATGTAGGAGGACAAAGAGGTGGAGGTAAGGAGAGGAAGGTAAAGGGAAGGTGAGGGAAATGGCGGAATAAGGAAGTAAGAGGAATGGTAGAAAGGGAGGGGGAGGGAGGAGGACATGAACAGGGAGGGGAGGGGAGGAGGACATGAACAGGGAGGGGAGGGAAGGAGGACATGAAAACAGAGAGGGGAAGGGGAGAAGGACATGAACAGGAAGGAGGGAGACGGACATGAACAGGGAGGGGAGGAGGCACATGAACAGGGGGGAAGAAGGAGGACATGAACAGGGAGTGGAGGGGATGAGGAGGGACAGAACAGGGAGGGGAGGGGAGGAGGACATGAACAGGGGGGAAGGAGGGACATGAACAGGGAGGGGAGGGGAGGAGGACATGAACAGGAATGGAGGGGAGGGGAGGAGGACATGAACAGGGAATGGGAGGGGAGGAGGACATGAACAGAGGGAGGGGAGGAGGACATGAACAGGGAAGGGAGGGGAGGAGGACATGAACAGGGAGGGGAGGAGGACCTGAAAAGGGAGGGGAGGGGAGGAGGACACTGAACAGGGAGGGGAGGGGAGGATGGACATGAACGGAGGGGAGGAGGACATGAACAGGAGGGGAGGGAGGGGACATGAACAGGGAGGGGAGGGGAGGAGGACATGAAAAGGGAGGGAGGAGGGAGGAGGACAGAACAGGGAGGGGAGGGGAGGAGGACATGAACAGGGAAGGGGAGGGGAGAGGACATGAACAGGGAGGGGGAGGGGAGGAGGTACATGAACAGGGTAGGGGAGGGGAGGAGGACATGAAACAGGGCGGGGAGGGGAGCTGGAGGAGGACATGAAACAGGGAGGGGAGGAGGGAGGAGGACATGGAGGGGTAGACAAGACAGGGAAAGGACGGAAAAATATGGCTGGACAAGACTCTCTTTGTGAATCACCTTTATTCCTTGTCAATGCCTAGTTCAACCAGAGCAAGTGCATTGTCCACCTAACAGGGAGGGTGTGGGCTCTTTAACACAGAAGACTGCATCAATATCTCATATTACAAATTGTGCAAAGATATGAGGACCTCATGCCGTGTACCTGTATACTAGCTATCCTGTTATTTATTGCTTGTACTTGAGTTTAGGCAGTACAGAAGTGTAGTACAGAAGTGTACATTGTAGTACAAAATTCACTACCATGATTTGTACATACAGCTGCATATCCAATAACAAATTGTTGGAGACAATGGGACCACTGTAGTTATTTAATGGTCATTAGAGTTGGGTCATCATTTTGTGGGGAAATGGATTCTGGTCTTAGTGCCCAGTCCCCAGACCTACCAGTCCAGAATACTGCTCTATTTCCCTTGCTCTCTCCTGGTACCATGTGGTGATGACATCACTGGTCACTGGAGCCCTGGAGTACACAGGCCAGCTTGGTCAATGCAGGTCCCATAAACCACCCACCAACACCCACCCACACACACACACACACACACACACACACACACACACCCACCCACACACACACACACACACACACACACACACACACACACACACACACACACACACACACACACACACACACACCATGCAGTCACTCCCTCCCTCCTAGTTGTTGTAGTTGTTGTAGAACCAGAGAGATCTACATGTAGCTTGCAAGGATGAAATGATTGACAAAAATCATAACTAAACCCACACACCATGCAGTCACTTCTCCCTCCCTCCTAGTTGTTTTAGAACCACATACATATCTAGCTTGCAGACCAGGCTTGCAGAGATGAATATGATCATATGATCGACAAAAATGATAACTCAACCCACACCCTCCTATACTAGTTGTTTTAGAACCCCATTCATGTACATGTACAGTGTAGCTTACAGATGGATTGACAAAAATGTACATTAGAATAACACAGACAAAACAAACCATGCAGTCACTTCCTCCCCTCCCTCCCTCCTAGTTGTTTTTACGCAGTGATTTGAACCAAATAGCTTGCAGACCTGCTGAGAGACTAGATGAAATGATTGTACCCAAGGAGATGAAATGATTGACAAAAATGTATGTAAGACAGATGAATACTAAACCCATAGACAACACACACACACACACACACACACACACACACACACACACACACACACACACACACACACACACACACACACACACACACACACAACAAACACCAGTACACAGAAGACACACGCACATAAACTAAGCCACTTACTGATACTTCTTCCAAGCAGGAGTTTCCTCATACAAGAATTTGCCTAGGTTGAGGTGTGCATCCATTGGAATCAAACAGTGCTGCCTGCAAAATAAGCATTCCAAAACAGTTAATGCATTCAGAAGATTCATCACACATGGCTCCATGTCAATTCATATGTCAATTGGTTGGTAATTAAACTCTTCCCTTGGCACATCATGCATAAATAAATATGCACAAAAAAGTAAGTGACTTATGAGGCTCTGCCCTAGATCCTGATGGGAAGATTTTCATATCCCCTAGCTCTGTGGGATGCTCCTCACGTAGTCATGGTGACCCCTCTTCACTAAAACTAGTTCATCCACCACTGTGTTGCATATGATATGTATTGTGTACATGATCAATATAATTTATGCAGGCACTCCCCCCTCCTCCCTCATGCTATCCAGAGATGCATCCAGATAGAGGTACTTGAGACTGGCTGGGACATATTGCTTGGCTGAGAGAACAGATCAATACGGTGGAACCCCTAAACCACTTTTGGGACCATATTAAAGTATCAAGGTGTCCTATTTTCAGGGGTTTAGTATAAGTTGTTTGGGATCTAGAGATAGAGTCCTGTTTATCAAGGTGTCAGGAAGTCTGCACTCCATTACGAAAAACATGAGGTCTACCTGTGGTGACCACTGTGGTCCAATTGTAGATCAACAAACTCCTGAGGTACAAGCTATGTGGATGTTTCTACAACCATTACATGTAGGAGTCCACAACTGGCAACCTACAGTAGCTAGGATCAAGCACATATTTGCATTGCCAAGGACGTAGCATTCCACTGTATCACAGAACAAATTGTATGGCATGTGTGTAAAGGTGTGACATGAGAGGGTGGTGATGTTTCATGCACCATGCAGTGACATGCATACTTTGTACATGCAACTATACTTTTCACATACGCATATTGATATATCTGATATTGACCACAGGCAGACAAGCAGGTAATAAACAGCAGTTTTAAAACATGGTCTGCTTATTGCCTATACAACATAAAAACAATTATCCATTACACACTATGTTCATGTGTATAGGCAATTAATAATCGCCATCTTTTTAAGGTATGCAGTATGCAGTGACTGTACTGTGTTATCAAGAGTGTGGAGAGAGGAGGGCATGAGATGAGAATTCAGCAATGAGAGGGAAGAAATTGATGAGTAAGTGAGGTCACTATGTAACCTTGAGGCCAATCTTTATAGTGGAGCCTCTAAATGCAGACTCCTGAAATAAGGACACCTTGATAAACAGGACACTTTAATACAGTCCCAAAAGTGTCCACATTTAGAGGCCACTGTATTGTTAACATTGCAAACAGGAAGAGCAATGCAATGGAAGGTGTGCACTATTTAGATGTGCACTATTAGATGTGCAAAGCATCTCATTACAACAGATTTGTCGGTGTTTGGCAGGATAACAGATTTCTTTTTGGTCAGCCATCTCATGCATTGTGATTTGGTAGCTTTTCTACATGTTTTGAACAACACACTGAGGTGTGGTTGATGTACATGTACCTTACAACAGGTAGTTCACTCCAGTCTTGAACTCTGTGTGGTTCTTGTTCCAGACCCACCAACACCACACCACCATCACCACTAATGTGCATGTGCAGTGGTAATATGAGATAAATCATGTCATTGTATACATCCACCCCCCCCCCCCCCCCACAGCACACAGAGGAAGTGAACCTCCGTGGAAATATTCACAGCATGTGGCAGTTTTGCGCATGAATTCGCTTAACGCAGCTATAAATGTGTGATACAATGAGCTCCGAGAATCTTTCCCTTGCAAGCTCTGATGCGTGCGCCGAATGCACGATGAACTTCAACGTGGAAACTGAAGACGTTCGACTCACAGTTCACGTGGACATAAGAACGGTTAGTGCTTGCATCTATAATATGTGCATGCATGTTAAAGTGAGCTTCGCCAAGAACAGAGCACAACACGGCAGACGGATACTGCCGAATGCAGCATCGCATGTACGGACGCAGGTCCAAACCAAGGAGACTTTATTGTAGCGAACAATTCTACATTTCCTATCCACTATTATCTGTACATCCTCCGAAGAGTATAGAGCGAACTTGTGTTACTGATAATGTGAATTGTAATTGTATTTGAGATTAATACGTACATGTATGCAAATGTTCTGGCCCGGATCTGAGAAGTAGTACGTACGCGTACGTGAACCAGCTAGCTACGCAGCGTCACCATCGCGCACTAGCGCTAATTAGTCCAAATGATCGAGTTTAATTTCATCTTCGATCGAAGTCGTACTGTTTTATTTTGAGGTACGTATCCGAAAGTACTAGCTGCGCTATTAAGGGTTGATGGAGGGGTGGTGAAGATTGATGGAGGAGACAAGGATCGATAGAGGGAGAGGAAAGGAAAGGGTTGATGGAGAGGGAAGGAGACGAGGATTGATTTAAGCGACGTCACGGGGCCAATCAACACTATTTAACGCGCGAATCCTTAAAATCCCAAGTGTAGTATGTGCAGTGCGCAGACCACTGCGTGTCATTGTCGATCACCACAGATATTGCAATTGCTACTGCTAGACTTCTTTGTGCTACCAATTTGGATTTAGAAAAGGACTGAGATCCATCTAAATCGAAAGGCACCCATGAAGGAGTGAGTGCAAGTGGCGTCAATAATCACACTTTATAATTCACGTGACGTGGCACGTTGCTCATTTATCAATCTCGATTCTGAGTGTTCTCTTGCCAAATATCAAGTGCATCCTCTAGCGGAGCGATCTGTTCGACCATGAATCACGCAAAACAAAGTTCAATAACTGCGTTTGTACCGAAAAGGTCATATCGAACGTTCTATTAGAAAATGACCCTTGTGGATTTTTTCAAGTTTTCAAATTTACTACTAGGAAACCCTCTACAAAACGGCTCTTACACACTTAAAGTTGGACTATCCGTCATGAAGTAATAATAATTAGGCGTACATTTCAATGACAACGGTCGGTCAACTTCCATTGCTTGTTCTGACAACTATACTTTATGACGGATAGTCCAACTTTAAGCCGTTTTGTAGAGGTTTTTAGTAAGATTAATAAATTTGAAAACTTGAAAAAAAATCCACAAGGGTCATTTTCTCATAAAACGTTTATTTGGAGCTACAACTTTGGAGAGATAGGTGGTCGAGGTGCAGCACCAAGATACCTGATACACTTCGTGGGCTTTAGAGGTGTGTTATAAGCAGTTGTTTCCCAATGTGCACCATTTGCTCCAGTTAGGATGTGTGCTTCCTGTGACAAGCTGTGAGGTTGAGCATTCTTTCTCTGCATTTCGCAGGGTCAAAACTGTATTTCGTTCATGTATGGGTGAAGAGAGGTTGTCATCCTTGTGTCTGATGCATATCCACTATGATGTGCATATTAATAGTCATATTGTGGTAGAGGAATTCATCCGGAAGCAACCTCGCCGCCTCTTTTCATCTCTTTATAACAAGGAAAGTAACTCAAAGCGAAAATTGTGTTTTCTTTATCCATATATGGAATGTTCTATACGAAAATGGATCTTGTGGATTTTATTTTATAACATAAAATGTAATATATCCGCTATCGGGTTCCTATTTTTAACACAACATACCACACCATTACTATATGTGAAAATCCATTTTGGTGTCTTAAACATGCGGGGTACCGACGTTTCAAGGTCCGATACCCCGTAGGGTTCAAAACGGCCACATCTTCAGGTAGGAGTGTCCAAATCGGTTCAAAATAGGTACCTATGTAGAAGGGTCCTACTGCTATTGATTTGTTCTGTTCGTAAATTTTTGCTTTATCCGTTATGGAGATACAAGTGTGCAAAGAAATTGCATATTTCCCGGGCGTTACGCGCCATTAACGTATTACGAGGACGTCCTCGAAGCCAGTCGTAATACGTTAATGGCGCGTAACATGGTCACATGAGCATACACACATGCACTAGCACACACACCACACACACACACACACACACACACACACACAAAAGATGGTTACTCACTCAATGTATGGAAGGAGTGACTTGTAACTCTTCACTGAGGTGGTCTCAGGAAAGTTTGACAGAACCGGAAGACTGGAAGTACAAGTAAACTATAAAGTCCTCCATATGGCATCTTCACACCATCCCTATGGCACCTTCACACCATCCCTATGGCACCTTCACACCATCCCTATGGCACCTTCACACCATCCCTATGGCACCTTCACACCATCCCTATGGCACCTTCACACCATCCCTATGGTACTTTCACACCATCCCTATGGTACCTTCTTCCACACCATCCCTATGGCACCTTCACACCATCCCTATGGCACCTTTACACCATCCCTATGGCACCTCACACCATCCCTATGGCACCTTCATTCACACCATCCCTATGGTACCTTCCTCCACACCATCCCTATGGTACCTTCCTCCACACCATCCCTATGGTACCTTCCTCCACACCATCCCTATGGCACCTTCCTCCACACCATCCCTATGGTACCTTCCTCCACACTATCCCTATGGTACCTTCCTCCACACTATCCCTATGGTACCTTCCTCCACACCATCCCTATGGTACCTTCCTCCACACCATCCCTAGTACCTCCACACTATCCCTATATGGTACGTACCTGTGAGGAAGGATAACTTGGCTGTGATGGGTGAAGAGAATTTCCACAGCTCTCCCATTGCCTTCCTGTGTGAGGGTGATGGGTTGTGTGAGGTGTAAGTGTGGGTTATATGCAGGTGTGGGTTATGTGCAGGTGTGTGTTATATTGTGGACTTGTAAGCATTCCACATATACAAACATGAAGAAGAGGTTTGAAAGTCACTCCATGCTGTATGTGCATTCTAATCACTTGTACATATTAAAGTGCAAACAGATATCAACTACATCCACTCAGCTACTGTAAGTTACAATGAACAGTAATTTCAAGAGACATTGTTTTGTCACATGATATTCAAAGTCCTTGACCATGTCTATGTCCATGTCAAACAAACTATCTGGTCATAATGCATGAGGGGGCAGAGGAATGGCCATCCACTCCTCTACCAGATCCATCCCCCATGCATTATGAATACCATTCCTCTGCCCTAACATCCACCCCCCATGCATCATGACCAGATAGTTTGTTGCATGCCCAGATAATATCCATTCCATATAATGCTCATCAGGCACATTGGGCTTACTTCAATGGCAGCAGCATACCTGGGCATATTCGATGGTCGCTTGGACAAGATTCTTGCTCCGAAAATTAACAAAGAACTCATCATCAAAGTGTTCATCGGCGGCAATGGGCCCACCCAAGATGGCCTAAAAGAATGCCGTACATCATGTGCACATGTGCACACACATAATTATATAGAGATGCATAATTATATGTAAACACATATATGTACAATGTACATACACATATACATACATGTACATACACCACACATCCACACGAACCTAACACACACACACAAACACACACAAACACACACACAAACACACACAAACACACACACAAACACACACACAAACACACAACACACACACAAACACACACACACACACACAACACACATACATACACACACACAGAGATAACAGCACATAAGCCAAAAGAACAGAAGCCTTCCCACCTCATATGTAAGCAGGCTATCCATGTATGAGAGAAGTATGTGCCTGTACTGGCATAGTTTAGTCTGCTGGGCAGTGAACCTATCAACATCAGGATCAGAACACAGGTTATAAAACGTGTATAACAGATCGAGATACAATTTACTACATCAATCCACAACCATAAGTCAATAGTACAACACATACACACAGGTGCACACACGCACACACACACACACACACACACACACGCACAGACACACACGCACACAGACACACACATATACACACACATATATACACACACACAATTGTCTCCCATTCATCCTCTTGCCCATCCCACCTCACCTCTAAGAACCACACCCACTCACCATCCACCCACCAGCCACTCCCACCTCACCTCTCACACTTGGTCAGCTCTGCCTCCATGGCCTCCAGACTCAGTTCTCCTTCCTTCTCCTCATCACAATGACTATCACTTCCTTCAGACCCACACTCCATCACCTCCCTGAATGAAGTGTTGAAGTTGGTGTTCACAACTCAACCCCTCATCAGATTTATTGTTGCGAACAAACTCATTAAATTCCAATTCACTAGCTCCATATATATGTCACAAAGTATTAGCAGCAACCTGGATCTATGGTTCCACAATCTATGTTTATCTCTCCATACCAACAATTTTCCAACTGTACATGTACCCTCCAATGATTTGCTATGATCTACCCATCTCTACATCAATGATTTGCCCAGCTCTACATCAATGATTTGCCCATCTCTACACATCAATGATTTGCCCAGCTCTATATCAATTATTTGCCCATCTCTACACATCAATGATTTGCCCAGCTCTCTCTCAATCTGTCCATCAATGATTTGCCCAGCTCTCTCTCACCCCAACAATCTGTCCATCAATGATTTGCCCAGCTCTCTCTCACCCCAACAATCTGTCCATCAATGATTTGCCCATCTTTATTTCCATCTTTACACATCAGCAATTTCTCACACCAACAATCTGTCCATCTCTACATACCACTGCTTCTACCATCTACAGATACCTAAATGAGATCTTGACTAGGCCATACTGAAGCAGTTCTACATACCTGAATGAGGTCTTGACAAGGCCATACTGAAGCAGCTCTCGTGTGGTCTCGTAGTCTCTTGCAACTCTGTTCATGCACTCCTGAATGACCCACTCCTCCTTAGACACCTTTGACTGTGTGTGTGTGTACATGTACGTATGTGTGTATGTGTGTGTATGTGTGTGTGTATGTGCATGTGCATGTGTATGTATTTTTATCGCATTTGTGTGTGTGTGGACATGTACGTGTGTGTACATGTGTGTATGTGTGTGTATATGTGTACATGTATGTGTGTGTACATGTGTGTGTATGTGTGTGTATGTGTGTACATGTATGTGTGTGTATTTGTCACATGTGTGTGTGTGTGTGTGTGTGTGCGCGCGCGCGCATAATTGCGTAAGGGAAGGATATCTTTGCATGGAAAGAACAAAATTTAGCTGCTTACCAGATAGTCCTGTATGGTAGCTATGGTTACGGGGTTGTTGTACCACTGCCTCTGGTACACAAGATCACAATCCAGACCATATTGTTTGGCCAGCACTAGAGCCTCCCCATACTCCTCTTTAGACATCTGCACATCAAACCACATGGTGCACATCAAACCACATGGTGCACATCAAGGGAGGGAAATTGACCTAAATAGCTGGAGATCACAGACAACCACAATACCTTTCTCTCATAGCATTCTTGTGGGGTGACTGACTTCAAACACAATAAACTGTATTTAATAACTTTCCTCCTAAAAATAAAGCAGTAGAAGTGATTTAGACCATCCAGTCAAATAATGCTCAAATGGGTCTCATTTCTATGAACTTGCATATACATTATATCAGGCACCCCTTTTAGCTGAGATACTGAATTCAATAGTTTCCATGGAAACTTGATGACCATTTCTTTCAGACAGGTATGCATCACATGTACTATGTAACACCTCTTCCTGCTTCTGATAATGCCAACCATGGCATCGTCGATAGTTAATCTCTATTTAATGCGCACCTTCCTTTCATCAAAGGAGGTCGAAAGTTCTCATTTTCAGTCAGACTGTACAGCATCTGCAAGAGAAAATACACATGCACATACACACGTACACACATATACTCACATATGAACAAGTACACATGTACATACCCTCACACTACCACTCACAAACACTCTCACATACACTCTCACATACACACACACTGTCACACATACAGTGAACTCACACATACACTCTAACACATACACTCTTACACATACACTCTCACACATACACACTCACACATACACTCTCAATACACACACACACTCACACATACACTCTCAATACACACACATACACTCACACATACACTCACAATACACACACATACACTCACACATACACTCACACATACACTCACATACACTTACACATACACTCTCACAGTCACATAAGCACTCATACAACGCTTACATGTCTGAGTACCATGTAGGTCTGAGAAAGACCCAACCCCTCTTCCTCCCCTTCTTCCTCCTCCCCAGCCACAGGTTCCCCAGAAAGAGAGGACAGACGTGAGTAGCTGAATACGGTAGTATCGCACTGTCCAGGAAAGGTGTGCATCAATAAGGGTTAGCAGTTTACAAGGCATTTTAATACAGCAACATACCATTTAAAATCCTCATTTGAAAGTGTTAAATCAAGTTTACCCTAGAACTGCGAAGAGCACCTTTTTGTTTTTTTTTCAGTTGTCTCTATGCCGCTTCAAGTGCGGAATGACTTGTGTAAACTTTAGTGTTGTAATTGATTATGATCTTCATTGCTGAGTAATGCAATAGACATCATTGCCTCTGCATGGGGCTATCTATTCATGTGTTTTTGTGGAGACTTTAAAGGCAAATGAAGGTAATGCAGATAGTGCTCTGTTATGAATGCATGGCCATTGTACAGTGTACAGTATGTGGGGGAGTGAGTGTGTGTGTGTGGTGGGAGGGTCAGAATGAGCTTGTTGAGAGGCTGCAACAAGGACTGCTAGCGCTTTGTAATTTTACACTTTCTGTTCAGCAGCAACAGGCACCATTTGCAGTTCAAGTGTTAACCCAATGAGGTGTGCAGTCATTGGGAGGGGAGGCTCGTGCATGAGCTGCAAGCAAGCACATGTTCCACCAGTCGGACAGCCTTCATCTGGTGAAGACCTCGAAACTCACTATTAAAGTTATTAAATGTGGTATGTATTCATACTTCACCCTGCTCGTGTAATTGGTAGGTAGGAGAGCTCACTCCACACAAGTGCCACAAATCACTGTTCATCATGCCCTCCTGAGTGTCACGGTCAGGGTCTGGGCACCTGATTAGCCAGTGCTCTCACCTCCCGCCCAAACCATAGGACAAAGGCAGTGTATGACTTGGGGTGCATGGTGGATAATTAGTCACCTCAATACGCTCTCTGCAGCTACTGCCCTTCAGAGGGACATTTCTGCACCTCAAGAACCAGGCACACATAGGTTAAGCATCTAATTTGATGGAGGATCGACAAGCTGATAGATTTTTAGCAGTTGGGGAACAGTACTACTAACTGGTTAAAACATAGTGACCATTTAACTTGTACCACTCTACCAGCTAACACAGTGCATCTGTACCTCAGCATAGGAACTAAAGATGCTAGTATCACACTGGAGTGCAGTAAGTACTAGCTGACATGGACCACAATACATGGAATTTAACATACATTTCTGATACTTTTTCCTAACGTCTGCAATAACTAATGTTAATACTAACGTGTACCTCCAGCATGAAGAACTGGCCATTGTGAGCAGCTGTGATGGCATGACCCCTCTCAGGGGTGGAGCCCAACATGTTCTCCAGACTAGGGGTGTGGAGAAGAACCAGAGATCAGGGGAACACACACACACATACACACACACATAAACACACACACATACATATACATCTGCAAACACACACACATGCACACACACACACACACACACACACACACACACACGTGATGTGGGAGGGACTCACTTGCTCACATCGGCTACAGTCACTTCCCCAGCTGTGTTGACTAGTATGAGGCACTGTGGAGAGGTATGGAGTGTGAGGAAACAGCAGCATGTGTGTGTGTGTGTGTGTGTGTGTGTGTGTGTGTGTGTGTGTGTGTGTGTGTGTGTGTGTGAGTGTGTGTTTGTGTGTGTGGTGTATGTACATATGGGTGTGTGTACAACCATCATACCTCATCTGACCACCATTTGACATCCACCAGAAGTGGAGGTCCATCTATAATGTACATGACATGTGTGCATGTGTATGTGTATGTTATGTGTGTGTATGTGTATGTGTACATGTGTGTGTAAAAGAAAGGCAAACAATCATATGAGCAGACAAGAGGTTAATATAACAATCAGTGCCACCATGGGGTGTTGATAAGCCCATCACCTCCCATATAAGGATGTAACCTTTTGCACTTTCCATCCCTGTTTATTAAGGTTCAAGTGGGTGTGGCATAGGGTGTATAAAAAGAGCCAGCAGTCAAACCATGTGTCATTATTTCTCTCTGCCTAGTAGGGTTGGAGGGCTGCAGTTAGAAACAGCTCTAGACCTGTGTGTGTAGTTGAGTTATTGCCTGAAGACTTCTGAGAAGCTTTGTTGCTGACCACTGCAAATGGCTATGGTACAAGCACAGCAGGTAAGGAAACAACTTTTGCCTAAGATTCAGGGAACAAAACTTCACTGAGAAGGGCTCCTTTTCTTTTGGCAGGGAGGGGCAGGGGTTGTGTTTGGGGAGAAGCACAACGCAAAACCCTTCCATGCAACTATTAGAAGACCACTGGGTCTTCGTGCAGTACTTCCTGCCAATGCCCAGCAACAACCAAGCGTTCAGCAACAGGTAAGGAAGGTGCTACGTTGGAGGAGGAGAATCATTACAGTGTTGCCTTCCTTCCATTGCATGGGTCATGCTCCCTATGTGCTGCTTCAGAGAGTCACAAGGTCCATGGCAATACCAATACCACAGCAGCGTCCCCCCGATCAGTGTGGGGTGCGCAACACACAGGAAGAGCAGTCAGAAGAAGCAGAGATGATGCACATTCCAGAGGTCGCCATACCAGCAACTGACGGCCAGCTTGCTGACCAAACGTTGCAACCACACGATCCAACCCCTCACCCAACCCTCTGCCAGGGGGAAGGCGAGGACATGGAAACTGACAACGATGCAATTGACGTCACCAAAATCATGGACAAAGAGGACCCCTTCTTCTGCCTAGAGTATGCGAAAGACATCTACGAACACCTCAGGTCCTTAGAGGTAAACTTAAGCATGTGTGTACAGACCTCCCAACAGCTCCTCTCTCTCTCATCCACCCCCCACAGGTTCGCTATCAGCTGAGTGCGGACTACTTTGATGTCCAGCACTTCATCCACCCCCAAATGAGGGCCATCGTGGTGGACTGGATGGTGTGCGTGCAGGTGAAGTTCCAGCTCCTCCAGGACACACTGTTCCTGAGCGTGACACTCCTGGACCGCTTCCTGGCGGTAAGGAGCCCTCCAAGGCCACTGTTAAACTAATAAAGCTAAACAAATAAGGATGTCGTGCCTATTCAACTGCACAAATGATATCTGGGTTCAACTCTTAGCTATAAGGGTGGCAAGGCTAATTTTATAAAAGGATGGCAGGACCGTTTGTTGCAAGGTGATATGACTAGTTGCTATCAAGATGTATAGATAATTTGCTATGCCATAAATGCGGTATCACTATTAGCTACAAGGGTGGACCTGGACAGTATGGAATTGTGCAGTGTGAAGCTAAGAGTCCAGATGGTTTTATGGGCAGTGCCAAAGCTTTGTGTTTTAGTGGCACCAAGCTGCAGCTGTCACAACACGTGACACATTCTATGGGGAGTTGAATAATGACAGCATCACCCCCAAACAATGGCATATACATGTAACACATACATGGTGCAGCCTTGTGTTCTTTATCCAGCAACATGGAGTCTGCACCATCATTACAGAGCACACTGTTCCCAATAATGTTAGCTGATAGTCTGCCATATTCCCCATAAACCACAACATGTAAGGATGACATGCTACAATGTACAAGTACACACACAACACAGGGAAGTGGAATGATGTCATGTGCACCCTCAATATGGACACAGGGAAAGGTGGAATGATATAGAAAGGGGGATGATGTCATGTGCAACCCTCAAGGACATAGGGAAAGGGAGATATCCAATTGTGCACACCCAACACAGTAAGGAAAGAAGTAATAATTATAATTGCCTTTCCATTTAAGGTGCACCCGATACTCAAAGAAGAATTGCAGCTGGTGGGAATCACCGCTCTGTTAATAGCCAGCAAGTACGAGGAGGTGTGTGCACTCCAAGTGGACGATCTCATCTACGTCACCGACAACTCGTACACGGCTAGCAATGTCCACGCAATGGAGTCACTGATGCTGAAGACACTAGGCTACTTTTTGGGCACCCCCACAGCTCTGTGCTTCTTGAGATGGTACTCCCGTGTGGCACAGGTGAGGGCAGCCATTATGTGACCCCCCCCCCACCAACCCCCAAAATATCTCATGGGTTCCACCCTGTGTCTTGCATACTCACTATAATAGCATGTAACCATAACATTGAGATTAAACACCAGTCAATCTATGAATAATGACATACAAGAATCTATTTATGCTTCATTAGCATTCATGAGCACATAGCTGCTGTTGCAAGTGAACAAAGCACAGAGCTTTCTCATATCCCATTCCATGCCTATTTGAATTAACCTGTACACATTCAGTGATATCAGACTGTATCCTCCCTCCAAACACCAGCTGTCTATAGAGGCACACACGATGGCTAAGTTCCTGATGGAGCTGGGTATCGCACAGTACTTTGTGCATCGCTACCTGCCCTCAATGCTGGCAGCTGCCGCCATCTGCTTCAGTACAAGACTACTTCAAAACGACAGCTGCAAATGGGTATGTTATTAATGGTTACCAGAAATGATTGTTTTGTAGGAGCAGCAAATATGAAGCATAACAAAGTCTTACCCTCAATTGATGTTTTCACACACGTATGGGTTAAGTATTGATCAATTATTACCATGGAAACCCTACCTGTGCTACTGAGGGTACAATGGAATTATTGAAGTGTGGGCTGCAATTGTCATGAATGTGTTAAATTCAACCCTTATCAAGCACATAAGCCACACACACACACACACACACACCACACACACACACACACACACACACACACACACACACACACACACACACACAAAGAATGTACACACAAAATGTCATGTACATAAAATGTCCCACATTTGTCTCCCTTTCCAGACTACCAACTTTGAACATTTCATTGGCTACACAGAGTCAGACCTCAGACCGTGCCTGCGCTGGCTCTCCAGACAGGTGCTGGCGATGCCAATGGCTAGGCACCAAGCTGTGAGGAAGAAATACTCTGACGCCTCACTGATGGGTGTGGCTAAAACGGCCAGTCTGTGTGGTCCATTGGTCAGAGCAATGAGTCGTCAATGAAAGCAAACTACTGCAGTATGCAAACGACTCGAGCAACTTTTTGTAAGGGAGGGAATGGATGTGTAACCCTTTTCCATGTTTGTCTTATCAGCTTTATTTCTTTGTACTTTTTTTTTTTGGACTGTTTTATTCTTCCTTTTTTTTCCTGCATTGTAAGTACAACTTCCTCAGATGTATGTAGTGTTGAATATACGACTTCCCCAGCTTGTGTGCAGTGTTGAATGTACGACTTCCCCAGCTTGTGTGCAGTGTTGAATGTACAACTTCCCCAGCTTGTATGCAGTGTTGAATGTACGACTTCCCCAGCTTGTATGCAGTGTTGAATGTACAACTTCCCCAGCTTGTGTGCAGTGTTGAATGTACGACTTCCCCAGCTTGTATGCAGTATTGAATGTACGACTTTCCCAGCTTGTATGCAGTGTTGAATGTACAACTTCCCCAGCTTGTATGCAGTGTTGAACGCACGACTTTCCCAGCTTGTATGCAGTGTTGAATGTACAACTTCCCCAGCTTGTTTTCAGTGTTGAATGTACGACTTCCCCCCAGATGACGTTTAACATACGTATTGACTGTGTACAGTGTTGCGACCATCTATTCAGTGTATGACTACTCCAGATATGGATATGTGTCAATATACTTTATGTTACCAGACCATAACCACAGATATCTTCTGGCTTAGCCGCGTTTTTGCAACCGAACAAATGCTACATCCACCCAACAGTTAAAACTCACATTTTTTCCTCTTCTTTTTGGATGTTCCGAATGACGTGAACTCTTCCTCTTCCCCCTTCCACTGACACTGGTCCTGTGGTCCCCAGACTTTCCTCATTTTCAGTGAAGGCACATCCCACATGCTCAGCTGTCCGCTCAGATCAACAGCTGCCAGTAGTGAACCACTGGGACTTAGAGACATCTGGATCATACAGTGCTGGGAGAGAGATATCCAGCTGTGAATGACTTGTTGTACGAAGAGGAATTCCACATTAGCCTTAGTATACTAACACAGGTCTGGTATTTTATAAACATAAGTACTAACTAACTATACCGCAATTGCCTATAATTAGAACACCTGGGCAGGGCATGATGCTTAGAAGAATTTCTCATCCTGTGAATTTTATCAAAAACGTATAGCTTTGGCCAACCACCCTCCTCCCCCTCCAATTTTTCAAGACTCATGAATAGAGATGTGAAAGAAGAAACCAATGTGAGCATCATAGCAACAGCATGACGTAATGGATATCCCACGCCTAATGGCTGCATCACTATTTATACACACAGTCTTGACAACACATTACACACTGAATTAAAATAAATATTAACAGATGCTTTTCATGAAGACAGCGTCAAAAAAAAAAAACTGCATGCTTAAGGAGGAGTGGCACCTAATTCATATGCCATGAACACTTAAAATTACAAGCAGTATGTGCACATCTACAAGGAGGCTGTTGTCTGCTGACAGTAGGAAACATTACATCATGGGCCCAGGTGCAGAACGCCCACCACATGATTGTAATGAGTCGTCTGACCATTGCAACTGCACCCATCCTCCCACGTTCCAACTCCACCCATCCTCCCACGTTCCAACTCCACCCATCCTCCCACGTTCCAACTCCACCCATCCTCCCACGTTCCAACTCCACCCATCCTCCCCGTTCCAACTCCACCCATCCTCCCACGTTCCAACTCCACCCATCCTCCCACGTTCCAACTCCACCCATCCTCCCACGTTCCAACTCCACCCATCCTCCCACGTTCCAACTCCACCCATCCTCCACGTTCCAACTCCACCCATCCTCCCACGTTCCAACTCCACCCATCCTCCCACGTTCCAACTCCACCCATCCTCCCCACGTTCCAACTCCACCCCCTCCCACGTTCCAACTCCACCCATCCTCCCACGTTCCAACTCCACCCATCCTCCCACGTTCCAACTCCACCCATCCTCCCACGTTCCAACTCCACCCATCCTCCCACGTTCCAACTCCACCCATCCCCCACGTTCCAACTCCACCCATCCTCCCACGTTCCAACTCCACCCATCCTCCGTTCCAACTCCACCCATCCTCCCACGTTCCAACTCCACCCATCCTCCCACGTTCCAACTCCACCCATCCTCCCACGTTCCAACTCCACCCATCCTCCCACGTTCCAACTCCACCCATCCTCCCACGTTCCAACTCCACCCATCCTCCCACGTTCCAACTCCACCCATCCTCCCACGTTCCAACTCCACCCATCCTCCCACGTTCCAACTCCACCCATCCTCCCACGTTCCAACTCCACCCATCCTCCCACGTTCCAACTCCACCCATCCTCCCACGTTCCAACTCCACCCATCCTCCCACGTTCCAACTCCACCCATCCTCCCACGTTCCAACTGCACATGGCACTCTTACAGCTCTGACATCCGAGTCCGCCGTGCGACAATGCAGCACGCCGCTAAGCAGAGACTTGGGCTTCTTTGAGACAGAAAGCGGAATTATTTTGGGTGAAGGTTATGCAACGAATAGGATATGAGACGTAGACAAACCAGTTTGTCCTGTCTGCCCAGCATTGGTACCCAGTATGGTGCGGTGTCCACAAGTCTCCAACCACTGACAGAGCCAGTCTCATCTGAGGATGGAAAGAACATCATGGTACCCATAAGCATGGGGGACACAATGACTTGTAGGGCTTAGGTCTGATGAACATAACACGTCTATACAATATTAGATGAATGATTTGTACACTGTACCTGAAAAAAAAAAATCAAGTTAAGGCAAATGACATACAAGAGAAGTGCAGCTCACTGGTATGACAAAGATGTAATGTGGAAGAATTGAAGCACTATTCATTACAAATTAGTGCAATTATTGTAACTGTTTAGCTATTAAATAACTTAAACTCTCCAAAATATGTCTAGAACAAAATATTAAGGTAACGTATTATCAACGAGTGCAGATTATTACAATCATTTGCTCATCTTGAATATTTGGTCACGATTTCAGTAAATTTTAGAAGCCCCTTGACAAAGATGTACCATCGTCTAAATCTGTTTACAGTAATACTATTGCTCAGTTCGTAAGATTTAATACAGTTATTTTAGCACATACACATGCTGCCATGCAGCAGTGTTCACACACACACACACACACACACATGTGTACACACACACACACACACACATACACATACACACACACATACACATACACACACACCCCCACATGCACACACACACACACACACACACGCACACCTGCACTACTCATGTCTGGACATGCCCCCACCAGCAGCAGCTTCAGTCCGCTGTGGTAGAGCATACATCCAACACCTCTTGGGTGGTAGTCCAGAAGTGAGATGGAATGGAGGTGCACATGTGAATTGGATTGCCTGAGGGAAAGACAACCAATTCTTAGTCAACATACTCCTGCCCTAGCATGAACATATGCAGTTGTTCGCTCACTGACAGCACCTGTGTCAAGATATGCATCCTCACAACACTCTATTTACATGCACGCACACGCACACATGCACACATACACACACACACACATGCACACACGTACACACACGCACCTCCTTCCTTCCAGACTCTCTGCGGCTTGCACACTGATATACACATTATGATCACCACACTCCACACCCTCCCACACACACAAACCAACCCAGATACACACATGCCCCCTTCACAGCCTCCAGAACATACCCAAGCTGATAGGTGTCCAAAGTTCCATTGTACATAAGTACAGTGAGCAGAGGTAAGCTGTACGGATGAGGGGAGTGGAAGGCAATGGGTGGGGGTGTCCAGTCCTGAATGCTACCTCCATCCTCACCTATGCTGTCTCACACTGTCACCAGAGGCAGTTGTGGGGGCAGAGCTGGCAGAGACGAAGGCCATGCCACACACGGCACACGACTGTGGTCCTCTCTCCACTGCACGGAGACTGCACCTGCCCTCGATCATCGCCACACACACACCAGTGGGCGTGGCCACCAGAATGCCTCCACAGCTGAAATGAGGGATTGACACAATATCAATGCCCAGCTGCCAAATGTCATCAACACACAAACCCCTCACCTCAGTTATACAAGACAGCCCTACAACGAAAAATAAAGCCCAGTTCTCCCTCCCCTTCCTCTCCTCCTCCTCCCCTCCACCTCACACTGCCCTCTCCTCCACTCCCTCTGACCCATTTACTTCCATTTCTTCTTTACCTATCTGAAATGGCCAGGAGTGTCCCCTCCTCATTCCAGACTATCTTCCTCCACTGAGCTCTGGGTTCCTTCGTTACTGCACGTGGACCAGTGGCATCATCACAGCACACATACCACACTTCCCCATAAATCACTCTGGTCTCATGTACTATTGTTAACAACAAAACATGAGTACATGTGTCCCAAGTGCCTTTGGACAAAGATAACAAACATGTATAGGCCCAACCACCAAACACAGTGTTAACAGAGTGGATATTAACAAGGTGTAAGTATCATGTTAAGGTGTTAGTGCAATGTTAACAAGGTGTAAATATCATGTTAAGGTGTTAGTGCAATATTAACAAGGTGTACAAGTGTCATGTTAAGGTGTTAGTGCAATGTTAACAAGGTGTAAGCATGCTGTGATGTAAACATGGGCGCAGTGTTAGCATCCTGTGCATACAAAAACAATACATCCCACATTTCAGAACTCACCTTCAAATTCGTATACCACATCCTCAAAATTATCATCATGTGACCTGGTCCAAGAGAACAAAACATTGTCCTAGGACTGCTGTTACACGCACACACTCTCACCTTATCTCCACCAGCTCCTCTCTTAGTATAGCAAGGTATTTTCCATCACTATTTGGCATGGAAGAACAGTATGCAATAGAAAGCATGTGTGTGCGCATGTGTTGCCACGTGTTGCCATGTGTTACCCATGATTCCCATCGTGTGCCTTGTAAAGTGCATAACACGGGCAACGGGGCGCATGTGCGTTATGCAGGGGTCGTGCAATGCAACCCACGTGCCTGCTGAGTGCCAATTTCCACGGAAGCAGCTTTCCAACCAGCGCAACAAGAGCGGCGGGCAAGACGGGTGCACCACTAGATGTACAAAGGAAAGCAGTGGTACTAACTTTCAGTTCGAGTACGTTAGTATAGTGCCCAGACCACCCTGGATACTGGAGAGGGCGTTTATTACCTCCACGGCTGTTTTAGCTGGTCGACAGTGTATCGGGCGCAGGCTATAGAAGATGCATTAGTATCATGTCCTTGCTTGCATTATTAAAAAAATAAAATAAAAGGTAAAAATGTCGAACCTCGAGCCAAGGATGAAAGCTGTTTCCACAAAGATAGCTTTTCCTCTGCCAGCTGAGATTGAAGGACCTTTATAACGCAGGGAGACATAGCTGCTACAGTCCCCTACTAACCTGAGTGATAGTCATTTCTGGCCATTCGTGGGGGACCGAAAGATCATACAGTATCCTCTCCATAATTGTATTCAATGTTAACAATGTCGAGCGCTTTAAATCGAATCTGGACTAGATTTTTAATTACTGCTATAATTTATAATTAAATCCGAAGGTAGTCTCGTACCCAGACCCCGCGTAGACACAGCTATTACATCACCACTATTACATCACCTAGTGGTGATGTAATACATCCGCAGCTGGGTGTACAAAGATAGTCTCGTACCCAGACCCACGCCACAGCAGCGGATGGATTACATCACCGCTACGTGGAAGTAGGGTCTGGAGAATCTCGCCAAAATCGTGGCCAGTGGAATGTAATAATTAATACCACTGTCACGCGCTGCGGGTGATTACATGTATAACTTCCACGTAGCGGTGATGTAATCCATCCGCTACTGTGGCGTGGGTCTGGGTACGAGACTAGTACAAAGAATGACCGGAGACCTTTTACAAACTGGCCTTCCTATATAGTGTCCTGGAGTGGTGTGTACCTACCTGGACATGATGCAAGGTAATGGTGACAATGTCTCGGTCCCAGAGCCAGCTCGCTGCCCATCAACATACTGAAGAGGTTGCGAATGACCAGAGATAGGGATTGGAAACGAGCCCAATTAATGCTAGGTAACAGCTGCCATCCGCACCTGAATCCTTACAAGTCCAAGCTTAACTGATGCAATATAGTACGAGTGTTTTCTCACATTAAACTTAAATGTAACATGTGCCGTGTATCTTCAGACCTAGCTAAGGGAACAACTTTTTTTTACTGGGAGCAGAGTTGATTCCTGTGTGATTGAAAGGCCGGCATAACAATCAGTTTAGTGTCAGCGCATATCTTTGGACCTACCTAGTTTGTTGGTCAGCAACATCTGGGAGAGCAGAGTCAACAACTCTACATGTTTGAAGAACTATGAAATTGAGGTATAGCTGCCTTTAACCTTATGTCACGTTCCATTGCCGTTCAGAAAGATGTATGCATCCAAATGAAAGCCTTGTGTACTGAAATATCCCCCTTGTGTGTGAAGATAACAAAACATATCTTCGATTCAAGGAAATTAAAGGATCGTTGCAGCAAAAACGCGATTCAATTGATATGATAATTATTCTAGAAGTCTGGAATGACCTCACATGGACTATCTGTCAGTTGTAGGCACTGAATTTTTAATTAGCCATGCATCTTAATGCAAGCGTTACGTTCATACCGTACATGTACATGTGTCGTAGATCATTGAAATTAGATGGGATCAGTTGGGACCTAATGTAAGTTTAGATAATACGTATCTCCATGAAATAAAATAAAAGTGCACTATATTATTGCGATATATAAAAAACCTAGCCTACTGTAAGGGAGGACAGCATGTCAGAGGATGAGCAACATGATTGAATGGCCATCTTCATGCCCCACAGCCCCACCCACCAAATGCCTAAAGGGAAAAACATACAACCTTTTACCTGGAAGGGTACCATCACTATTAAGATGTTTGTATTCTTTTCCCCACTCTCCCCCCCCCCCCCCCCCCCCCCCAACTCCCCTCACCCCAAACCTTTCTGCTGTTTTGCCTGAGGTGATATGCTCACTTCTGACAGATTCAGGTCAAGGCACTGCAAGGCGCTAGGACATCAGCTGGTCTAGATCTGTCTCTGTGTCACCCATGCATTAACCTCTTTCCTCCTCCAGCAGAATTCAGCAAAACAGTTGCATAAACTGTTATGTCTGGTTACTACTCCAGCAAAAAAAAATTGCTATTACACTGGTATATTGAAATTAAAATAAAAAAAACAGTTTGTGTTTTATTGATTCAAGTACCATCAACATGAACAATAATGCATGAGTGACTGCTGGAGCAGCTGCACATGCCACTGAGCTCCGAAAACATGAGGCCGAATGTTGTTAAGTGTAGTGATCTTGGGTGGATCTGTATCCCTCTGGTAGTGGAAACATACAGCGCATGGGGGAAGGAGGCCATAGAGGCATTTTCCATCTCCATTTAGTTAGGGCTAATGTGAGTGCTATTTTATGCAGACTTTCATGTCCTAATCAGGAATATATTTGAATTTGTACATTGTTTTGTAATTTGTGTTTAGTAGTTGTACTGAAGCATCTGTGTTTGTATATTTCAATAATAATAATAATAAAATTTAATTATTATAATTTTTATTTTTTTTTATTTTTTTTTATTTTTTTCACAATACAATTATTATTAAATGCACATTATTATTTTTAATTTCAATAATACAACTATAACAAGATAAATGAATGCACCTTACTATTGCTAATAGTCAGGGACAAAATAATTATTATGTAAAAATAAACATAAATAAAATGCATGCAATACATAACCACCTGGGGGCAAGGAATAGACACAGACATTCCCCACCCACAAACTTGCTCTGCTCAAATTGCCTTGTATAAACAAATTCAGAATACAGCACTGCGCGTGCATTTCGCCCAGCACGGTTAGTGTTGCATCAATGTCACATTCGTCTTTTTTTTTTTGGTCAACAACATCTATTATAGTGGGGAGCAGAGTTGACACCTCTACGATGAAAGGACTATGACGATTTGAGACAGGGTGGTAAATAGTGTCACGCATGTGGCGAAGGTTAAGAACTGATAAAAAAAACGGTTAATTTTGCACGCATTTCGGTAAACAATCGACGAATTCTGCACTGACTCCACTGGGACAGAATGGATTATCCGAATGACGAAATTACACCATTAATAACTGCAAGTACCAGTGTATCAACACCAGTAGACGCAAGTGCCAGTGTATCTGCTCCATTGAAGGCACGTGACAGCGTATCTGCTGCATCATTAAACGCAAGTACCAGCAGCGACGTTGGGGACCGGTTCTCTGCGTTCAAGAACACATGCGGCAAGAGGGAAGTAAATATATTGGTCACTGGAAAAACTGGAGTTGGAAAATCTACCCTCGTAAATATCTTGGTGGGGGAAGAGGTAGCGAAAGTAGGGGAAACGCTGTTCCCAGAGACAGTGGATGTAACCCTTACCGACTAGAGAACTTTCACGGTTCAGGTGTCGTCTGGGACACTCCTGGGTTGCAGGATGGGAGTGGCAAGGAACGCAAGTATGCCGCTAAAATGAGGGAAAAATGTGCACGCTACGATCTCGTCCTGTACTGCATGAGTATGATGGAGCGTCGAATTAGAGAGGATGATGTGAAAGCGATCACGACCATGACAAAGGAATTCGGGGAGCGTATATGGGAAAATGCAATATTTGTTCTAACGTTTGCTAATCACGTTGTTCAGACTGTGGAAAACCCAAAGGACGTAGAAGAACGGTACAAGCAATTCTGTGAAGCAATTCCGAAACTGCTGATATAGGTTGTAAGGTCAACAACAAGCTGGCCACCAACATTGCAGTCGTTCCTACAGGCTTCACCATAGGGGATGGCAAAGGGAGGTGCCTCCGATCACCAAGGACTGGCTATCTAATTTTTGGTTTGCATAATTACTTAGAATGGCAGAGTGCGCGCAGAAGGATATGCTGGAAGCCAATAAACACCGTTTTAAACTGACCATCACGAGGATGACCTGAGAAAACCTGCATATGAACAACCCCTACATGCATCATATATGATGCTATTAAAGCAGTTGTGATCACCTATGGTGTTTTTATTGGGTCAGTGACTGCGGGCACTCTCGTTGGAGCAACACTGGGGGTACTTGCCGGTCCTCCTGGTATTGCTGCAGGTGCAGTGTTAGGTTTGGCCCTTGGTAATTTGTTTGGACAATTTATTAGTCCTGTATGTGGTGCTGTATATTGGGACATAAAGCAACACAACAAGGCAAAGCCCAATTGAGGTTATATGTCATTGGGTAACTAAGTGTTATTGACATGGCATGTGGTGTGTATTTGAACACACAACTTTGCTTAATTGCTATCAATTGATGTGGCTTTCTTTTTTTTGTGTGCATATAAGATGTGTTACATCAGCATGCGTATTTACACACCTGAGTGGGTTGGCTATACAGCTACTAGCAATTGCTTCAGCCTACTGTGGGAGAGTTGGTATAAATCATGGGTGGAGAGGACTAAGGTGCCTGCATAAGGATTCTATGCTTCAGATTTACACGCAACCTCCAAGCAGGTGGATTGAACTGGTATGAGTGATGGGATGCCTAGTCACCATGCATGACCATTAAATGTACTGATACCTAGTTCTATTTTCTATCTTATTTACAAGAGAGAGCTTCACAATACAAAAAAGTACAATGATACGTCTAACACCTTCTAACACCCAGTTATTAATTATGCCTGTCCTAGGAATGGACCTTAATTATGCTGTAGTAAACCGGTTATACTGTTAATGGGTATGTGGTCATGCTCGTTCCATTATTGTCAATCAGTTATGGTACTGGTGCAGTCATTGCTAGTGGAGGTACTTCTTTGATGACCGGTGCTCTTGGCAACTCAGCTGGAGCTACTTGTTAGGCTTAGACGATACACCCTCTGATGATGTCACATCTAAGTAAAAAGAGCTAAGTGGATACATAAATGAGATTGAGGTGTATGATGCAATATTGCATCATGCCACTACTCTTTCATTAATATTATATTAATAAATGACAAATTATTAGTCCTTGAATACGATACTGATGAATGGTTTAATTAAGCTCACATGTGAAGTTTGATTAATCGGGTTTCAATTTCGAGACTAAAAACATTAATTTTATTTTAAAATGTTTGAATAAAAATAAAACATGTAATCATTGCAACAAAGTATAATGAATATTGGTATAATTTGATCCATGTGTATAGTTAATATTTCGAAATCTTACTGATAGATATATACTAAAAATCAATATTAGTATGGATTTAGTTACCATTCAAAAGCATTGCATTTATTAGTAAACATCTGTACATGCATACATAAAACAGCACATATGCATACATACAACACAATAACAATATATAGTAATGACATCATCGCTCCTATCACTTTCAACCATTTTACAGACTGGTTCATTCTAAATGGATAGCACCTGACAGGAGAGAGAATATGTGGAGTATAAAATACATGACAAAGACAAGGAGAATTGTGCACAAGGAACAAGAAAGCCTTGCATATATGTTCTGCTACTTACCTTCACTGTAAACTGGTTAGCTTGATTTGCCTGGTATGATAGAAGATGAGCAGGTTCATTGTATCTTCACTGAGTTTTTCCATATGTGTGTCTCCACCATCTCCTTCTTTCCTCTGTTTCTCCTCTCCCTTCCTCCTCATCGTTTACCCTCCCTCCTCTCTGCCTCTCTCCTCTCCTCTCTATTCCCCTCTCTATTCTCCCCTCCCTTCTCCCCCTCCTCCCTCCCTCTTCTCCTCTCCCTTCCCTCCCTCCCTCCTCCCTCTCCTCTCCAGGCCACACTATCTTCTGCTCAGAGATGGACAGCTCTGTTCACAACACTGCTCAGACAGTCAGCCAATCAAGGCCATGATGCACAGTTGATATACAGAGGCTGATACAGGGGGGACACCCCCCTTCCTGCCGATCATGAATAAGTTAACGTGAATTAAAGTACGCAAATTAACCATATCTTCACCCACATTAACCAATTCTGGTTATCGTTGCGACAAAGCGGTCAGCAACGACACTCACATTTTTCTCAAAACGAGTGAAAGAAACAGGTAATAATTCAATCAAGGACACTTAATTAAGTGTCCTTGATTTAGCATGCGACTTCGCCATATTGCCAGTGGAAGTATATGACTATTTTATTTTAATTGGTTAGCTACCATGGTTACAACACAGCCCCGGATCCAGGAATTTGTTATGGGGGAGGGGGGGGGGGGGGGGGGTAGTCTCGTACCCAGACCCATGTTTCACAGCAGCGGATGATACACCCGCAGCTGTGGGAATCAGGGTCTGGGTACGAGACTGGGGGCAGTCGGCAAGTTAAATGAACCAATTCATCACTCACGTGCACGCATTCTCTACTAAAACACACCGAACATCATGACAAAAGGGTCCAGTCTGCTCCTGCCCTGTCGTGCTCCATCGCTTCGTTGACATTTGTCCGTACTTTTAAGTATGACGCAACAGGTATAAAGGTGGACGAGATTGATACGATAAATTAATAAATTATAATAATCAGAATTGCCGCGTGCCGTAATTTTCATACGGCACTCCACCAGACACCGTAATTCCCTCACAGTGCCTCATACTGGTCACCACAGCTGGGGAAGTGGGTGTAGCCGATGTGAACAAGTGAGTCCTTCCACATCACTAGTGCTCTTGTGTGTGTGTGTGAGTGTATGTGTGTGTGTGTGTATGTGTGTGTCTGTGTGTGTCTGTGTGTTTGTGTGTGTATGTGTGTGTCAGTGTGTGTGTTTGGTGTGTGTGTGTTTGTGTGTGTGTCTGTGTGTTTGTGTGTGTATGTGTGTGTCTGTGTGTGTGAGTGTGTGTGTGTTTGTGTGTGTGTTTGTGTGTGTTTGTGTGTGTGTGTTTGTGTGTGTGTGTTTGTGTGGGTGTTTGTGTGTTTGTGTGTTTGTGTGTGTGTTTGTGTTTGTGTGTGTGTTTGTGTGTGTGTTGTCTGTTTGTGTGGTGTATGTGTGTGTGTGTCTGTGTGTTTGTGTGTCTCTGTATGTGTGTGTGTGTTTGTGTTTGTGTGTGTGTTTGTGTGTGTGTTGTTGTGTGTCTGTGTGTCCGTGTGTTTTGTGTGTGTGTGTGTGTTTGTGTGTGTGTGGTGTGTGTGTGTGTCTGTGTGTGTGGTGTGCCCCTGACCTCTGGTTCTCCTCCCACACCCCTAGTCTGGAGAACATGTTGGGCTCCACCCCTGAGAGAGGGGTCATGCCATCACAGCTGCTCACAATGGCCAGTTCTTCATGTTGAAGGTACACGTTAGTATTAACATTAGTTATTATAGATGTTATTAATAAGTATCAGTACCAGCTATTAGCACTCATTCTTGGACATTGTCATTACAGATGTACAATATAGTGTGTCTATAATGTCAAATTAATTTTTACAAATTACTACGATAGTAGATCACATTGGCTCGGAAGATAAGTCCCAATTTGTATGTTTTTACAGGGTGTTTCACAGAACCTGTAAAAACATACAAATTGGGACTGATCTTCCCAGCCACCGTGATCTAAGCAACAAACTGGCAACTTTATTAAAGCGTATACATGTATGAAATAAATGTGAGCTCTTAACTATACATTCCGCACAAGATTTGTGCTCATAAATAGTGCGCTGATCCTTTGTTTGTTTGTTTATTGCCAGTTGTTATTTACATTTAATAACTGGAACATAATCAAACATTCCACTGTTTGGAAGATCTACTGAGGTCTTCCAACTGTACCTTAGGAGATCTTCCAACTGAAGATGCCATGTACACCATCATGATATGCCCCACCTCACCATACATGGAATCTCAGAGTTGGGTCAATATGTAGATTGACCACAAAACACTTGTATCGTGCACTCTTTTCTGCTGCACTTAGAACTGTTTGAAGGCAGCACTAGCTTGCATCATGAGCTATAAAATGTTGTGAAACAGCACAAGTAGCATGTCTTAAAGCATAAGCAGAATGATATTTGTTTAATTAATTGTATTTTTGGTGTTACCATAATCAAGATAAATTCAAGATAATGCATGGGTTCCGCCCTCTTTTTGGGCGCCATGTTTTTATTCAAGTTAGCGATGTTTGACGTCACTGGTCTGTTCATACGCGATTCTGGATAGGGAATGCCATACTGTATAGCTGTTGGTTGTCGCAATAGAGATGACAATTGCGCCACTGGCGTTAGTTTTCACCGTTTGCCTGTGAAAGATCCTGTTGTACTGAAGCAGGTGAGTTTTGCCACCGGATATGTCCCAACGTATTCTCCCTTGTCTTTTGTATTTTCTTCTGCTGGTTTCAAAGTGGTTCGTGAAATGTTGTGTGACAGATGCACCAATAACGGATCCAAATGCGCGAGTTTGTAGCATGCATTTTACCAAGGATGACTATATCAAGCCTGTGTTGGGAGATTTTAAACCATTGAAGGCAACTTTGAATTCCAAGTGTCTTCAGTCATTGTCCTCTTCCAAAACGACGACGTTTTAGTGAAATGAGGGCAGCTAGAAAAGATCGGAAGGATATTCTAGACAGTCTTCTTTCAGATTCATCATGTTCGTCATGTTCTGAACCATTTCTGTGTCGATGCATTGTTGTCACCTAACACATCATCAGATCTCAATCCACCATTTCTTGATCCACCCCAGCAATCGTCATTTCTACCACGAACTAGAGATATAGGCGTACAGCATGGATAGCAGCTTTTGTGTGCTTGAACCTATTATGTGGTTCATTCTAGTTTTTCTCAATACATTCAAGATTATTCCACATCTATTTCTGCAGATATACAACCTTTGTTAACTCGCTCTGGTATACAGCATGCAGGCTTTTATCCTCATCCGCATATTACGCATAATGTGGGAACACAGGCTGATATGTTCCTTTCTTGCTCCACTCCAACTCATCCCACTGCTGAATTTTCCAGTTCACTGTCAGTCAGTGCTCAAATTAAGTGGTATCGCATCGCAATTTGCGATGGGATTTTGTCATCTGTGATACAAATTAGATATTGCGGAGCAACATTTGCGACGCACATTATTTATTCAATATGCATGTATTTCTAACGGAAATATGTACGTAAACTTGCGCGCATCGATAGAACTCTAGGCAGCGCAGGTTTTGCGTAAAACACGGGGGCTTATGCATCGCGATTACCTATACGTGCGCATTTTTATATTATTGGTTTTGCGTTATTATTTTTCCTTTTAATTGTTGAACCGCGCGCGCGAGTTAGTGTGTGAAGCAGCATGCCTAGTCAGTCTATGGCTGATCAATGGCAAAAAGTCATGCCTAGACAACTTATCGACCCTGGCAAGAAATGGCTGAACATAGCAGCAGCTGTGTATGGAGAAGTTAACAAAGCCAATCGTGTCTTATTTGTACTACACAAGTTACAGTGCGTGCGAAACTGTGATGCATTTGTGAAAGGAATTGTGGATCTGCTATTAAAAAGTCAACATTGTGAAACACGAAACATGGGCGTAGGAATGGTTTTGGGATTGGGGGGGCCCTGTTTTATTAAAAAAGCGTGCACGTATATAAATTAAACAAAAATACACTCTATATATGCATGACTACTCAAAATGTCCAAAGTAAACCTTTCTTCGATCGTTTGCCGAGCAAAACCTTTGTGCAATATTGATAAGGCTTATGCGATCAGTTATTTCCTTATATATATGCGCCACCATCACATTGTTCAAACGTTCTTGAGTCATGGTCGATCTCATGTAGGACTTGAGACGCCGCAGCGCTGAAAAAGTTCTTTCTGCTGTTGATGAAGTAACTGGAATAGTCATATATAGAATTAATAAAGAGTGCACTTCTGATAGCATATCTTTCACTATGGGAAAAGCGTTTAAAAACATCACATAAGGTACGAATGGTGGTAACCTTCGTTATTTGTTTTCCTTCTAGAACATAGGACTTCACGAGATCGGGAAGCATGGATAATTGGGTCTGCAAACGGTCAATATTCAGATCTTTAGAATAGAGATCCTGCACTTCTTTTGGAATCGGATATGATTTGCCACTGCAGTTATCAAGGATGGTGGCTTCTACCAGTGCAGCCAGGTGGAAACCCTTTTGATCAAACCGTGCATCTAGTTCCCCCGATAGACTCTCCATTATCTCAAAATACTCTCGTCTGTGATAATGTTCGGCTGTAGCAAACCTAAAATTAGCATCACCATCATTTATTCTTTTTGGAGGGTTGCTGTATCTCGGTAGAGTGGGAGGCTCTGTCTTACCATTGGCTTCAAGAAGAACTGCTTGATAGAAGATCTGGAATGCTGAAGCATCCCTCTGCCTATCGTAAAAACGCTTTGCAAAGGTTAACAGCAAGTCTTGCATCCTGTTGCTGTTGTGTCTTTGCTCTGCAGTGTTGTTGACAACTGTTCTGAAGCTCCAAAGACCAACATGAGCCAATTTTAGTCCAAAAAATGTTGAAAACTTTCCCATTAAGGCTTGGAATCCTGCTGCTTTTCGCCCGTATTCATCACGGCACGTCTCCGCTATCTCCTCTAATGTTTGTTGTAACACAGCGTAGTTTTCAATCACGGCATTGATGGAGCCAGTTCGGCATGTCCATCTAGTTGGGCATAACGGTTTCAGTCGGTGAATGTTTGGAGAATCTTGCAGCTGGTATTGCGTAAACAAGTGCTCTCGTTTGGGCGAATACTTTATTAGACCAACAAGCTCGTATACTAAGTCCAGGGCATCTCTGATACACTTGCATTTTCGGCTGACATCTTGTAAACAAAGATTAATGCAGTGACATAAACAGTGGACTGGGATGGCTGTAGGTTGTCGTTGAAGTATGCGTGCTGCTACACCGCTCTTGGGTCCGGCCATGTTTGACGCCCCATCGTATGCCTGGCCCCGACACTGGCTTATTGGTAACACACAACGAACTAGAACATCCTCAATTGCCAAAGATAGCGTCTCTGCATCTGTTTTAGGTACCTTAAACATGCCAATAAAATCTTCATGAATGGAGTAGTCTTTATCGACCCACCGTATAGAGATCGAGAGTTGTTCTGAATTTGAAATGTCCCTTGTTTCATCTCCAATTATAGAGAACCATCTAGAACTCTTGATACCATTCAACACCTCCCTTAATACTTCAGCGCCAATTGTATTAGTCAGTTCATTTAATACTTCTGGGGACTGATATGAACCTGTTTTTATCCACTTTTGCAAAGCAATGCTATCCTCCGCACGAGCCTTCAACAGTTGTGAAAGATTTCCTTCAGAATCGTCACCGTGACCTCTAACAGCAAGACCTTGTCGAAGTAGATATCTCAATGATGACAATAGTGTCAGGAACATTTGGCGCCTTTCTATTTGTTCTTTTTGTGCGACGAGTTTCAATTGCTCATCTACAGATTTTCTGCTTCATAATCGCATTGAACTTGATACAGGCTTCCTTATGTGCTTGGCAGCGCTCGTGATCAGCAAACTTTTCAAGAGCCTTTTTCCAATTACTAAAACCTTCAATTGAAAACGCTCCATCTGCTTTAGAGCTAATGTATTCAGACCACGAGAAGTTAAAAACCGGCAGTAAAAACAAAAAGCTTTCAACCGTGAGGTGCATAAGACTAGCCATTTATACGATTCATACCAAGACGCTTGAAAACTTCTCTCTCGCTTGTTTCTTCCACTTCCATAAATGATAACTGTTTGTGCAAGTAACGCCTCTTCCCTTGTTTGATACAGGATAGTTTCTTCATTGCAGCATGGCCCCAACATTTGGCGATCTCAGTGCCACTATCTTTTTGTTCACTGCTTTGATTATCACTGTTCAGTTCTAGTTGTGCAGGAGTAGCCGGGGCTACGAAATGTGCCTCAACCCCATTTTGATGGTCATGAACACCCGCAACAGCATCCTGCTTTCTTTTCTTAGTTACATCAGATCCATCAGTCCACTCGGCTGTTTCTATTTCAGCCTCTGAAGAAAGCATTACTATCTGGGTACTACCGGATGCATTGAACCTTGAGAGGAGGACGCTGCGCAACTAGTCTTGCTAGAGTCGGTAAAATACGATACAATTGATTTCATTGTGGCAACCAGCTGTAGCAACGATCAAACACAACAAACGACCACACGAGCAGATTTGAATATTACTCCAACATGAATAAATAGGTTTGGAAATGATTACACTATGATTATGCAATCAATGATTTACATAATCATTGAACATTACGGTTCGATGGAAACAGTGCGGAGATAAAATTAAAATGTATAGAATAAATTATTGGGGGGGGCCGTAAAGCATATCGGCCCCCCTTTACATGATTGGGGGGGCCAAGGCCCCCCTGGCCCCCCGGTTCCTACGCCCATGCGAAAGCAGTGACAGCATGCACTAGAATTACATGTGCATGCAACCACGCTGTGTTACATGTGAAATCATGCATTGCTACACAAAGAGGACCTTTTAGCTAATCGAATCCATTTTTGCTTAGCAACTATGCTAATCAAAGTATTTTGAGCACTGCAGACTGTCAATGGAAGGTATAGTCACAGATCTGTCAGATGCCTCATATTGTCTTTCCCAAGAGACAATGGAGACAGAGGAAGAGAATTTGTCACAGGACAGAGATCAGGATGCCGAAGGTATTGCAGGAAGCAAACGTACTTGGTGTACGAGTCTTCACTACTTATGATCCTGAGAAAGTGTTATGTTTGTGGTCAACTTGTTGAATTGAAGACTTCTACACAAGGTACATTATTGGTTGTACAAGGTTCTTGCCCTGATGGGCATAAGCTTGGTTGGGAATCCCAGCCTATGGTCAAAGGCATAGCATCTGGGAATCTTGCACTATCCGCAGCTATTCTTTTCTGTGGCCTGACTTATAAAGTGGCAAGCATGGCAGTCTTGCTTAATATGCCAATCTTTAGTGAAAGTTCATTTCATAGGCTCCAAAAAGAATACTTATATCCTGTTGTGCACACTGTATATGTTGAACAACAGCAGACAGTGACAGAATTTCTGAGGGGAAAACCATTACAGTTGTCTGGTGATGGTCGTTGTGACAGTCCTGGTCATAGTGCTAAATATCCCTTATGGACTCTGTCACTGACCTCATACTAGAACTACAGTATAGTACAAGTTACTGAAACAGGTAGCTCTGTAGCAATGGAGACAAATGGCTTGCAACGCTTGTCTATCAAATGTGTTATCAAGTGAAGACATACATAGATCTGTGGGTGCCCTAATGAAAGAAAAAATACCCTCATAGAGCACCAATGTGACGTATGGCATTTAGCTAAAAGCATTGGCAAGAAGCTTATGCTAAAAGGGAAAACAAAGAAGTGTGCGTAGTTGTTGCCATGGATCCAATCCATCACAAACCATCTCTGGTGGTGTGCACAAACATGTAGCAAAGATCCTGAGCTGTTGTGTGCAAAATGGATATCCATAGTGCATCACATATCGAATGTCCATCAGTGGGGAGATGGTGATGGATTGTTTGACAAATGTGCTTATGGTACATTCAGTTGTGAAGAAATACGTGCCAAGTTATGGTTGGAACCCAGCAGCCCTTCTCACACCCGAATTATGCAGTATAGTACTAAAAAATACTTTGCTGCGGGATATAAAGAAACTATCATGGTTTCAACATACTGGCTCACTAGAATGTTCCATCCCTTATAACTAAGTATTGCCCCAAAAGGCAATACTTTATCTGCATGGGAATGCAAGCTCGCACTGAGCTAGCCATCATTGACCACAATCATAACACTGACAGAGAACAGGCTGTTACCGCTTGCAGGTATTGTTTATTGCAGTCTGCATATGCATGTAGATGAAATGCTGGTTTTTGTACAGGACAACTGAGATACAAGCTTGAATATAGCAAGAGAACAAAGAAGTGGGTAGTAAAGCCTATAGCAGAACACAAGCAATGTGACTACTTGCTTGACATGATGGAAGATGTCATCAAGCTTAGACTACATGGCAGGCATGAGGATACTACTGACATAGATACCCCTATAGCTAAAGATATTCCCCGTAATGTAGCTGTAGTAGAGCGACAAGTAAACGTGCAAAAAATTACAGAACATGTAACTAGATTTCAATGACAGTTAGTTGTTTGTTTTTGCTTGTATATAAACTTAAACTCCTGTGTATTCTTTATAGCCTACGTAATTATTGTCTGGTTCTGGAAATTCATTCCTTATTGCTGTCAACAACACAGGAAGGGGATTACCTTCTGAGTCCTTCTGCCTAGGCGAATGTGGTACGACCACCAAGATATACTGACGGTGCTGCGTGGCGATAGGACTAAGGGTTGTTAGACGAAATTGAATTGTGTCCAGGTATACACTCTCTTTCCTACCTGTTTGGAATGGGGAAGCCAATAGGGTCACCTCATATGATCATCATGCCCGCCAGAGCTACGCGAAGTCAAGCGGCTGAAGGCACGCTGCCTCAAATTTGGGATGTTCAGAATGCAACTCACGGACTTCCGTTGTCAAAAGATGCCTAGTATGCGGTAGCTCTTTGCAACACATGCACTCGGCTCGGTAGTTTAGAGCGCTGCACTTGCCACACAAGCACCAGAAGTATTGCCCAAGACGGACTGCTGGGAGCACTGGTGGCTCATCTCCATTGTCACTGTCATCAATCAGTTGACGATTCCAACCCGTACCAGTAGTTCGAATCGATAGGGAACCAACCCAAAAGAATATACGCTTTAACACCTTCCTCCATACTTGTTACGTAACAGACCAGTGACTGTCAAATTCCATCCGAATATCATGGCGCCCAACGTGATCAACTTTATACCCAGTATATTACATCCACAGAAACACACTGTGAAAGATGAAAATCCTCAGGCTAAGTTTCCTCTCGAGAGATGCTATGTATCTAAGCATTAAAAAAAAATTGAATGAAGTCACGATAGTTCCCATTTAAATGAATATGACTCGGGGATGAAATCTCATTAGGTTTTGTTTATGCTTTGTTGTAAGATTTTTGGAATGGCAGCGGGGGGACGTATAAAACTAAACCACCATCATTTTATACTGTAACTCTCTCATTATGAAACTGCTTCAAAGAAATGGATGCCAGGCATGATAGATTGGCTTCTTAGGCCAGGATGGCTTGCTTGCCCACAGTAGGGGGAGGGATTTGTGGTGGGGTGGTGGAGTCATGGAGGAGAAAAGGATTGTGATAGCAATGCCTCCATTTCAAGCCTAGCCTTCAGTTGTTTTAGTCTGACAATAGTCACAAAAAGAGGGCAATTATTTGGAGCAAATATTAATATTTAGTCCAAATGCAGATGAGGCTCAGAAATGGACCCCAAATGCTGTACAGTGTACAATCTTACGACCTCTGGTACCGGTATTTACTATGTACATGTACAGTGTGCCAATGCATATGACTTCTAAATGTTCTATTACAAGAAAAGAAGACTTCTATGTCATTGGCAGTTTTACCGATTAAAGGCTTTGCCCTCAAACAACATACTTTCAGAGATGCTTTTGCATCAAGGTATGAATAAAGCAAACCCTTTTACACTTAGCACTACAATATAGCTGTGGTGTCCCCTCCATAAAGTGCAGGCGTTCACATGGTTGTCACAGCATCGACATGGAGCACAAACGTTTTAAACATCACTAACCATTTGCTTGTATTCTTTTGTTGCGTACGTGGTGGGGAGAGGGTATCAATCTGGTACCCAGTCCCAAATGTACTTAACCAGACTAAGCAAGGAGAATGGCAGTTTGGAATCAGTGTAGTCCAGAGCATTGATTTTCATAGTGCTATGGTGTTGTCCCTCAGAAGCCATTTTATTGTAGTTGAGAACAAAAATCTGCAGTGAACTATCCGTCAGATTGCTCATGTGCAAACTTACTAGGTCATTATCTGCTTCAACGATTGATTTGATCTGAATTGGATCTACTTGTTAACAAATAAGAACTCAAGATACATTGGGCAAGCTTAGGGAATTACCGTTTGCTCAAAGTCATCAAAACTATTATCTCTGATTGCAGTCTAAAGCGTCTTCTATTGAGTGAGTCTTCAATCCTTCATGATGTTATTCCATTCCTGTGAGACGAAAAAGGCTTAGAAGAGCCACGTACAATGAAGGAGATCGATTTCGATGCCTTGTAGGGTCAAGCTTGGCACTTCAAAATGGTATGCCAGGTTACTGTCATTATGGCAATGTCTAGTTGCCCTTTTTGTTTGTAATCGATCCATCTCGCTTCTGCAGGTGCTATCTTATCTGTATTCATAATGGCTGAATTACCTGTCTGAGGGGAGGGACCTGATAACCTGGGCACTAGGATACAGCTATATAGTCAGACTACTGGTTAATCTGGTACAGAATGAGACTACAAAACTGGTCTACAGAACATTGTGAACCTAGCTTACCTCTGCAGAATAGCACATGCTGCTACTGTAGGGCTTTTGGATACGTACCACCTCTGGCTGGTCAAAAATAAACAACCTTACAACCTTGCAATGAAGTGCTGACATAACTAAGAACGGAGTAAGAGTTATGGCTTATCAAACAAGGCACTGTTAACTTGGTTGTTTAGACCAATTCATGCAGTGACATCGGGCCACGTGATCATGATTGTGATGGTCACCCAACCGAGACTGTGATGGCAACATAGCTAGTCTACCTACAAATTCCTAATTACTTCCTTCAGATGCAGCCATATGGTTTTCTTGGCTCTGTGTGCTGTTGGATCCTGCTTATCTGATCGTCATAACCATGATTGCTTACAACATTCTGGCAAAGTGGGTTGTTCTAAGTGATGTCATCGTGCGACTTGTCTCGAGTTGTGGCAAATTGTGTGTCGAATTCCAGTGTTTACAGCTAACTGTGGTACACATGTAGTGTAGAGTGTTCATTTGAATGGTTGCTATGGTCTCATCAGAATCCAGGCCACTTTTATTGTGACATACATGACGGCAACAAAGAAAATCAATGGGAAGTGACGTTACCTCTGGTTGACGAATATACAGATGGTTGTGCTCTAAGTAAGTCTTGTAAGGGATACAAACCACGTTCAATGTACATGTGGTCCCCAGTTCATTCTCTTCAAACGTAGTTTGTCTGTGGTCAAACGTACTATGTCTGGCTGTGCACTCTACACTGCTATTGATTGGGACTTAATTTCAATAATCGATCTCCTGAATCTAGCTTACCTCAGCAGACGGTGACTTGCACAGCTATGCTTTTGGATACCTCTCGTTGCTCAAACGAAAATGTAAAAAAAAAAAGAAGAAAAGAAAAGAAAAAATTGAAAAAAAAAAAAAATTGGTCATTTCTTCGCTTGGCAGATGAGGTCCAGGTAGAGAGGCGTGCAGAAACTTAGACATTTAGACCAATCCAATAACACACCGGGTGACGATTGTGATGGCCATGTGATTGGGTCAGTCTACGTACAATCATCATTACATGCACTCCTTCCACATTCATGTGCATTAAGGTTGCACATACAACTTCGACACAGGAAAAGGCACAATGTCCTATAACTATCAAGTCTCCTTCGTTTGGTTCTGTTTCAGTACATGTAACACAGCAATGCTCTGATGTGTGGTGCAGCTTGGTACATCTTAGTGTTGCCATTCTTCGCAAAATTCATTTTATAAATGCATGCACATATGTACAAACCTTGCATATCATCAGTTGAACTGTGTAGCTGACACTTTTGCTTGCACACTCACCTCACATTGACGCACGAATCAGGGCCTCCTATATCATGCTCGCTTCACCCAACCCACTTTGACATATAATTGGTGCTGCATCTGCTGTGCACGTCACTGTCATTACCAACTAGAATTTACAACTTGTTACATACCACTGTCATCATACACATAGTTCAACCTACACAGAGCAGGGGCCAGCTACCTATAGCTAATTTTGACCTGATTTTGAGGTGATGGACCCACACCACCTCAAGGGAAAAAACCCCACATAGTGAGGAAAAAACCATGTTAACACTGCTCTGCCCAAAAAACAGCATAATAGAACACATTAGTGCATTTTGCAACAGGAGCACTTGATTCCTTGCATGTGGCTGTTCTGCCTCATCTCTCAGTACCTGGCTGCCACATTCTCGTACTTCTCTGACTTGGAGCCTGTGTGTGTTAAGACATCACGCCGCTACCATTGTCGGCTTTGGAGGGGGGGGGGGGGGGGGGGGGGGGGGGGGGGGGGGGGGGGGGGGGTGGTGGGGGGGGGTTGTTTGTTTTTTGTTTTTCTTTTTTTTTTGTTTTTTTTGTTTGTTTTTTTTTTTTTTTTATTTTTTTTTTTTTATTTTTTTTTTTTTGTTTTTTTTTTTTTTCTTTTTTTTTTTTTACTTTTGTTTGCTGTGATTTTTTTCTACTTTTTCCCCCACAGTAACCGTGCACACGACGCCTAGAATGCTTACATGCACACAAAGACCATCTCTTATACAACCAGACCACATGGCCACTATGCGCATGCAATCCAACACTCATCAACAGCTTGCCACGAGGCCTCTACCG